>JARQOC010000005.1:379887210-380191582 GCA_033576535.1 Allobates femoralis | reverse complement strand
CCTCAGCACGAGGCTCTACCAGGCTCCTTCTCTCTGTTTCCTTCAGTATCCTAGGAGGGCTACTCCGCCTGCAGTCGGTTGCTTTAGCTGTGTCTCTAGGGCCCCGGGTTACACCGTCCCTCTCGGCTCTCTCACACTCCTGGGGATCTGACTCTGGATGGGCTTTCTCTCTCTTCTGGCTCGCACTGGCTCAGTACAGATTCTGTGCTCCGTCTGTCTTCACTCTTCCAGGCAGTGTGGCTCTCTACTGCTCAGCTTCAGCTCAACCTGCTGCTGTTCTGTTGCCTTTACTTCTCAGCACCATGGCTTACTGAACTCCTTCACTCCTCCCCCTCACTATATACTGTCAGTCACCTGACCTCTGGTGTGCCCAACCCACTCCTCTGAATCCACCACCCCTCCGATCTCATATAGTCTCTAATCTCAGGGCTGGATGTAACCTTCTCTTACACGTGGGTTGTGTGGGCTGTGAGGGTGTTAGTGTTTAACAATGTCCTACCTGCCTGGCTGCAGTTCCCTTCTGTGGCCTCCTGGACGCAGGGGCGCCACATTCGCAGTGACTCATGATGTCTATTTTAAGGATAAACTCTTCCAAAAGTAAATAAATCCCTGTCAAGATGATTTAGAATAGAATCATTTCAGCTAAATTTCCAATGACTGGTTAGTAGTGATGAGAGAACCCGGTTCACAATTTCAAATTCAGCATAAACAAGGCTGATTTTGATTTGGGATTGGAAACCTGAACACTTTGCTAAAAATTTGAACTCATCTTTGTTTGGTAACTGCTCAGAACCTTATAATCTCCCTTAAAAATCCATTAAGATTTGCAGCCAAATCAGCCACTGGAATTCCTGGAGGCTGAAAACTCTGGTAACTTTTGAGGTACCGACCACACGCGGCAATATTGCTAGGCAATTTCACTGGCAATTTGCTCGTTGCAGTGAAATCATGGACACATTGTTCCATTTGTACACAGCAACAAAATAGAACACTGTGTCCATGATTTCACTGCAATCAGTAAATTGCCAGTGAAATTGCCTAGCAATATTGCCGCGTGTGACGGTACCTTTAGGTTAGCTAAGTTTCTCAGAAATCATTTTTACCAGTAGCTTTAAACCTGGCAAATTTAAGGGAGCCATTAGGAGAGTTTTTAAGCTTCCTCGAGTTTCCAGGTGTGCCAGTGTGGCGCTCTGCTCACGCAGGTAGCCACAGCCTTCCCTACTGCACAGCTGGGTTTCCACAGCAAGTACCTACTACATGCAACACCTTCCACCCCGGCACAATAGGGGGAGCTAGACTCACTGACTTTAGGTGAGATCCCCTATAAATACTGCTGCTGGGGGAGGAGTTAGTCAGACTGTGCAGACGCTAGGAGAGCTGCGAAGACGTCTTTGTGATCGGTGCCGCGGTTAGGCCCGAACCAGTGACCCGGAGTGACCCTTCTGCCATTGAGCCAAGCCTAGGAGTGGGGACAAATGGCATGGTGCTTAGCCAAGGGAGTAGAGGAACTAGTGGAAGTTTACCCAAGACGTGCCAGACTTCGGGGATCCGCACCTGCAGGAACACTTTAGGACTGCAGAAAATCCCGACACACCGTGGAGACTTCAGTCATCCAGTCCCCCTGCGTACCCAGCAAGAGGGAGCCAGACACCGTAGTGTGGAATCACTCAGCAGTGATCAGAGAGGGTAACCCATGGACCGTGTAGGAGGAGAGAGAGAGAGAGGACCAGAGAAAATGAGGAGGCCAGTCGTGTTGCATACAGACAGGGCTTCAGCGACAGCAGGGAACCTGAGGAGGCCTTATAACCACTTGCTTGGAGACTCACTGTGCACCTGGTCACCCGACAGTGCTCTTGACATCTTTACCTGTGAATACCATGAGTAAAAGGTAAAAGAGACTTTCTTCAGAGTGGGTGCGTTATTCCTCTCCGTCCCCAGCCCCCCCTATGGACTGCTTTACTGCTTCTTATCCTGGCCTCAAGTCCCACTCCAAGCTTCCCCTTTTCTCTATGCTGCCCCGAAGGTCCAGCTCCACTTGTAAACGTGAGATAAATGCGCATAGGGTCTTATCCTTTTTACAAAGGTTTATAGCGGTATATATCAGGAACCGCTCACCTGGCTCGGTTGTGTCACCAACAACAGTTATAATGGCCTGTAAGATGGCTTCTAGGATGGTTGCTGCAGTGGAAACAGGAATGCTGTAATGGGACAAAATGCCGGAATGCCCACGCTGCCACCAGGAATCACCAGAAAACAAAGAGTTAACTGGGCAGATTTTTCTTTATTCTATCCTAAGTGTTTCAGAGCCTATATCCGAGCTCCTTTCTCAGGGAACATCCATCTCTTTGTTTCCCGGTGATTCCTGGTGGCAGTGCGGGCATTCCAGAATTTTGTCACATTATAGCAGCGACATCTGTAGGGAGCCTTGGCATTCCTGCTGCAATACCATCACACTCCGGAGGACTATGGCGGCGCTGGTGACCCATCACCAGGTACTACCCGGTGGCATCACATGACAGTAACTCTTTTCCTTGTACATAACCCCTCTACTGAAGTGTCACCCAGGCCACGGGCTCAGGCACCGCCACCCGTGACATCCCCGCGAACCCCTCCGAGCCTGATACCCAAGTACCCCAGGGCCTGGGGCTCAACATATATTTCTGGCATCACAAACAGGATCTCGTGGCCAGTATTACCGGGTACTGTGTGCTGTAGTTTCAACTGTATTGAGTTACTGTTAAAATTATGCCGCCATTACTGCATTGAAGGGTAGGAAGAAAAGGGCATGTTGGCCTGTAGAGCGCGAAACTGAAGCCCACCCCTCGCTCATCCGAGCATTCCCGAGCGTCGCGGCCTAGTCTAGAAATTCCCGAACTGATTATTTATTTGAACACTGGCTGTAATTCACTAGGGGGGCCTCCAGCATGTCGGCCTCCTCCAGCGACGACGACAGTACATTCGCTGACCCTAGGAATTACCTCAAGCAACCATGGCTGCCTCTAATAGTACTGCCAGCGCCACCAGTGCACCAGGCTCAGTCGCCCCGATCATGCCGATCTCACTCCCTTACATTCTGGGGCTAAGTAGTTGCCCCAGTATAATGGTCGCCCTGATATGTTGGATGTTTTTAGGAGAAAAATCACTAGTGTCCTAGACATGTACGCGATGATCGGTCAGCAGCGCGCTGCTGTTGTACTCGGACAGTTAACTGGTGCAGCAGAGAAAGAGAGTGAGTCCTGGTCTGCTGTTGAATGGAGATCAGCGACCACAATATTTGACAAATTGAGAGCTACTTTTGAGGAGGGCAATGAGGCTGATATACGCATGCGCTTTCATCACTGCTATCGGGAGGTCAGGAGATGATATCAGAGCTTATGCCTGGCACCTAGAGGAAGCATTGTGAGCCCTTAAACATGTCAGCCCTGCCAGTGTACCTGATGAAAATAAGCTTTTGATTGAACAATTCACCGCGGGCTGCTATCCCTGAGGACAATAAGACTGTGCGTCATGAGCAACCGGAAACTGACTTTTACATCCTAAAAGACATGGCCATAAAAGGGTTGCGGCTGTCGAGCCCCAGGCCGTGGGGTACTCAGGTATCAGGCAGCAGAGGGTTAACTTTGTCACGGGGAATGGCGGCCGCGCCTGATCCCGTGTCCTGGGTGACACTTCAAAAGGGGATTTATTTACAGGGGATTATGTACAACTTTATAGCTGTTGTGACGCCACTGCAGTGTCTGATGATGTGCACCAGCGCCGCCACAGTCCGCCGGAGGCCGATGGGAGTGCGGCCGAGATGGTGTGGTCCTTCGCAGGCAGGACCGAGACCTCGGGGCAGCGTAGTGAGAAGGGGGCAGCTTAGAGTGGAGCTGGGATTGTGTGGGTAGCGTTGGTACGGTCTATGAGGGGTGCTGGAAGTGGAGAATAAGGATACACGCACACAGCCAAGTCTCTTTTACCTTTTACTGGTGTTGAGCAGGTAAACGTTCCAGGGCACTGACGGGCGAATGGGCTGCACAGTGGGTTCCCACAGCAAGTGGGTATAAGGCCTCCTCTGCTTTGTGTAGTTCTGAAGCACAGCCTCCTGCAGCCTGACTTGCCTCCACTCTCTTCCTTTGCCTGTCTCTCCTCCTGTGCGGTCTCCGGGATGACCCTCTCTGGACACTGCGGCCAGCCTGCTGTGTCTGGCTCTTTCTCTTGACCTAATGAGAGACCGGGTAGCTGAAGCTTCCATGGTGCGATGGGGTTTTCTGTGGGCCTAAAGTCCCCCTCAGGTGCGAATCCCCAATATCCGGCATTTCTCCTGGGGCAAACTCTCTCACGTTTCCTGCTCCCTTTTCTGTTCTGAGCTCCCTGCCTTCAGTCCCACTTAGGCTTGTGGGATGCAGAAGGGCCACTCCGGGTCACTGGTTCGGGCCTAATCTCAGCACCGACCACCAGGATGTCCTTGCAGCTCTCCTAGCATCTGCACACTCTGATTAGCTCCTCCCTCAGCAGCAGTATATATAGGGGATCTTGCCTAAAGTCAGCAAGTGGAGCTCCCCCTACTGTGTCGGGGTGGAAGATGTTGTCAGTAGTAGGTACCTGCTGTGGAAACAACCAGCTGTGAATTAGAGAGATCTGTGGTTACCTGCATGAGCAGGTATCATCAGTACTCTTGGACTGAGCATTTTTTTGGTTTAATAAAAGAATAACAATAATTACAATGGAACAGATAACATATTTACATAGTCTGAAAATAGAAAAATTTACAAAAAGACACTAAAAAATATTGGAAAATAGAAAACGGGTAAGTCCATACTGTGCTAGTCCATCCACCGCAGGTTTTTTAAAGTTTATGGCTACGTTAGTCCATTAACCGTAGTCGTTTGAAATTTTAACAATTTAAAGTTCAAAAGGGGAAAGTTCAGTTCCATGAGAGTCTATACAGTAAAGTCTCTGTACACTCCTCGTAAGAAAGGGGAAAGGTCTTTCAAAAAAGTCCACATTTTCAATTAACACACTTTAATAAACATATTTCCTATGGGTGTCTTGGCTTAGGAGACCTGGTACCTCCTGCCCAGGCACTTTCTGTTCCTAACTTAATGTGCTTGGGACTGGGCCCAGTTCCTCTACCCTTCTGTACTCTACTATTTACACTCTTTTGTACAGTTTACTATTTACATGTTTCCTCAATGTGCTCCACCTTACTTTATACCCACTCTCCAAACTTAGACGGGAATGACCTCGTGTGCTCCGATGTGACTTCTGCACTACAGGAGTCACTGTCTCAGGTGAGGTGTCTAGTGTTGAGCTTGGTGCAGGTGTTTCAGGTAAGCTTCTGCGTGGCCTTAGTCTCACTACTGGGCTAGCAGGTGTACCGATTGCAGCATCCTCAGATTCTCTAGCAACGGGTATGTCTTCCTGATTCCTGGGCAACTCTTCACGGGGTTGGTAGAAGTTTGGTACTGGCACTATAATGGCTCCATTTTTGTGAGGCCAATCTTCTGGGAAGTCTCCTAAGATGGTAGAGATTACTTTCTTCTTCTGTTCTGGGATTGGACTTAATTCTGGAGTTGGCTCAAACTCTAGAATGGGCTGATTGTAGGGTTCTCGACTTCCCAACCTAGAGGACACTTTTTAAGGTGATCTCTGAATACAGTCTGTCTGGTTCTTCCACCATCTTTGCTGATGACGCAGACTTTACCGATGTCATTTCCAGAGTCTAGTAGTACAAAGGGTTCACGTTCCCACCGATCGTCCAATTTATGACGAGTTCTTCTCCTTTTTAGGACCATACTTCCAGGTAGTATTGGTTCTGCATGAGCATGCTTGTTATAATCCCTTTCTTGCTTTGCACGGGATTTCTCCGGGTTGTTTTCGACACTGGTTTGAACTTTTCTATATTACTCTAGGCGATGAGTTTTCCAGTTTGAAATGGTATGATCTACTGCAGGATCTACTACTCCGAGTTCCAAGTCTATGGGTAATTTTCCTGTATGACCTTTCATCAGGTATACTGGTGTAGAGTTGGTAGAACTTACTGGAATGTGATTATACATGTCGATCAAATCAGGTAGTTTCTCCGACCATTTTTTTCTTTCCTCTAACAGTAGGATCTTCAGCATGTCGTTAACGATGTTATTCATTTTCTCACAGAGTCCGTTAGTTTGAGGATGATACGGGGTTGTCCTGATCTTTTTGCACCCATACATCTGGCAAAACTCTTGAAAGATCTCTGCTTCGAATGCTGGTTCTTGATCTGTTAGGATACGTTCCGGATATACCAATGGTCTGCAGAAGACACTTTGGAAGGTTCTGGCAGCATTGGCAGCTGTCAAGTCCTTTACGGGGGCAACCATCAAGAATCTTGAATAATGGTCTACCATGGTCAATGCGTAGGTAAAGCCATATCTACTTGGAGCTAGTTTTACATGGTCCAAGGCGATTAGCTCCAGAGGTTGCTTGGTTACAATGGGGTGAAGCTGGGCTATCTGGCTCTGTACATCTCTCCTTCTCAGGCTACAGTATTTACAATTCCTTCACCATTTTTCTATAGATGATCGCATGCCGACCCAAGAGAACCTATCTTTCAGTAGCACCTCGAGCTTCTTCCATCTGAAATGACCGGTTTGGTTGTGGTAAGCGTCCAAGACCACAGGGACCTCTGATTTTGGCACGATGATCTGCCAAGCCATCTCATAAGTTCTTGGTCTTATATACCTCCGGCACAACTTATCTTGATATTGAAACAGTTTACCTCGCTCGTTCCACAGATGTTTGGCATCAGGCGGAGGGTTTTCAGGCAGCTTCACCGACTCCTGGGCTATCAGTTGTTTGATTAGACCGACAGCTGAGTCATGGTCCTGCGCCTCCTTCCAACCAAAGTGGGGTAACAGGTTCACTGTCCTTGGAGAGGGGTCTGGATGGGTCTGCTGGCATTGAGCTACTCTTACATGATGGATGGCAGGTAACTCCACTTCTTCCAGCTCGTCTTCATCTACACCCTCTTCTGATAAGTGAGGCATCCTGGATAGGATGGTGTCCAGCCCGGTACTTGATGGTGAATTGGTAGTTGGAGAGTGTGGCCATCCATCTCTGCTCCATGGCTCCCAACTCTGCAGTTTCCAGGTGGGTGAGCGGATTGTTATCCATGTAGGCGGTAAATTTACTAGAGGCTAAATAGTGCTTAAACCTCTCTCCAGCTTGAAGGAACCGTAGTTTTCCGGATTCCTTTCTGTGGGGTGCAGCTTCTGGCTGGCGTAGGCAATTACCCTCTCCTTGCCGTCTTGCTTTTGGGAAAGGACAGCTTTGAGTCCCACATTGCTGGCATCTGTATACAACAAGAATGGCAGGTTGCAGTCCAGGTAAGCTAGGATTTCTTCTCCTGTCAGGGCTTCTTTCATCATCTGGAACGCTTCTTCTTGTTCCTTGCCCCATCTCCACCGAGAATCCTTTGACTCGCCCTTCGTGGGTTGGCCTACTAGACAGTCTTGCAGTGGAGCAACCTTCTTGGTGTAATTCCTTGATGAACCTTCTGTAGTAGCCCACCAATCCCAGGAATTGGGATACCTCCTTGATGGTTTTGGGTTCTGGCCATTCTCTGAATGCTGTCACCTTGTCTGGATCAGGGGCAACGCCTTCAGCACTGACTATGTGTCCCAGGTACTCTACTCTTGACTTTTACAGGTGGCATTTTGATAGTTTTAGCTTCATCCCGTATTTGGCCAGAGCTTCGAACACCTCTCCTAGATGGGCGACATAATCCTCGTAGGTCTTGGAGCACACGATCACATCATCTAGGTAAAGCAGTATCGTCTCAAAGTTCTTATGCCCCAGGCCACTTTCCATTAACCTCTGGAAGGTTCCGGGTGCATTACGTAGTCCGAAGGGCATGCTGTTGAATTCACATAGGCCCATAGGTGTTGCGAATGCCGTCTTCTCATGGTCTTCCTCGGCTATGGACACCTGCCAATACCCACTAGTGAGATCTAAGGTAGAGAAGTAGTTGGCAGACTTCAACGCAGCTAAGGATTCCTCTATATGAGGTAATGGGTAAGCATTCTTGTGTGTTATGCGGTATATTTGCCTATAGTCTACACACATCCTCATACTGCCATCCTTTTTCCTGACTAGGACTAATGTACCTGCCCAGGGACTACAGCTATCTCGTATAACCCCTGCATCCTTCATGTCCTGTAACATTTCTTTGGCTTTTTGATAATGTGCAGGTGGAATAGGCCTGTACCGCTCCTTGATTGGTGGATGTGTACCTGTGGGGATGTGATGCTATGCGGTTTATTTGCCTATAGTCTACACACATTCTGATACTGCCATCCTTCTTCCTGACTAGGACTAATGGGGCTGCCCAGGGACTACAGCTATCTCATAATCCCTGCGTCCTTCATGTCCTGTAACATTTCTTTGACTTTCTGATAATGTGCAGGTGGAATAGGCCTGTACCCCTCTCTGATTGGTGGATGTGTGCCTGTGGGGATATGATGTTGCACCCCTTTTATCCTACCAAATTCAAGTGAATGCTTACTAAAGATTTGTTCAAACTCTTTGACTACCCAGTAAACACCTTGCTTTTCATACACAGGAGTGGTGTCAGTTCCGACATGGAGCTGTTGGCACTAGTCCTCCAGTGGCCCCGTTGTATTATCAGGTTTTGCCCCTTTGGTATGGAATAGGGGTCAATTGCTTGGATCTCGTTATTGGTTACTGTGTACAATTTAGCAACAGTTGCATACCTGGGTAACTTAACCTCTAAACTGCCACAGTTTAAGATGCAAACTGGTACTCTCCCATTGTGTACATCAACCACCTCCCCTGGCTGTCTAGAGTGTAGGTCGGTGCTCTGATGCTGATGGGTTTCACTAATGCCTGGTAGTCCTGCTCTCTCAGACCTATAGCTGTTCGACACCAACTCATCATTTCACTCATTGGGGGAATCACAATAGGAAACGGGTCTGTCACCCGTGCAGTACCAATTTCGCCACCTGTAATTGTTACTGTTGATGGTGCAGGAGGACTCTTATTTCTGGCTGAAGGACCTTCCTCTGACAAGGTTTGGCAGTCTGTGCAATCTGTTGAAGCAAAAACAAAACTTGTCCCATGGAATTGCTAACAACATTTGTACCAAGTATTGTATACGGGTCATTTGCATTACTTGCTTCTGCTACCACTGGTTTTGCAATTCCACCCTCCCCACCTTTATTGGTACTTCTCTAACCTCCATTACAGTAATCGGTTCACCATTAGATGCGTTGAGGGAGAAGTCTATGGCAGGCTGTTTCAGTTCTGCATCAGCCCAGTACTTTTTGTAAAGGATATAGGGGATGGTGGTCACCTGTGACCCGGTGTCCAGCAGAGCAGGTGTCGGGATGCCATCAAGTACATAAACATGAACGGCCTCTGTCCGATGAAGGTCTTGTACCAAGTGCTGGCCCCTGTTGAGTTACTCCTGAGGTTTGGCCCCGGCCCCCAGGGTCTGCCCTTTTAAAGGACAGCTCCGGGTGATGTGGCCGGTTCGGTTACAGCGGCGGCAGATGGGCTCCCCAGTAGAGCTGTAGCGGTCGGTGGTTCTCCCTCGGTACGCTGTGGCTTGCTTCGCTCTCATCCAGGGTACATCCTCCAGACTGTCAGCAAGTTGAATCAGCGGTTGAGGTCGGGGCTGGGATCTTGGTGCTGGCTGGTGGCTCTGCTGCAGCTGTAAGCTTCTATCAACTTGGTTATGTTTTTGCTCATTTGGCACATTTCCGCACGCATCTCAGCAGCAGAGAGTCATACTTGTCAGGCTGAGCAGATTGTATATTGTGTGTGGCTGCAGACACGTGTACTAGTATCGGGGTAGCCTGCGCCTCAACACTGCACCACATTTAATGACAGCTTCATGGGTCTCTACTGGTCGTGTGGCACCCTGCTCATGCAGGTAACCACAGATCTCTCTAATGCACAGCTGGGTTTCCACAGCAGGTACCTACTACTGACAACATCCTCCACCCCGGCACAGTAGGGGGAGCTCCACTTGCTGACTTTAGGCTAGATTCCCTATATATACTGCTGCTGGGGGAGGAGCTAGTCAGAGTGTGCAGACGCTAGGAGAGCTGCAAGGACGTCCTGGTGGTCGGTGCTGGATTAGGCCCAACCAGTGACCCGGAGTGGCCCTTCTGTGTCCCACATGCCTAAGTGGGACTGAAGGCAGGGAGCGAGGAACAGAAAAGGGAGCGAGGAACTTGAGAGAGTTCTTCCCAGGAGAAACTCCAGATATTGGGGATCCGCACCTGTGGGGGACTATAGGCCCACAGAAAACCCGTCGCACCATGGAAGCTTCAGCTACCAGTCTCCCAGGTGAGTCAAGAGAGGGAGCCAGACACAGCAGGCCAGCCACATTGTCATCCCGGAGACCGCACAGGAGGAGAGAGAGACAGGCAAAGGAAGAGAGTGGAGGCAAGTCAGGCTACAGCAGGCTGTGCTTCAGAACTACACAAAGCAGAGAGGCCTTATACCCACTTGCTGTGGGAGCCCACTATGCAGCCCGTTCACCCATCAGTGCCTGGATCATTTACCTGCTCAACACCAGTAAAAGGTAAAAGAGACTTGGCTGTGTGCGTGTATCCTTATTCTCCACTTCCAGCACCCCTCATAGACCGTACCAACGCTCCCCACGCAATCCCAGCTGCACTCTAAGCTGCCCCCTTCTCACTACGCTGCCCCGGAGGTCTCAGTCCTGCCTGCGGAGGACCACACCATCTCGGCCGCACTCCCATCGGCCTCCGGTGGAGTGTGGTGGCGCTGGTGCACATCACCAGACTCTGCAGGTGGCGTCACGACAACTATAAACTTGTTCATAATCCCCTATAAATAAATCCCCTTTTGAAGTGTCACCCAGGACATGGAATCAGGCGCGGCCGCCATTCCCCGTGACAAAGTTAACCTCTCTGCCGCCTGATACCTGAGTACCCCACGGCTTGGGGCTCGACATATCTTCCTCGCCTCACGAACAGGATCCCGTGCCCGGTATTACCGGGTACTGTATGCCGTTTTATTGACTGTATTGAGTGACTGTTTGAACTACGCCGCCATTACTGCGCCGAAGAGTGGGAAGAAAGGGGGCGTGCCAGCCTATAGAGCGCGAAACTGAAACCTGCCCCTTGCTCAGCTGAGCTTTCCCGAGCACTGCGGCCTAGTTCGGAAACTCCTGAACTGTTTAACCCTTTAACAACTGGCTGTAATTCACTAGGGGTGCCTCCAACATGTCGGCCTCCTCCAGCGACGACGACGCTGCGTACGCTGATCCCTGGAATTACATGGAAGGTCTCATGGCTGCCTCTGGAAGCACTGCCAGTACCTCCGCACACACCGGGTAAAGTCGCCCCGATAATGCCCATGTCATTCCCATACATCCCGGGGGCCAATTGGTTGCCCCAGTATGACGTCCAGCGTATCAGGGCGGCCGAGTTCAAGCAAAAGATCAATGACGCCTGGATATGTATGCAATGACCGGCCAACAACGCACTGCTGTGTATTCGGACAGTTAACTGGCGCAGCCGAGAAAGAAATTGCATCCTGGTCTGCTGCTGAACGCAGATCAGCCCTGCTATATTCAATAAACTGAGAGCTACCTTTGAGGAGTGTAATGAGGCTGATATACGCATGCACTTCCATCACTGCAACCAGAGGCCAGGAGAGATATAAGAGCTTATGCCTGGCGCCTGGAAGAAGCATTGCGTGCCTTTATACATGTCAGCCTCACCAGTGCACAGGATGAGAACAAGCTCCTCATTGAACAGTTCACGGGGGACTGCTATCCCCTGAGGACAGTAAAAATGTATGTTGGTGGTCATTGAGCAACCCAGACGCTGACTTTAACACAAGAAAGAGATGGCCATCAAAGGGTTTAAGCCGGTAGAGACCCATGAAGCTGCAATTAAATGGTGGTGCAATGGTGAGGTGCAGGCTACTCCAAAACCAGTACCCATGTCTGCAGCCACGCACAATGTACAATCTGCGCAGCCTGAAAATTTGATTCTCTGTGGGCTGAGATGCGTTCTGAGATGCGCGAGATAAAAAAGACATCTCCAAACTGATGGACGACTATGCAGTTACAGCAAAGCAATCAAAAATCAGCACCAAGACCCCAAACCAAGCCTCAGCCGCAGATTCAACTTGCCAAAAGCCCAGAAGATGTCCCCTGGATGAGAGCGAAGCAAGCCACAGCGTACCGAGGGAGGACCACTGACCGCTACAGCTCCACTGGGGAGCCCATCTGCCGTCGCTGTAACCACATCGGCCACCTCTCCAGGAGCTGTCCTTTAAATGGGCAGTCCCTGGGGGCCAGGGCCAAACCTCAGGACTAGATCAACAGGGCCCGGCCACCTGGTACAAGACCTCCATCGGACAGAGGCCGTTTCTGTCCATTGTACTGGATGGCATCCCGACACCTGCTCTGCTGGACACCGGGTCACAGGTGACCACCATCCCCTATATCCTTTATAAAAAGTATTGGGCTGATGCAGAACTGAAACAGCCTGAAATAGACCTGGTCCTTCATGCATCTAATGGTGAACCAATCACTGTGATGGGGGTTAGAGAAGTGCCCATAAAAGTGGGGAGGGTGGAATTACAGAACCAAGGGGTCCTTGTAGTAGCAAAAGCCAGTAATGCAAATGATCATTATATTATACTGGGTACAAATGTTGTTAGCAATTGAACGGAGGAAAGTTTTGTCTTTGCTTCAACAGATTGCAGACACTGCCAGGCCCGGTCAGAGGAAGGTTCTCCAGCGTGAGATCAGAGCCATCCTGCACCAACTACAGGTAACAATTACAGGTGGCGAAGTTGGTACAGCATGGGTGACAGACTCGTTGCCTATTGTGATACCCCCAATGAGTGAAATGATGATTTTGTGTCGAGCAGCTATAGGTCTGAGAGGGCAGCACTATTAAGCATTAGTGGAGCCCATCAGCACAGAGCAAAGGACCTACACTGTTGACAGCCAGGGGGGTGGTCGATGTACACAATGGGAGAGTACCTGTTTGCATCTTAAATTGTGGCAGTGAAGAGGTTAAATTACCCAGGTATACCACCGTTCCTAAATTATACACGGACAGCAACAACGAGATCTAAACAGTGCAACCCAAACCCTGCGAAAAAGGGGCAAAACCTGAACAAACAACCGGGCTACTGGAGGACTGGTGCCAGCAGCTCCATGTCGGAACTGACACCACTCCTATGTATGAAAAGCAAGGTGTACCGGGTAGTTCAAGAATTTGAACAAGTCTTTAGTAAGCATCCGCTTGATTTCGGTAGGATAAATGGGGTACAACATCACATCCCCACAGGTACACATCCACCAATCAAGGAGCGGTACAGGCCTATTCCACCTGCACATTATCAAAAAGCCAAAGAAATGTTACAGGACATGAAGGACGCAGGGTATTACGAGATAGCTGTAGTCCCTGGGCTGCTCCATTAGTCCTAGTCAGGAAAAAGGATGGCAGTATGAGGATGTGTGTAGACTATCAGAAGTCAAAGAAATGTCAGCATAAGGACCAGGATTACGAGATAGCTGTAGTCCTGGTGCCATTATCAGTCAGAAAAGGATGCAGTATGAGGGTGTGTGACTATCGAAGCAAAAAGACAGAATAGAGCTGGTGCTGTAGTCCCTGGGCAGCCCCATTAGTCCTAGTCCGGAAGAAGGATGGCAGTATGAAAATGTGGGTAGACTATAGGTAAATAAACCACATAACACACAAGGATGCTTACCCGTTACCTCGTATAGAGGAATCATTAGTTGCGTTGAAGTCTGCCAATTACTTTTCCACCTTAGATCTAACTAATGGGTATTGGCAGGTGTCCGTAGCCGAGGAAGACCACGAGAAGACGGCATTCACAACACCTATGGGCCTGTGTGAATTTAACAGCATGCCATTTGGACTATGTAATGCACCCGGAACCTTCCAGAGGTTGATGGAGTGTTGCCTGGGACATAAGAACTTCGAGACGGTACTGCTCTACCTGGATGACGTGATCGTGTACTATAAGGTACCTTTAGACGCCGCAACTACGGTGTGGAAACTGAGAGTCAATCCGGAGTTCTGTCACCATTGCCGTGAAATTGCAACGAAATTGCGGCGTGTATTTGTGGAACCCGGTGATGATTATGAAAGTTGCTCCCAGTAGTGATTTCAGAGCACTGTTCAAAAACCAGACGCAACCTGAAGGTGAATTTCCCAGGTTTTGGCATGTGAACGGGCGATAGGGAGGGAATCAGCGTCGCCTACTGATTTCCCGGAGGCGTGCTACAGCGTGCTGGACACCGCACCCCATCAGCGATGATTGGTGGGGGCTACTGTGTTACCATTGGCTGTTCTTTCACAGGGCGCCATCTTTGATGAGCTGTCACTTCAGCACCACACGCATCTTCACTTACACAACAATCCAATACATAAGTCCAATTAGCCGGCCATTCAATATCACAAGATAATGTTGTTGGGTTGTTTGGATGATGTACTGTGTACATTATCCTGGCACACATGACAGTTCATTAATTGACGTACACATCACACATGGGTGGCATAGGCCACGCACTGCAATGTTTTGCAAATTAGTTGACGCGGATGTGTTTAGTACGCGACTCCAGCTCCGCGGCAGCCTACCTTGTTAGTGTCCACAATGTTTTTCGGCGGTGCTAGTGTGCGTGATGATGTCATGATGTTTGTTTTGGTTTCTCTCTGCCTGCCAGGTGCCTGGACCTCCCTGCACGTACCAGCACAGTCATGGCCGCCGCACAGCGTGCACCAACATGGGGTCTTGCGGAGCTACTGCTCCTGATAATTCTCGCAGACCACCATGACTACTGGTGTGAGCACCATCACCAGCACCCACGCCTGCAAAAACGCAGCATCCTCAAAAAAAGATCGCAGACCTCAGGCACAAGTGCCCAGGCCGCATTGTAGATCTTTGGGCCAGGATTGCCAGGCTGCGTGGTGAGTATGTGACAATGGCAAACACACACATTGCAACCTACATATAAAAAACAATACACTAACATCATGTTGTATTGTGACATGCCACATAATGTGGCCCAAGCCACCATGTTGAGGTGTCACTAATGTGCCTCGGCATGTTGGATACACTGCAACATGTGTGTGTCAGACAAACTCATTTGTCATACAAATGGTGACGGCTATAGTGTTCCATAACCTGTGTGTTTGCCAAAAAAGGTGTGTCCTGATGGTAAAGTTGATCACTACATATCAATGTCATGGTCATCACACACATAACACCTTGCCACACATATGTTGAACCTGTGACACATAAAATGTAACCACACAATGATGACAATATCTAACACGGAGTACAATATCTATGTTATGTGTTGCCAGCCATGGTGCAAACACCTGTGTTTTAGTGCCTGATCTAGATATTTTAAATAAAGCAGCTAACATGCAAAGGCAAGTTTTCTTTTGATAACAACATATTTGCCCACTGTTGTTTTACTCATGTTCCAACCTATAGTGGACCCTAACCACAGTATGTGCGGCGATAAGAACATTGTCGCCTACCATTCACGCTGTCAGGACATTGCAACACACACAAGGTGGCATAGCCATGTTGTGTCCCTTTTGTCTAATAGCTGTGTCCTCCTGTTTGATATTACAAATGAGGAGGACTAGGAGTCTGGAGAGTCTCAACACTCTCCAACGCCCCCCGAGACACCACCACCTTCTATCCCAGAGGCCCCACCCAGCCCATCACCACCCGGGACACCACCACCACCTGTCCCAGAGGCTCAACCCAGCCCATCACCACCCGGGACACCACCACCACCTGTCCCAGAGGCCCCACCAAGCCCATCACCACCCGGGACACCACCATCCCCTTGGTGAGAGAGCGAAGAGAGTGTGATCTCGTCCCCACACCCTCAGATGGAGGATATAGGTGCTACGTATGGTGGTAAGTGTCTGCTAACGCATAAAACCTTAACAATGTACCGTATATACTCGTGTATAAGCCGACCCGTGTATAAGCCGACCCCCCTACTTTTGCCCCCAAAAACTGGGAAAACTTATTGACTCGCGTATAAGCCGAGGGTGGACTCCAGCACAGGTATACAACCCCCAGCAGTAAGGTATACAGGCCCCCCCAGTGGTATACAGCAGGCCCCCAGGCATATAAGCAGGCCCCCAGGGGTATAAGCAGGCCCCCAGGGGTATTCAGCAGGCCCCAGGGGTATCAGCAGGCCCCAGGGGTATCAACAGGCCCCCAGGGGTATACAGCAGGCCCCATGGGTATCAGCAGGCCCCCAGGGGTATCAGCAGGCCCCAGGGGTATAAGCAGGCCCCCAGGGGTATTCAGCAGGCCCCAGGGGTATCAGCAGGCCCCAGGGGTATCAACAGGCCCCCAGGGGTATCAACAGGCCCCCAGGGGTATACAGCAGGCCCCCATGGGTATACAGCAGGCCCCCAGGGGTATCAGCAGGCCCCCAGGGGTATACAGCAGGCCCCCAGGGGTATTCAGCAGGCCCCAGGGGTATCAGCAGGCCCCCGGGGGTATCAGCAGGCCCCCGGGGGTATCAGCAGGCCCCCGGGGGTTTATACAGCAGGCCCCCGGGGGTTTATACAGCAGGCCCCCGGGGGTTTATACAGCAGGCCCCCGGGGGTTTATACAGCAGGCCCCCGGGGGTTTATACAGCAGGCCCCCGGGGGTTTATACAGCGCCCCCGGCAGTGGTATACAGCCCCCCCGCCTAGTACCGGGCCCCCATGCTGCGGCACAGCATACAGTAGTTCATACATTACCATCTCCTGCAGCGCGCGGCTCCTCCATCTCCCGCCCGGCTTGTTGCTGTAGTGTCATGTGACGCGCCAGTCACATGACACTACAGGAAGATGCCGGCTGGGACTGGAGGAGCCGCGCGCTGCAGGGAGAGATGGTAATGTATGAACTACTGTATCCGCAGCATGGGGGCCCGGTACTAGGCGGGGGGGGCTGTATACCACTGCCGGGGGCCGCCAGGGGCTGTGTGGGGCAATATGCACTGCATCCCCTTGCCGGGGATGGACAGGGGGATGCGTGCATATTAATGAGCCGGGCCCACGTGACCGCGCGGTGTCACTGTAGCCCCCTCCTGCCTCCTCCAGTCAGAGCCCCCGTCCCCGTCACACACATGTATATACTCGCGTATAAGCCGAGGGGGGACTTTTCAGCCCAATTTTTGGGCTGAAAAAGTCGGCTTATACACGAGTATATACGGTACTTACTGGTGTGTGCTTGTGACATGAGGATGTAAGGTCATGTTGTGTTTTTTTCTTTCCTTACAATGTTTTGCAAAAGAAGATGAAGCACGTGCGGCCGGCTGGGCTCTCAGCACATCACCATCTCCTCCTGATGGTACCTGGGATGGTGATGATGAGCGTACGTATCATCAATTACATTACCCACAAATAAACACATACTCATACCCTGGTACATCATTAATCTCCTTATTTTCCCTACAGGTGAACTAACTCTTTCCGACCTGCTGCTGGCTCACCAGGAGGCCCAGCAGCAGATAGAGAGGGCACACCAGGAAGGGCAGCAAAAACTCGCCCGCCTGGGTGCCATGATTGCCGCCCTACAGCAAGCCCAGGCCCGCATGGGCCGTCACCACTCCCCCCAACCCCAATAATGGGGCAAAAAAAATTGTTGGACCTTTTTCTTTACCCCAGTTGACCTGTTGGCACCTTTTGTTTTCTTATAGTGTCCCACATTGGGACCGTGGGCAGTGTGTATTGCCTACTTGTAAGCTAAAGCAGCCTTGTGGTTTGTGTTGACAATGTCTTTTCAACATGTTGTTGTTGAATAAAAATATGGCCATAAACCACCTGTCTTTTCCGTTCTTAAAACACACACAGGTTACATGTTTTCATATTAATTGTGACAAAATACACTGTGCCACGTTGTAACAACACCTATATGGTGTGAGCAAATTTCGACATACTGTACCATTTCAGCTGCCATGGCCTCCAATATTCATTAAAATTGCCTATATGAAACCCATATAACCCAACACACACACGCAGGTGTCTGACACAGCTATGAAGATTGTCTAATTTATGTTATTTATTTGCTAAAATTATTTTTTAGGCCTAAACATAATGCAGCAACAAAAGAAAAAAGGGCAACACCAGCCCAATAAATGTCTGAACATTGGCACAAGGTTGTGCATTGGCTAGTAGTCATCTCTAAGTTCCTCATCCTATGCTGGATCAGACAATGGGGCCTCCCCCTCCTCTTCTTCATAGAACCAACAGCCCTGGGAGGACGCAGCATTTCGGTTGGATATTCTTGAGGGAGGTGGAGTATCACGAGATTGTGTCCTCCTCACCATACGTCTGGCGGGCGCAATGGGCCTTGGGGTGGTCTTCCGAGGGAGCGTCCACGACCACCCCCCATCGCAGGGATCCATCCACGCCCGCCTCCAGGACACAAAACATGGGCTGCTCCGTGATGTTACGCTGCTCTGGCTCCATGCAGGCCACCATTTCGCTGGCGACGTACCCAAAACCAGAGCCGGTGGTCCTCTCTCGATATAGGAGGACCCGTTTCGCCAAGGTACCCAGCTCCGTGTTGGGTGAGGCTGGTGGTCTTCTACGTCGAATCTCAGAGCTGGGAGCTGGGCCAGGCCCCCCACCACTGGTCCTGAACACTGGCTCTCCCGCAGATGTGGATGGGAGAACCTCGCCAAGCTGCTGACTCCTCCTCACTGGAGCCAGGCGCCAGAGGGGCCTGAAAAAAAACAAACAAAAGAACAACATAAACAACATGAACTACTATCATTGATGATATTACTAAAAACATATAGTCCACTCAACATAGCGGCAAGCACACCATGGAGAACACCAAAACACACAGGAGCAGAGTTGAGAGTACCAAAAGCCAAACAAGTGTACTAGTGCTGTATACTCACCTGAGGGTCCACATTGCTAGGTCAAGTGATCAGAGACAAGAGAATCATTTTGGAATTAGACCCAAAAACAACATGCATAGTAAACAATAGTGAAAGGCAAAGGTGATCCAAAAGCCCAATGGTGAAGATGAAATGCATGTTAAAACACACATCTGTGCCTAAAACATGCTGGGTAACTCAAACACACCAACACAATTACCCACCTCCTGCGACGGGCAGGGTCTTGGGCTGGGCCTACAGATGGTTGTGTGCGCCGCCAACTGCACTGTGTTCCCTGCGGCCCCTCTTGGCCCAGGGTGAAGGTGAGGAGGTCATAGTACCATAGATTGGGCCTTGGAACCTCCTCAGCTCCAGCCCTGGACCGTGCCTCCATCCACTGCTTATGCCTGAGGTTGAACATGGTGCGCAAGCTTTTCATCTTCTCCGCAACCATCGCCGCTGTCCAGTTCTTTTGGGGTTGGAGCCGATTACACAGCTCCACCAGCGGCTGATCATGATAGGCAGGCAGCGACACCCGCCAAAGGCATTCGTGCTCCTGGTATAACGCAATGAGTTGGGTCACAAACTCGTGATACTCAGCCATCTGTGAACAATTATGAATTATCATGAAGCATGCTAACAAACACATGGGCAGCATACATCACACACTACTCTGTGTGTACATCCCCTGTCGTGCCACACGAATAACATGTGTTTAGCTAGTACGGTTGCCTGGGGGCAACCCTTGCTGACGGGAAGCAAGATTGTTCTCTTGGGGAAATATACTCGTGACTATGTGAAGGGATATCATTACAAATGGCAGTCCTGATGCCGCTTCTAATTTTGTGAACACACACATCTCATACAGACATATTTTTAAAACTACCAATTTCTGCATTACACATTGTCTGACCAAGATTCACACATAACAATGTGTAGTACAGGACAAAGCTTGTCATTATGAGGATTACGCAACGATAACTACACTTCTACATGACACTACCTGAATGCCCACAAGCACCATTAAACAAATGTTTGTTTAAAAAGGATAAATACTGAG
Organism: Allobates femoralis; assembly: GCA_033576535.1. NCBI lineage: Eukaryota > Metazoa > Chordata > Amphibia > Anura > Aromobatidae > Allobates > Allobates femoralis. The sequence continues at coordinate 380,171,607 of JARQOC010000005.1, read as the reverse complement.
AACGAAAACCAAAAATGCATGTGACCCACGTACCATCTGTCCAACAGAGAACTTGTGATAAGACACTACTAGCTCAATGCACATTCCAGTCGGGGCAGGAGCTAGGCAACAACACGGGTTATTTAACCTGACCTTGACCAATCAAAACACACCAATTAGACACATTACTTTGCACCACCTGTGTACGGCCATGCGCCTACGTTGATTAGAAGACACCGCTGCGTTGTGATTGGTTAATTCACATATAAAATGCTCTCAAGGTGCGTGTGTGACACGCTTGCTGCCCAGAGTCATTAAGTAAGTAATGATGTGCCAACATGAACTGTGAAGTGTGTTGTGTGCATAGTACATAGTACAGTTGTTGACCAACACACACTGGGACGTAGATGTTTATTATCAGAAATGGAGTTGGCCTTGTGGCATCAGCAAATGTATGGCTCTGGACATCCAGCCTTCATAAAGCATCAGGGACTTGGTGTGAACATGATGAGTATTCAATATTCTTCTTCATGGCGTAGATATTCAGCATGACACACAAAGGCTGTGGTACGTGTTTAATTACATAGTGTAGATGTGTAATAATAATTGAATGTTAAAAATGTTCCATACATGTACGGACATGCCTTGTGCTGACACATTTACATTAGGGCCACAGATATCGCCTGACGTTTAGTACGTTTGGCATCTACAAAGGGATCAAGGAGGACCAGGGCTGATGAGTGACCATGTTTCCTTTCCTTTCAGGGCAATGTTGTTTGGGCCCTTGGAAAGGGGAATTCTCTGTGTGTGCGATGCTCACCACTGTTGGGTATGCTTTGGGCAAGTGGGCAGAAGATATAGCTAGAAGGATTAGGTTTTAGTCGATGATGTTGTAAGATTTGTAATTGTACTGATGTTGTTTTTTTTCATTATTTCCACCTGCTGATACGTGATATAATGTTTGACCTTGATGGAGATGTGATTGTGGCTCTTGCCTTGGTTGCAATTGTGGCTGGAGGATAGATATGAGAGGTTGCGGGCTCGAAGACCACGGCGTATGTGGACTCGGGATTGGCTTCGGGGACACCCGTAGTCACATGCATCTGTTGCGTGAGCTGGAGGATCGTAGTCCACATGATTTCCGAAACTACCTCCGTATGTCTGAGGACTCTTTCACCTTCCTTTTGGAACGTATACGGCCATTCATAGCCCGTCAGGACACTGTGATGCGTCGATCAGTATCAGCTGAGGAGTGTTTGGCTGTAACTTTGCAGTTCCTGGCTACAGGCCGGTCAAGCATCGACCTGCAATACACTTCACGTGAATCACTGTCCCTGCTGAGCCGCCTGATCCCTGAGATGTGTGAGGCCATCTGGAGTAGTCTGCTGCCATCCTATATGCAGTTTCCAGAAACACCCGCTCAATGGATGAAATTAGCCCGAGGCTTTGATAGCCGGTGGCAATTTCCAAACTGCGGTGGGGCATTGGATGGTAAGCACGTAAGGATTACTAAACCCCCCAACTCGGGTCTTTCTATTACAATTACAAAGGTTATTTTAGTATTGTCCTCATGGCTCTGGTGGATGCGAACTATGAGTTCCTCTACGTGGACGTTGGAAGTAACGGGCGTATCTCAGATGGGGATGTGTTTGCACACTGCTCCTTTGTGCAAGAACTGAGGACAGGTGGGCTGAACTTGCCCTCAAATTAAGAGACAAGCCATCATCTCAACTTTGCATTTGTGGGGGATGAAGCTTTTCCACTTCAGGCACACCTACTACGGCCATATCCCCAGAGGACCCTTACTTCTGAGCAGCGCATTTTCATTACTGGCTTTCCGGGCCCGACGTGTAGTTGAAAATGCAATCGTGATCATGGCCAATACATTCCGGGTTTTTCATACACGTATGTATATGAAACTGGAATCTATTGATGTGGTAGTGCTTGGCCTGCTGTGTGCTGCATAACTTCCTGCATCGTAGGGATACGGCATCATACACGCTGGCAAGTTATGTGGATTCAGTGGACCCCACAACAGGGGAGGTCCATCCAGGGGCTTGGGGTGAGACCGACCATGGTGTGGCGCCACTCCAGCCGCTGAGCCATGGTCGGACTCAGCAGGATGCCAGGAACAGTAGAGACACATACTGCTCCTATTTTAATGGCCCTGGGTAGTGGGCTGGCAGCACCAGCAGGTGTTGTGTGCCTGCTGCTTTGAGGGGTGCACATGTTGTGCATGGTGTAGTCAGTAGAGATGAGCCACCACCCCAGTGTTCAAATTCTATTTGATTCGTCGAATTTGATGTGTGTTCGTCGAATGTTCGTCGAATGTTCGTCGAACAACGTCGAACCCCATTGAAAACAATGGGAGGCAAACATAAACACATACAAACACCTAGAAAACACCTTCTAAGGTGTCCAAAAGGTGGCAAACTGCTCAAAACACACAACAAACACATGAAAAAGTGACAAGTACATATAAAAATGCAAAAAGAAAAAAGATGGACAAGTAAAAGCAGGAGACACAGATATAGGCATGTCATGCCCCTCTAAAATCCATTTTTACTCCAGTATTTGTAAGGCATCATACAGACGAAGAGTATTTGGTGAGTTTTACTTCAGTATCTGTAAGGCCGCGTTCAGACAATGAGAACTTGGTGAGTTTTACTTCTGTATCTGTAAGGCCACGTTCAGAGGAGGAGTGCTTGGTGAGTTTTACTTCACTATCTGTAAGGCTACATTCAGACGAGGAGAACTTGGTGAGTTTTACTTGAGTATCTGTAAGGCCACATTCAGATGAGGAGAACTTGGTGAGTTTTACTTCAGTATCTGTAAGCCCACGTTCAGACGAGGAGTACTTGGTGAGTTTCACTTCAGTATCTGTAAGGCCATGTTGAGACGAGGAGTACTTGGTGAGTTTTACTTCAGTATCTGTAAGGCCATGCTCAGACGAGGAGAACTTGGTGAGTTTTACTTCAGTATCTGTAAGGTCATGTTCAGACGAGGAGAACTTGGTGAGTTTTACTTCAGTATCTGTAAGCCCATGTTCAGACGAGGAGTACTTGGTGAGTTTTACTTCAGTATCTGTAAGGCCATGTTCAGACAAGGACTACTTGGTGAGTTTTACTTCACTATCTGTAAGGCTACGTTCAGACGAGGAGAACTTGGTGAGTTTTACTTCAGTATCTGTAAGGCCATGTTCAGACAATGAGTATTTGGTGAGTGTTACTTCAGTATCTGTAAGGCCATGCTCAGACGAGGAGAACTTAGTGAGTTTTACTTCAGTATCTGTAAGGCCACATTCAGACGAGGAGAACTTGGTGAGTTTTACTTCAGTATCTGTAAGGCCACATTCAGATGAGGAGAACTTGGTGAGTTTTACTTCAGTATCTGTAAGGCCACGTTCAGACGAGGAGAACTTGGTGAGTTTTACTTCAGTATCTGTAAGGCCATGCTCAGACGAGGAGAACTTGGTGAGTTTTACTTCAGTATCTGTAAGGCCATGTTCAGACGAGGAGAACTTGGTGAGTTTTACTTCAGTATCTGTAAGGCCACGTTCAGACGAGGAGTACTTGGTGAGTTTTACTTCAGTATCTGTAAGGCCATGCTCAGACGAGGAGAACTTGGTGAGTTTTACTTCAGTATCTGTAAGGCCATGTTCAGACGAGGAGAACTTGGTGAGTTTTACTTCAGTATCTGTAAGGCCACATTCAGACGAGGAGAACTTGGTGAGTTTTACTTCAGTATTTGTAAGCCCACGTTCAGACGAGGAGTACTTGGTGAGTTTTACTTCAGTATCTGTAAGGCCATGTTCAGACAAGGACTACTTGGTGAGTTTTACTTCACTATCTGTAAGGCTACGTTCAGACAAGGAGAACTTGGTGAGTTTTACTTCAGTATCTGTAATGGTGGGGTTACACGTCCCGATATCGCGGCGATATCGGAGGCAACGACGCGGGAGCGCGCATTTAGTGCACGTTTCTCCCTGCATCGCATTGCCAGTTTACACGCCGCGATATCGGGATGCAACGTCCCTCCGATGTCTACGCCCACCAACCCAGGAACGACCAGTTAACATGGGAGTGAATGGGTGACGTGAGCGTAGACATCGGAGTTGGGCTGTCACACGCGGCGATGCTGGTACAACGGCCTTGCGATATCGGCGAGTTGAATAGCTTTGCTATTCAACTCCGATATCGTTTTGGCATCGTTCCAGCATCGCGTTGTACTGTCAAACAGTACAACGCGCACCCGATATCGGCTCCAACTCGCGACCCACGTGACTTTTTGTCGGAGTTGGGTCGGAGTTGGACGCCGATATCGGGACGTGTAAACCCACCATCAGGCCATGCTCAGACGAGGAGAACTTGGTGAGTTTTACTTCAGTATCTGTAAGGCCACTTCAGACGAGGAGTACTTGGTGAGTTTTACTTCAGTATAGGTCACACTTGCGTTTTTTTACAAGCGTTTTTGGAGACCTGCGTTTTCAAAAACGCATGTAAAAACGCACCCATAGGCCCCCCATGTTAAAAAATGCATGCCCTAATAGCAAAAACCATGTGTGACAGTACCATGCGTTTTTGATGCATTTAAAAAAACGCATGCATTTTTAACATGGGCCCCTATGGAAAACGCATGCAAAAACGCATGTACAATTAGTGCCATTCAAAAACGCATGCGTTTTCCATAGGAACCCATGTTAAAAAAACGCATGCGTTTTTAGAAAACGCATGCGTTTTTTTAACATGGGCTCCTATGTAAAACGCATGCGGTTTTGAATGGCACTAAATGGTACTAATTGTACATGCGTTTTTGCATGCGTTTTCCATAGGGGCCCATGTTAAAAAACGCATGCGTTTTCTACAAAAACGCATGGGTTTTTCAAAACGCACCAAAAAATAGTGCATGCACTATTTTTTGGTGCAGATTTAAAAATGCAGCCAAAAACGCAGGGAGCCATCACACACCTTAAAAAACGCATGCAGAAATGAAAAAACGCATGCAAAAACGCATGAGTTTTTTTAAGTCACTAAGTGTGATTCCAGCCTAAGGCCATGCTCAGACGAGGAGAACTTGGTGAGTTTTACCTAGTGTGTGATACACAAAAAATTAATTTCCGTATACCAGAGTCCAAGATTCATCTGGTTCATGAATCAAGGCATTCAGTTGATTTATTGCCTAATCCTAGGTATGCACTGTTTGAGACGTATTTCTATTTTTGCTATTGTATCTTTGAGCATGTGTATTAATTACCTATGTATCTGATATGTCTCTTTTTGTGTTGTGTCTAAAAATTGTAGATTTCTGTTATTTACCCTGAAGAAGACTATCAATATAGTCGAAACGTTGAGAATTGTTGTAAAGCATTGATACAAAAAAGCAGGAATTAGTAAAGAATTTATTCTGCTAAAGCTGACGTCATTTTTACTTTAAGTGGATACAGCAGGCAGCGACGGGCTGCCACCAACCCCCAGGTGCTCATTTGTACCTGGCCGGACACAACAATATAGGGGAGCCCCCTTTTTTTTATTATTTCATGAATTTCATGAAATTATAAAAAAAATGCGTGGGGATGGGCGCTATTTCTATGTCCAGCCAGGTACAGCTAGGTAACTTGCGGCGAGTGAAAGCTCCATCGGCGATCTGAGGTGACCATGAAAAACGTGCACGGGCATATTAGATCGCCTCATATCGCCATTAAAAATTGCATCGTGTAAAGGTAACCTTAGGGTACATTTGCACGTCGCAACATTGCATGCAATTTCACTTGCAACTTACTGGTTGCAGTGAAATCATGGACACATTGTTCCATTTGTACACAGCCACAAAATAGAACAATGTGTCCATGATTTCACTGCAACCAGTAAGTTGCAAGTGAAATTGCATGCAATGTTGCAACGTGTAAAGGTACCCTTTCACACGATCTAATTTTCTGCCATATTGAAATGTATTTTAGACATTGTGGAATTTTGTGTAATCAACCAAATAAAGCAAAAATATCTCACAAAAATTATCCCACTGATCCCAAATAAACATCACTAAACATTGTATGTTTGCGCCAGGGTTCAAATTAAAGAATGCCATCAAAAGGCTTGTACAGAAAGTTGTTAGAATACATTTTCACCATGAGTTTTCAGTGATTTTTTGATATCGTGTGTTTTGACAACGTAAAAAATATTGCATGTTACAGTTTTAGCATAGTGGATGGGGTTTATACAAATTTCATGACAGCTGTTCTTTTTTACTCAGCATAAAATACCTTGCGGTATGAGTCAATTTTTCTTGTGGGTATGCTGAGTTTTCTTTGCATATTTTACCCATATGCTTGCATTAAATGTGGAAAAAATGTACGTAAAAAACACGTGTGTTTTCATGTGTTTCCACTTTGCCTAGTTATATCAATAGAGTTTTGTCAAAACTAAATACCAGGAAGTATCAAAAACAATGCAGATTTATTTAAAACATGACATTTGCACGACGCAACATTGCATGCAATTTCACTGGCAATTTGCTGGTTGCAGTGAAATCATGGACACATTGTTCTATTTTGTTGCCGTGTACAAATGTAACAATGTGTCCATGATTTCACTGCAACCAGCAAATTGCCAGTGAAATTGCCTAGCAATATTGCGTCGTGTAACGGTACCCTAACAATAGATAAAAACTAGTCAAAACACAATAAAAAAAGTGTGTAAAAAAAGCACACAGAAAAATTCTATGAAAAAGCGTGAATAACCTAATTTACATAATAGGCTCAAGAAATGTGGCAACATTAAAAATGAATCCAAAATGAAGGTAGCCTTAAGGCTATGTGCCCACTGTGCGTTTTTGCTCATTTGATTGCTGTTTTTCCGCACCAAAAACACAGCAACCACAGCTTTGTAATGAAAGTCAACGTGATTTTCCAAACACTGTGCCCACTGTGTGGGTTTTTAGGTGCTGTGTTTTTGTTGCAGAAATTGCCTACATTTTATTTATTTCCCTGCAATAAATTTGCCCGTTTTGCAATTGATAGCCATTCTCCCAGCACTAAAAAATCACAGCAAAAACGCACCAGAAACGCGTTGGTGTGTTTATTGGAACAACTGCATCTTGTGATGCTGAAAAACACAACCAAAAAGCAGTTCAAAAATATGCACAGTAGGCACATAGCCTTATTGTTATGATCTGCTATTACGAGCTTTTAAAATAAAATTAGTGTGTGATAGGGTCCCAAATGCTCATAGATATCCTGCCTTCACTGGATAGATAGCTTTTGTGAAATGTTTTTATTTTTTTTTAACAGAGAGATCAGTTACCCAATTACCGTATATACTCGTGTATAAGCCGACCCGTGTATAAGCCGACCCCCCTACTTTTGCCCCCAAAACCTGGGAAAACCTATTGACTCGTGTATAAGCCGAGGGTGGACCCCAGCACATGTGTACAGCCCCCAGCAGTGTGGTATACAGGCCACCCAATGGTAGTATACAGCAGCCTCCCCAGTGGCATATACAGGCCCCAGTAGTATATACAGCAACCCCAGTGGTATACAGCAGCCTCCCCAGTGGTATATACAGACCCCACCAGTATATACAGCAGCCCCAGTGGTATATACAGCAGCCCCAGTGGTATATACAGCAGCCCCAGTGGTATATACAGCAGCCCCAGTGGTATATACAGCAGCCCCAGTGGTATACAGGCCTCAGCAGTATATACAGCAGCCCCCAGGGGTTATACAGCAGCCCCCAGGGGTTTTACAGCACCCCCCAGGGGTTATACAGCGGCCCCCTGGGGGTACCCAGCAGCCCTCAGGGGGTACCCAGCAGCCCCCTGGGGGTACCAACAGCCCCCTGGGGGTACCAACAGCCCCCTGGGGGTACCAACAGCCCCCTGGGGGTACCCAGCAGCCCCCTGGGGGTACCAACAGCCCCCAAAAGCTGGCACTGTCCCCCCTTGTAAGGGCCCCCCGCTGCTTATATCTTACCATCCCGGTCTTCTGATCCGCGCCGCTCCTCGGTGCTTCTTCTTCATCCTCCCGTCTTCGCTGGCTGCATCCGGGATCTCCGGCCGTCGCGCGATGACGTCATATGCCTGCGACGGCCGGAGATCCCGGATGCAGCCAGCGAGGACGGGAGGATGAAGAAGGAGCACCGAGGAGCGGCGCCGATCAGAACACCGGGATGGTAATGTATAAGCAGCGGGAGGGGGGGGGCCCTTACAAGGGGGGACAGTGCCAGCTTTTGGGGGGCATATATGAACTGCTTCCCCCTGCCGCTGATTGACAGGGGGAAGCAGTGCATATATAATGAGCGGCCCTACGTGACGGGGCCGCTCATACAGCAGCCTCCCCCCGCCTCCTCCAGCCTGAGGTACCGTATTGACCCGTGTATAAGCCGAGGGGGGGACTTTTCAGCCCAAATTTTGGGCTGAAAAACTCGGCTTATACACGAGTATATACGGTACTCTCTTGTGACAGTATCAAAAGACTGGGCCTGTTGTTTTTATGTTCTGTTTGGATATGTAAAGCTCCACTTTTGGTAAAAAAAAAAAAATGAAAAAACATTTATTGAATGATGATTGTGATGCCTAATGGTACCTTCACATGCCGCAATCTCTCCTGGGAATCCTAAAGGTGATATGTCGCTCCAGAGCAATCGCCGTGAAATCGCCTCACAGTTGTGGCGTGTGATTGGGGAATTTCGCGGCGATAAATCGCCTGTCGCCTGATTCCTGAGAACTGCTCTGAAATCAGCCGCAATCATGAAGGCGATATTTCCGTGTTGTGGCGTGTGATAGGGCGATAGTGATGGAATCAGTGTCACCTATGATTTCCCATAGGCGTGCCACAGCATGCAGTACTCCGCGCCCCGTGTGAACTGATTGGTGTGGGCTACTGTGTTCCCATTGGCTGTCAATTGACACCGCACCATATTTGAAGAGCAGTTCGTCCAGCACCACACAAAGGCAATGGCATCAAGTATTAGCCAGCCTTCCAGAACAGGCTGACCAATCGTAACTCTGTTGCGTTGTCCAATGAGCGTGTATAGGGCGGAGTGTACACCACTGTGGCACGCCTATCTCCTCGCCGCGCTGAACATGTACGCCCACATTGCCTTTGGGATTGAGGCGTGTGAAGCGGTGAGGGAATTCCACCGGATTGGTTCCGATGTGGGTGTGAGGCGATTTCCAGGGCGACACATCGCCTTTCTTTCAGGGCGAGATTGCGCCGTGTAATACAGCCATCGGCAATCTGAGGTGGCCAAGGAAAAATGTACATGCGCATGTTAGATAGCCTCATATCGCCAGCCAAGATTGCGGCGTGTGAAGGTACCATAAGGCACATGCCTTTTTAGGCTGCTAGCAAACTCAATGAGCCTTTATGTGTGCTGTATCCATATCAGCGCTTTGAAACAGGGGGACAAAAAGTGTCTGATGATCCACGCTGCTGTAAAGAAAAGACCGGACCAGTGGTCTGATGCAACAGTGTTCGTTTATTCCGACGCGTTTTGGAGCCTGCTGTGCTCCTTCCTCAGGGATTACAAATATCAAGAGCCCGTATAGCAGTCTGCGTTTTATACATTCAAATAATGCCAAACAATTAGAGACGTCATGATGACGTTGGAAAAATGGGTGGATATATATGACGTATGCTTACAAATGATCTCTAAAATATCAATAAATAAAGCATCGTGATAAAATATAAAAACGCTTATAAAAATACCATATTATTTGCTGATCTATCTAAAGAAACATACCAAAGAATATGTGAAAAAAAAAAGAAAAATAAAGATAAAGAGATTGATTCGAACCTACAGACCGAGAATAAATCTTTAGCAGTGGTTTGGACGTGATAGATTGGAGTGAGCCATATAGTCATGCACACAGGATCAAGAATAATAATATAATAATAATAATCTTTATTTATATAGCACCAACATATTCCGTAGCACTTTACAATTTAGTGGTTCATATACAGACGGTCATAGGTAACAATTATATATATATATATACCGTATATACTCGTGTATAAGCCGACCCGTGTATAAGCCGACCCCCCTACTTTTGCCCCCAAAACCTGGGAAAACCTATTGACTCGTGTATAAGCCGAGGGTGGACCCCAGCACAGGTATACAGCCCCCAGCAGTGTGGTATACAGCAGCCTCCTCAGTGGTAGTATAAAGCAGCCTCCCCAGTGGTAGTATACAGCAGCCTCCCCAGTGGTATACAGCAGACTCCCCAGTGGTATATACAGCAGTCTCCCCAGTGGTAGTATACAGCAGCCTCCCCAGTGGTAGTATACAGGCAGCCTCCCCAGTGGTAGTATACAGGCAGCCTCCCCAGTGGTAGTATACAGGCAGCCTCCCCAGTGGTAGTATACAGGCAGCCTCCCCAGTGGTAGTATACAGACCCCCCAGTGGTAGTATACAGCAGCCTCCCCAGTGGTAGTATACAGGCCCCCCCAGTGGTAGTATACAGCAGCCTCCCCAGTGGCAGGCAGTATACAGGCAGCCTCCCCAGTGGTAGTATACGGCAGCCTCCCCAGTGGCAGTATACAGGCAGCCTCCCCAGTGGCAGTATACAGGCAGACTCCCCAGTGGGAGTATACAGGCAGCCTCCCCAGTGGTAGTATACAGGCCCCCCCAGTGGTAGTATACAGCAGCCTCCCCAGTGGTAGTATACAGGCCCCCCAGTGGTAGTATACAGCAGCCTCCCCAGTGGCAGTATATAGGCAGCCTCCCCAGTGGTAGTATACAGGCAGCCTCCCCAGTGGCAGTATACAGGCAGCCTCCCCAGTGGCAGTATACATGTAATGAGATATAGAAATTGGTTGCGCCACGCTGCTTTATGTTTTATATCCACCCTCTGTTAAGTCACCGTTACACTCACCTTTTCCTGTTGTGCTGTCCGCACAACTGGGGGGCTCACGTAGTGAGTGCACGGGGTCTCTCTCTGGACGGTGTGGATTTCTTTCCCTTTTTCCTCGGTATTCGCCTGTGTAATTGCACGTGATCCGTCACGTGTTTTCCTCTCCTCTGTTAGATTTGTCTTCTCTTCCGGAGCTGCTCCACCGCTCTCCCCATAGGGAGATGGATATGCAGGGCCACTTGAGGAAGACGCCCTGAGCGTCGAAACATGTTGTGGGAGAGGACCTAGTGTGATTTGAAAAATAAACTTACAGGTAAAATACTTGTTGAAGTGTAGCTGTCTTCATATCCCAGCGCTCACCCAAACATCGTTTTATTCCAGTGGCAGTATACAGGCAGACTCCCCAGTGGGAGTATACAGGCAGCCTCCCCAGTGGGAGTATACAGGCAGCCTCCCCAGTGGGAGTATACAGGCAGCCTCCCCAGTGGTAGTATACAGCAGCCTCCCCAGTGGCAGTATACAGGCAGCCTCCCCAGTGGTAGTATACAGGCAGCCTCCCCAGTGGCAGTATACAGGCAGCCTCCCCACTGGTAGTATACAGGCAGACTCCCCAGTGGGAGTATACAGGCAGCCTCCCCAGTGGTAGTATACAGGCCCCCCCAGTGGTAGTGGCTGCGGCACCTGTCAAAATAACAAACACTTTATACATCACCTTCCGGCGCAGCCCTTCCGATCCTCCGATCCCGTCTTCTTCCTTCTTGTGCCGGCTTTTAATGCTGTGACCACGCGCAGGAAATGACGTCATCTCCTGCGCCCGGTCACTTGACACCGGCACAAGAAGGAAGAAGACGGGACAAGAGGAGTGGAGGAGCTGCGCCGCAAGGTGATGTATAAAGTGTTTGTTATTTTGACAGGTGCCGCAGCCTGGGGGGGACATACTAAGGAGGGGGGGCTGTGTATTATTGCTGGGGGCCAGTGTAGTGCAATATGCACGGCATCCCCCGCCGCTGATGGATTAAAGTAGAGAATCAATGTAAAAAATACAATACAATAAATAAAACAGAGTAACAATGTAAAACATACAGCACAATCATTACAAAAAAAATAAATGTGTATGTGTGTGTATATATGTATGAGTGAGTATATGTGTATGAGTGAATCAATGCGTGTGTATGTACGTATGTACATATGCAGTACGTGACCCACCGTGTGTATGTGTACATATCTGTGTTTATGTATATATGAGTGTGTGACGTGACCCGCTGTATCATGTGAGCGGGTCACATCATACACACACATATACACAAACACACATGCAGCAGGTCCCGTCACACACATACACATATATATACATGTGGTGGGTCACGTCATACACATGTATATATATACACACACATATACACACACGCGAAAGGTCATGTCACACACATACACAAATACTGTCACACGCTTAGATGGCGCAGACATTGTTGGATGCTGCTGTGTATGTGGTTTGTCTTTAAGAGATGCATGGTTGATGGTTGTGAAGGTTCTTGCTTCCTGTAGTGTGCTCCAGAACTGCAGTCACTATTATGTTCAATTGCTGGTTCAAGAGTTAATGTGGGACTCACTTGTAATCCCCTCCCCTGTCTTTAAATAGCCTTCCCTCTCCTCTGTCAGGTGCTGCTGATAGCTATGTGCTCTAGGTCTTGGTGCTGTGCTGATGCTTTGCTGCTGGGCTAAAGTCTTTCCTTGGGAGAAGCTGTGATTCCTGACACGTGGGTGGAGGTAGGGGCCCTCAGCCTAAGGCTAATCAGGAGTTTTAGGGTACAGGGTGGCGGCTCAGAAAGCCTCACCATTAGTGATGAGCGAGTGCTAAAATGCTCGGGTGCTCGAAGCTCGGGCCGAACATCCTAAGATACTCGTGTACTCGGCCCAAGCACCGAGCCCAATGTTATCCTATGGGAGACCTGAGAATTTTTCTGACATGACTCCCGGCAGCATGGAAAAACCCTAAAAATGTCACAAAAGTATCAGAACAGTGCTCAAATGACATGGGAACAGCATGGGGAAGACCCCTGAAAGCATTTCAGACCCCTGTTGTCAACAATGTTGTCAGACTATTACGCCACTTTTACGGACTGTCAAGAAAACGTTACAAAATGAAACCAAAACGGATTTTCATGGAAAAAATATTAAGGGCTCATACCCACTTGTGAGACAGAGTTGGTGTATGTTAGTTTTTTGGATTATATGAAAGATTTTTTTTTTTTAAAACTGTGTGGCACTCCCATGCCCCTGGGAAGAGACGTAAAAGAAGGCCTCTTTAAATAATGTGGCCATTGTAAGAAAGTGTGTGTTTTGTAGCAGTGCCCTAGGGCAGGGAAGCCAAAAATTGGGAGGCACTTCAATGCCCCTAAATAGAGGCGTGCATGAGGGCCTTTTCAAAAAATTTGCCCATTTTAAGCAAGTGGGTCTTTTTTAGTATTGCCCTAGCCAGGGAAGCCAAAAATTGGGAGGCACTTCAATGCCCCTAAATAGAGGTGTGCATGAGGGCCTTTTCCAAAAAATGTGCCCATTTTAAGCGAGTGGGTCTGTTGTAGTATTTCCCTAGGCAGGGAAGCCAAAGGTTTGGAGGCACCAAGATGCCCCTGGATAGAGGCGTGCATGAGGGCTTTTTCAAAAAAATGTGCCCATTGTAAGCAAGTGAGTCTGCTGTACTATTTCCCTAGTCAGGAAAGCCAAAAATTGTGTAGCACTTCAATGCCCCTGGATAGAGACGTGCATGAGAGCCTTTTTAAATAATGTGCCCATTTTAAGCAAATGGGTCTTTTGTAGTATTGCCCTAGGCAGGGAAGCCAAAAATTGTGAGGCCCTTCAATGCCCCTGGAAAGAAACATGGAGGAGAGCCTCTAAATATTGTTCCCATTACAAAGGAGCGGGTCTACTGTACTTGTAATGCCCTTTCTGTAAGCATGGACCTAAACATTTACCCCTGGGGGGTATACATGAAACTACTGCCTAACATTTGAACGGTGAGGGTCATCATCATCATAAATATGATGTAAAAAAAAATTATGTTTTCGTGGCATCATGAACCACGGTCGCACTGATCATATGATGGTGGCGGATGAGGAGAAGGAGGAGCAGAACAGCAAGTAACCAAAGTCATGAAGTGTGTACCCATGTGTGGGTGTGCGGAGGTGCATGGCAATTTACCAGCACAAATTTTACATTATACTATCATTTGGTGGGTGGTGTGGTGAAGTCGGGCCCAATCCAACCCTTGTTCATCTTGATCAGAGTCAGCCTGTCCGCCTTCATTTACCCTTTTTTGACGCAGGAGTGGGTTGTAGCTCCAATTTGTATACACCAAAACACTCAGATACCCATCTCAGCGTTTGTGACTGACCGGTATACCTGCTGTAATTTAATCTCTAATCTGTCATCTCAGTGTCCAGCTAAAAACCATCTTTTGGACACCTTCATTTAGCTGTATACAGGCAGCACGCCATTGAAAATGCACAAGGCCGGTGGTAAGGGCCAAGGTACTGGACGTGATGGTGGTGCATGCAGAGGCTGATGCCATGTGCAAGCTCGAATTGCGCCACGACAAACGCCAACATTATCTCGCTCGACCTTTCTTGTCCCAATTTGTAGGGGACCGCAGCAGTACACCGCTATTAAACCAAGACCAGTGTAAACAGGTTGTTAGTTGGATAGCGGATAATGCTTCCAGTCAGTTTTGCACCACCACAAGCACGCTGTCTTCCACACGGTCAAGTGTGAGTAGCCATGAGACTGGACCGCACATTCCACACCCTGATCCTCCTTCCTCCCACCATGCCGAGTGCCCGGCCCCGGACATAACTGATCCCACACTTGGACACTCTGAAGGCTGTTCACTTATCCATTCTTAGATTCTGGCCTCTCACCAACTCCACTTCAAGCGGGTCATGAGGAAATCATATGTACCGATGCACAAATATTTGAGCTGCCACGGTCTCTTGAAGGTAACGGTGGGAATGTGTCGCAACAAGAGGTTGACGATGAAGAAACACAATTGCCTGAAAGTCAGGAGGACTAGGGTAAGGAAGTGGAAGACGACGTGTTGCATGATCCAGTAACTGACCCAACTTGGCAGGAGGGCATGCAGAGCGAGGACAGCAGTGCACAGGGGGAGGGAGGCGAAAAATCACAACAGGCCGGAAGAAGCAGGGTGGTGTCCGCAGGCAGAAGGCAGGCAACCGTTCCCCGGAACAACAACATGACAGAAGTTGCCAGTACAACTGTTAGGTCTTCCCGAGTCTGGCTGTTTTTTAAGGTGTCTGCAGATAATTCCAAAAGCCATTTGCAATACCTGCCATGCCAGCATCAGCAGGGGTAGCAAAACTATCAGCCTGACCACCACCAGCATGATCAGGCACATGGCAGCAAAGCACCGACTTTGTGGTATGTACACCACAGTCCAGGAGCAGTGTCTGCGGGTCACACTACTGCATCTCCCACTGTTGTGAGTGCAAGACAATCCCCTGTCCATACTGCACGCGAAGATGCCTCCTGTTCTGCACCTTTAGTTGCACAAGCAGAAATTCCACATCATCAACCATGTCCTTGTCCCAGTGCAGCGTTCAGTTATCCATACAACAATCTTTGGAACGGAGGCGCAAATACACTGCCAACGCCCCACATGCCACAATTCTAAATGCACACATTTCGCTACTGCTAGCGCTGGAAATGTTGTCTTTTAGGCTAGTGGAGACGGAAGCATTCCGCGACCTGATGGTAGCGGCCGTCCCATGTTACTCGGTCCCCAGCCACCACTATTTCTCCTGGTTTGTTGTCACCATATTACATAAGAGCAGGTGTCACAAAACATTACACGTGCCTTTAACAACGTAGTTTCCTGAAAAGTCCACCTAACCACAGACACGTGGACAATTGCTTGTGGGCAGGGGCGGTACATCTCGCTGTCAACACACTGGGTTAATATTCTGGAAGCCGGGACCAAGTCTGAGCTTGGGACGGAGCACGTCCTTCCGACACCAAGGATTGCAGGCCCTAACTCAGTCAGGGTTTCACCCACAGTGTACAGCTCCGGAACTTCATGATCCTCACCATCCTCCTCCTTCACTTCACCCTCTACACCAGTCCAAAGCTGGAAGCACTGCAGCACTGCCTTGGCTAAGCGGCAACAGGCTGTGCTGAAGCTAATATGCGTAGGTGACAAACCCCACAGTCCTGAAGAGTTGTGGAAAGCACTTAAACAGCAGGCAGATCACTGGCTCACACCGCTGAACCTACAGCTATGCATGGTCATGTGTGACAATGCCCGGAACCTGGTGGCGGCTCTGAGGTGAGGCGAGCTGACACATGTTCCATGCGTGGCCCATGTGCTCAACCTCGTGGTTCAGCGGTTTCTTAAATACTACCCGGTGTTGTCTGATCTGCTCGTAAAAGTACGCCGCCTGTCTGCCCATTTTAGAAAGTCACCTACTGCTTCAGCCGCCCTTGCCAGCTTTCAGCAGCGTTTGCAGATTCCGTATCACAGACTGGTCTGTGATGTCCCCACACATTGGAATTCCACACTGCACATGTTGGTCACGATTTGTGAGCAGAAGAGGGCAGTTGTTGAGTACCAGCATCAACCAGGCCGTCGGCATATGGTTCAAACTCCACACATAAGACCTCAGCAGTGGACATGGATGTCCGACATATGTACCGTCCTCCAAAACTTTGAGGACTTCACCAAGATGGTGAGGGGTGATGATGCCATAATTAGCATCACCATCCCGCTTCTCTGTCTTCTAAAATGCTGTCTGCTCAAAATCAAAAACAATGCATTGCAGGCGGAGCACAATGAGTTGGAGCAATAAACCGTACTAGGTGATTACACACAGCCCAGCCTCATCTCTTCCCAACGTGCATTGGAGGACTATTACGAGGAGGATAAAGAAATGGAGCTACTTTCATGCGGAATTGACGGTAATACATGCACAACCATCTTACCGTCGGATGGCCAGAGGACAGGGGAGAGGAGGAGGAGGATGATGAAGACAGCATGGTCAATCATCCTGTTGTTGAGACCTGAAGTCTTGCCTGTTAAAAGTCTGGCGCACATGGCTGATTTTATGTGATGCTGCCTGTCTTGTGACCCTCGCGTTATCAACATCTTGGCGGACACTCATTACTGGTTGGTGACACTTTTAGATCAATGCTACAAGAAGAACTTTATTTCTCCTATACAGTGGCTCAAATGTTTAGCACTGCAGCCTTTGCAGCATTTTGGCTTGAGGTCTTGGGTTCAATTCCCACCAAGGACACAAAGGACAACATCTGCAAGGAGTTTGTATGTTCTCCCCGTGTTTGCATGGGTTTCCTCCGGGTACTCCGGTTTCCTCCCACATTGTAAAGACATACTGATAGGATGTTTAGATTGTGAGCTCCAACAGAGACAGCATTACTCAATGAAGCAAAGTGCTATGGAATTAATAGCGCTATATAAATGAATAAATAATAATAATAATAATTCCCGAGGCAGAGAGGTCTACAAAAATGCTGCAGTACCAGAAGGCCCTAGTTGCAGAATTAGTCAAAAAATTCCCTTCTGAAAAAGCGCGGCAGAGGTCGCAGTTCGGTGGACAACCAAGGTGTCCGGCCAAGAGAGGCACAAATCAAATCCAGCAGAGGTACAGGAAAACTCTCAAAGATCTGGGAGAGTTTTCTTAGCCCCTCCAATAGCACAGGCCCTCAGGTGCAGGGTACTGTCACAAGGACTGCAAAGTTTGTAAAGATGCTGAAGGAGTACCTTGCCGATCGTACGAAAGTGCTCCTAGATTCCTCAGTGCCTTCTAATTATTGGGTATCCAAACTGGACACGTGGCAGGAATTGTCTCTCTACGCCTTGGAAGTCCTGCCCTGCCGTTAGCGTTTTGTCAGAGCGTGTTTTTATTGCCATAGGTGGAATCATTACAGATAAATGCACCCGCCTGTCAACTGAAAATGCTGACCAGTTGTTTTTGAGCTGGATACTGAGATTGAAGATTAAATTACAGCAGCTATACTGGTCAGACACAAATGCTGATACAAGTATACTGAGTGTTTTGGCGTATGCAAATTGTAGCTACAACCCCCTCCTGCCACCCAAAAATGGTAAATAAACGCAGACAAGAGTTGGTTGGTAGGTGGACAGTGAGATTACAGATTAGAGCATTTTAATCCCGGCAGTTGGAACGGTCAGACACAAACGCTGACGCGTATACCGTGTTTTGGCGTACACTACTTGGAGCTACAAGCTACTGATGCCGCACACAAATGTTAAATGAATGCAGACAAGAGTAGGTTTTAGCACGAGGCTTTTGGTGTACCCTAATTTACGCTGCAACAGACAGTAGCAGTACTTAGATGCAAAATTAGTGCAGAGAAGAGTAGGTTTTTAGCACGACCCTAAGTTTTGAAATTAAGGCCCTGCAGGTGGACTAGTTAGACACAAACGCTGACTACAATAGCGAGTCTTCTGGACTAGTTAGACACAAACGCTGACTACAATAGTGAGTCTTCTGGCGTATCCTAATTTACGCTGCAACATACAGTAGCAGTACTTAGATGCAAAATTAGTGCAGAGAAGAGTAGGTTTTTAGCACGACCCTACGTTTTGAAATTAAGGCCCTGTAGGTGGACTAGTCAGACACAAACGCTGACTACAATAGCGAGTCTTTTGGCGTATCCAAATTTACGCTGCAACACACAGTAGCAGTACTTAGATGCAAAATTAGTGCAGACAAGAGTAGGTTTTTAGCACGAGGCTTTTGGTGTACCCTAATTAACACTGCAACCTAGAGGAGCAGCACTTAGATGCAAAATTAGTGCAGACAAGAGTAGTTTTTTAGCACGAGGCTTTTGGTGTACCCTAATTAACGCTGCAACCTAGAGGAGCAGCACTTAGATGCAAAATTAGTGCAGACAAGAGTAGGTTTTTAGCACGAAGCTTTTGGTGTACCCTAATTAACGCTGCAACCTAGAGAAGCAGCATTTAGATGCAAAATTAGTGCAGACAAGAGTAGGTTTTTAGCACGAGGCTTTTGGTGTACCCTAATTAACGCTGCAACCTACAGTAGCAGCAAATAGATGCTAAATTAGTGCAGACAAGAGTTGGTTTTTAGCACAAGGCTTTTGGTGTACCCTAATTTGAGCTAATCTATAAATTCAAGAATGCGCACATAGGGTGATACCTTCTTTAGAAAAGGCAATAAATATTTATACAAAGAGGCTGCTCACCTGATGTAGTTGTGAAAACCCACAACTGGTAATGATCGCTCAAATACAAGTAGCTGCTGCAGGACCGTACTTTCCACAGATCCCTGTGGTTTAATCAGCTCCCAGGACACAGTACCTCAAGGTCCGTGCTGCCACTTCATAAAAGGAACAAAAGAAGCCAGTACAAGGGAATGTCTGGATCAACGATTCTTCTTTATTATCCTACGCGTTTCAGAGTTATTTCCCAACTCCTTCATCAGGGACACCTTGAGGGGGCCAGACTGGACACCATCGCCATCATCTGCACAGGGATGTGTATCTTTGAACACTAATCCCTATATGTGTACCATGACTCCCCTGAAGAAGAGGGATCTGAAACGAGTCGGGAGGGAACGTATCAGATGACATGGTGGCTATATGACATTCACTGAGCCCTGAGCAGCCTGGAGAACACTAGCAGAAGGTTATCGGAGCTATATGGACTCGTTTACATGCGTACAGGTGGACGCAGCTGGGTGAGATCGCTCCCTATAGGAGTATACAAGCTGTTTTTTCACTAATGCATGTGGCTGGGTTTACCTAATGGGATTGTTTGTTCTGATGACTACATCCTAGGGGAAACTCAAAACCGAAAAAAGCAGGCACCTGCCAGCGTCCCTAGGGTATTTGGATGGGACCTAGCTTGGGTACCTGTGAACCCTGGTAAAAAGAGGGATTCAGTTTAGCACTACACTGACTTACACAGTCACGTATGCGCACTTTTTTGTTTTGTTTGGTCTAGACAACTTTGTCTTTTTAATATAGAGCTAGTAAAAGTTAAGTTTTAACTTCTCAGTTTTTTCTATGCTATTGATATATTCTTATAAAGACCTGATGACGCTGTGCGGCCAGCCAATCACTGTAATGCCACAACCAACATGGCTGTGGCATTACAGTGTCTGTCAGCCAATCCCTGCATGCGGGCTGGCTCTGAAAAGAGCGCCAACAAGCAGGGAGGTGGACCCCGAGCATAGCAAGAGTATCGCGAGATTACTCGGTACTCGCCGAGTACCCCGAGTACCGTGATATTCGTGCGAGTACTGAGTAGTGACAAGCATACTCGCTCATCTCTACTTACCATCAGAGGTACCTCTGAGATCAGGGCGAACCAGGGACCCCAGCATCAGTGTCAGATTAGGCTCTCCTGACCCCCTTTTGCCCAATTCACCTACCTGTTACCTGATTCCCTTACTTCCGAAGTGTGACACATACACACGTGGCAAGTCACATCATACACATGTACATACATATATATATATACAAAATAAAACAGAAAAAGGTTCAGAGCAGTACTAAGCAACAGATATATACTTTCATAGGTGCAAAGTATCCCAACAGTGTTCAGCTGCTGTTAGCTACAAATTTTAGGAATAACTAGTGTTGTGTTTGACAGGGGACTATATATGAGAATCATTTACAAAAAAATACGTAAATTGAAAATAAAACAGAGTGAAAGAATGAAGAAGAAAAGAAATACATCCTGGAGATATTTAAACCCGGCTGACCATGACTACACCTTCTATTCCCATCCCCACAAGTCCTATCATGGAATAGATTATATACAGGTTCCTAGAGCGATGTTACCGAATGTTAAAAAAATCAATGATCACCCCTAATATTTACTCTGATCACTCCGCAGTAGTCTTGGAGATGACTCTGACAAAAATATATTCCAAAAACAGATCGTGGCGTCTTAACGAATCAGAGTTGGCTAACACTGAAGTCCAGAAACGCATAGCTACAACATTGCAACAATATTTTGAACATAATAACACACAGGAGATATCTGCACAAACACTATGGGAGGCGCATAAATCAGTGGTCAGGGGAGAACTCATCTCTATTTCTTTGTATTATAACAGAAAGAGGCAGCAGGATATTCAAAACCTTTATGATGACATTACCACATTGGAGTTTTACCTGCACCCGCTGAAAAAAAAAAAAATGTTTTACCTGCACCCCCTGGTGGAAACTCTTCCCTCCTATGTCCGGGATACTACGGATGTCCTGCGGCAGATAGATGGGGTCTTTGTGGATCCTGGCACTACCCTATTTACGGCCGATGTGGAAGTTCTGTACTCTTGTATTGAACATCAAGATGGCCTGAGGGCAGCAGAATGCTATCTGAACATGAGTAGTCTGGATGGACCGCTTGTGAAACTGATATTAGAGTTGTTGGAATATATACTTACCCACAACTACTTCAAGGACCGCTATTACTTGCAACAGAGGGGCACTGCGATGGGCGCGGCCTGCGCGCCATCCTACGCAAATCTCTTTCCTGGATATTGGGAGAGGGAGGTTTTCGGGGGTGGCACATGGGCCGCGTCCCATGCGCAGTGCTGGTTGAGGTTTATAGACGATATTCTGGTCCTGGGGACAGGAAAAGGTGAGGAACTGAGGGAGTTCAAAAATATGCTGAATAACAACCAGTATAACATAAAACTGACCTTTAAAGAAAACACCTCGGAGGCTGAGTTCCTCGACATAAAACTGGTGGTCCATCCAGACTGCTCCCTACAGACCAACATGTTCCGGAAAACGACATCTGTGAACGCTTTGCTCCACGCGACCTCGATAACGGCCATTCCCACTGGCCAATTTTTAAGGGTGAGAAGGGTATGCTCCAACAAGAGTTCTTTTCAGGAACAGACGTGTGACTTGAGGGAGAGATTTTTGACAAGGGGGTACACAAAAAGGAGCATAAAAAATGGGTATCAGAGAGCCCTAAGAACTCCGAGAGTGAATCTCCTTATCCCCAAGCCAAAATCAGGAGAAACTGATCAAAAAACAATCAGGTTTATCTCCACATTCAATGACCAGTGGGGCAGCATGAGACAAATTCTTAAACAACACTGGGACATACTCAGGAGGGAAGACACTTTTAAACAAGTCCTTGCGACTCAACCAGCGATGACCGCAAGAAGGGGTCGTAACCTGAGGGATGCGATAGTACATAGTCATTACGTGCAGAAAAATCAACCCACCATAGGAGATATGAAACCTAGGAAAAGCTTTTATCCCTGTGGGCACTGCAAGGGATATGATTAGACCCACATCATTTGTGGACTCTAGGGGTGAAAAGGAATACAAAATTCTAAAATACATCAGTTGTTCCACCTCTAATGTTATCTGTTATGCTACATGGCCGTGTGGTTTGGTCTACATTGGACTAACCACGTGGGAGCTACGCATACGAATAGGCGAACATGTTCGCGATATTAAAGCGGCGGTAAAATTAGAGGTGGATGACCCCCTATTGAAGACTATACCCCGACACTTTAAGAAAAAGCATAATTGCAACCCTGCGGGTTTTATAGCCAGAGGCATAGATAATCTTGATTTGGGATCCCCTGGTGGGAACTACAATAAGAGGCTAGCACAGTTGGAGTGCAAATGGATAGTGAAACTGGACACGATGAGCCCAAAAGGATTAAACGAGAAATTACGGTAAGTTTTGTACCCTTCCTTTAGAGGACTTGTTGCTAAAAGCTGCTGACTTGTTGATCATTTTTAATGAGTGTTTTTAAAGGTTTTAATTCACTTATTTACTTTCTTCCTAGTTTTTTCTAGACAGGAGCTTGAGACCACGCAACCATACCGTTAATATGAGATCCGACATAAGATATTGATGCCTGAATAATCACCGATGGACCTTGTTTTTGGGTGCACTGTTTCCGAAAGAGGAGGAGACAAGGAATAACCAGCTATGATTGTGGAGTTTTGATGAGGATTATGCCATGGGTGAACTGTTTTCCAATTTTGATGAGATCCTCTTGGTGTGTGGGGGGATCCATATGTATAAGTCTAGCTGGAGGGTGATGCGTCATCTGGAGGTTCCCCACTGCCCAGGAGAAAAAAAAAAAAATGTCCATTATACCACATTCTGGAGTTGTCATATCTACCGTGTTTCCCCGAAAATAAGTTACCCCTGAATATAAGTCAGGGCAGGGCTGGCGCAGAATTTTCCAATATAAGTCATACCCCGATTATAAGACAGGGTGACTTATTTTCTGGGAATACGGTATAAGACAGGAGGGGTGCGGGGGGTGGGGGGTGCTGCGCACTATTTCCTACCTTGTCCCCCGGTCTGCTGTGCCTTGTGGTTCCCCCTGCTTCAGTTCCATCATCATCGGTGCTGGGGGCTGCCATCTTGCTTCTTCTCTCCGCCCCGGCCAGTGATGTTAGAGCAGGCCGCGCTGTGATTGGCTAGCACCCGTGATCACGTGTCACGGGTGCTAGCCAATCACAGCGCGGCCTGCTCTGACATCACTGGCTGGGGGCGGAGAGAAGAAGCAAGATGGCAGCCCCCAGCACCGATGATGATGGAACTGAAGCAGGGGAACCACAAGGCACAGCAGACCGGGAACGGAGCGAGGACCCCTCCGGAAGGCACAGAGGACATCCCAGCACAGAAGAAGAGGATCGAGGAGGCAGCAGAGCGGTCGGCACGGGGGACAAAGTAGGAAGCTGTGTGTATGTGTATATATGTGTGTGTGTGTATATATGTGTGTATATGTGTGTATGTATGGGTATGTGTATATAAGTAGGCTGGTGGCTGCTAATATAAGCCATACCCCGAAAATAAGACATGGGGCCACTTTTGGCCCCCAAAAAAATATAAGACAGTGTCTTATTTTCGGGGAAACACGGTAGTTATGTAATATTTTGTTATGTAATAGTAATGGGATGCAGTGTCACCTAAAAGATGGGGGATCCCATATGTAAACTTCATTTCTGTGCAAAAACATCCTCCTACATCTTGGAAATTGGAAATTATGTGTTACAGGGCATAACCAGTACCTAAAATGGCGGAATGGGAACTTCCGCCCTTACTGTGAGGTCATTGTGGTGTTCCTGTGGATACACCAGCTTCAAAGATGGTGGAATGAGAACTTCTGCCCTTACTGTGAGGTCATTGTGGTGTTCCTGTGGATACACCAGCTTCAAAGATGGCGGAATGAGAACTTCCGCCCTTACTGTGAGGTCATTGTGGTGTTCCTGTGGATACACCAGCTTCAAAGATGGCGGAATGGACACTTCCGCCCAAAATAAAGCGCCATTGGTGAGGATCCCTGTGTGTCACAGCTGCTCCCGCCCCCCCCAACGAGACCGCAGGCATTCCTAAAGGCAGGATGATGTCAGGTGGCCACTGATTCTCCAGCCTGGGATTGGCCGCAGGACAGTGTGGAGGGGGCGGAGCGGAAGTGCAGCACACATGGGCTGAGGATGCATCAGAGATATAAATAGCTGCCGGCCGGCAGGTTTAAGTGGACCCCATTGATAAAGCATTGGCGAAACGCATCTGGGGGAAACCCGGACACCTTATCCCTCCTATAATATGGGTAAGTGCTGAGGTTGTGGGAGGAGGGAACGCTGTATACATATGCTCTGAACCTTGTGTAGTGCATGATAGGATTTCACAGGGGAAGTCTGAAATAGTTATCTCCCCTTAGTGTGGATGGACTGTGATGCTAGTGTATTTGGACAATTGTCCGGCGCTGCCCCACAGGGCTCAACACATGGGGATGATGGACACTTATTAGTTGGACTTTCCCTCCCCTTTTGGGGTTGAATTGCTATATATTACTACTATGTACCATGCTATACACAGTATATATGGAGCAAATGCGGATTCACTGACCATATACTTCTGATGATTTGCACTATATTCATTTAGGAGGGGTTATACCATCCTACTAGGAAATTTTAATGTCACGATATCACTTTAAATACTGATCACTTTATGAAATAAATATATGATGTATATGTATCTCTTATCTATATAGGTGCTATGAAATGGATTTTATATGTATTTTGCATTAACTTTAATAAATTCATTAATAAAACATAGCATGGGTGTTTTTGATACATATTTAATACAAAAGGGCCTGAAACCTCCTTCTTTGTTTGGTTTTGAGGATAACTAGTGTTGTGTCTGACAGGGGACTATTTATGAGAATCATTTACAAAAAAATACATAAATTGAAAATAAAACAGAGTGAAAGAATGAAGAAGAAAAGAAATACATCCTGGAGATATTTAAACCCGGCTGACCACGACTACACCTTCTATTCCCATCCCCACAAGTCCTATCATGGAACAGATTATATACAGGTTCCTAGAGCGATGTTACCGAGTGTTAAAAAAATCAATGATCACCCCTAATAATTACTCTGATCACTCCGCAGTAGTCTTGGAGATGACTCTGACAAAAATATATTCCAAAAGCAGATCGTGGCATCTTAACGAATCAGAGTTGGCTAACACTGAAGTCCAGAAACGCATAGCTACAACATTGCAACAATAACTCAACAGAAAAAAGAGACCAAACCCTTCTTTCTCCAGGAATGATTAATGAAATTATATCAGGATACAAATAAATTCCAATTCTTTATTTATATTTCATAATTTCCAAAAATATTAAAATTATTGCACAGAGCATTCCCTCATATGGGACCAATCATATTACAGCCTGGACAGTATATATTACATAGAATGATTTGTTGAGTGTATTCATGTACTATCACCATAGTGTAGTATATATTTCGCATTATATCCACTATTGGCAGGATCTAAAGGACTTCTAGATACATAAGCAGACCCTTTCAATCTTAAGTAGCCACCTGTAAACTATCACTCTCTTTTAGGTAAGGTCTATATTGTTATAGAGTAGCAATTATTGTAATCCAAAGCCCAATCAATTGTCCAAATCCTATTAGATAGTTATTAGATAGTTGGAGCATATACCTGATGTATAACTGCTGTGCTGCAATGAGGTCCCTTCTCCCCTACGTCCGTTTCGCACCTCGCTTCTTCCGGGGTCGGCTTATGTATCTAGAAGTCCTTTAGATCCTGCCAATAGTGGATATAATGCAAAATATATACTACACTATGGTGATAGAATGATTTGTTGAGTGTATTCATGTACTATGTAATATATACTGTCCAGGCTGTAATATGATTGGTCCCATATGAGGGAATGCTCTGTGCAATAATTTTAATATTTTTGGAAATTATGAAAGATAAATAAAGAATTGGAATTTATTTGTATCCTGATATAATTTCATTAATCATTCCTGGAGAAAGAAGGGTTTGGTCTCTTTTTTCTGTTGAGTTATATGTCATTTGGAGTGACTACTTTTAAAAGGGAGTTTATTTTAACATTGCAACAATATTTTGAACATAATAACACACAGGAGATATCTGCACAAACACTATGGGAGGCGCATAAATCAGTGGTCAGGGGAGAACTCATCTCTATTTCTTTGTATTATAACAGAAAGAGGCAGCAGGATATTCAAAACCTTTATGATGACATTACCACATTGGAACTATCACACAAAAAAAATTAGATCAACAGACTTTAGATTTACTTTCCATAAAGAGGAAACAACTTAAGGATATCCTTAGTTTAAAAACGGCAAAGCTTTACACCTCTTGGAAGAACAAAATGTATGTACAAGGAAACAAGGCCTCAAAATTCATGATTTCCCTGAAATGGAAGAGGCAAGTGCATACGCGGATTAATTCGATCAAAAACAGCAGAAGTGAAGGATCTGATAGTTCTAGTCACATAGAACAAGCATTCTTAGATTATTATAAACACCTCTATGACTTGAGACCGGGCGAGTCCGCGTGCGAAACTGCGGAAAGAAAGACTGCTATCAAGAATTTTTTAGATAGATTACTATTACCAACACTCACTGATGTCCAAAGAGAGCGATTAGTCATACCTTTCCTATTGGATGAGCTCCAGTCCACCCTGTCGAGGTGCCCCACAGAAAAATCCTTGGGCCTGGATTGGTTCTCAGCCCTTTACTACAAATCTTTCTCTCTCTCCTCCTACCTCATTTGCTCAACTTATGCAATGCTGTGTTAGAGGGGCAACCGCTCCCCAGTCAAATGCTGGAAACCAGCATATCACTAATCTACCAGGAGGGAAAGGATCAGTGCAGCATTTACAGACCGATTTCCTTATTCAATCTTGATCTAAAGCTGCTCTCTAGCTTGATGGCACGAAGGATCGCAATTTTGCTGCCGGACCTGATCTCCCTTAACAAACTGGGTTTGTGAGGGGGAGAGAGGGGAGAGACAACACACATAAAATACTGCATCTGATGCAATTTGTAAAACATCGCAAAATCCCTTTGGAAACAGACACTGAGAAGGCGTTTGACAGGGTGGACTGAACCTATTGGAAGTAAGCATTAAATGGATTTGGATTCCCCCATCTGATGATCAACGCTGTAATGGCAATGTATGCAAATCCTTCTGTACGGATAAAGATTAGGGATGGGCGAATCTACTCGCTAGGACTCGTTACTCGGCGAGTAGTAAGGGACTCGCAGGACTCGGTACTCTGCGAGTTTCCCAGCGTTTACTCGCACGAGTCCAATGCAAATAAATGGCAAACGCTGACAAAACTAGGATTGCCATTGTTTGCATTAGACTCGGCTACTGTGCCAGTGATAGCAGGGAAACTCGGAAAGTAACTGCTGTTTCTTTGCGAGCCGAGTCCAGCTGTCTTCTCTGTGCAGCTCCAGGGTCCTAGGGCCCGCCTGCTCACAGACATGATGTAGCAGTGCTGAGATTGTTCTCAGTCTGCTCATTCCCTGTGCATAGACATCTATATCTATGCACAGGGGATGTAGCAGAGAGGACATCGCGTTTTGGACTGCGTCGGACGGAAGAGGATTTTTTTAATTAAAGATGGAGTCCCTAATGGCTTTTTTTTTTATTTCTAATAAAAATTTTCCTTGTGTTGTGTTTTTTTTAAAACAATTTAATAGAAATTCATGGCGGTCATGTCTAATATTGGCGTGACCGCCATAAATTTCGGGCTTAGGACTCTGAGCCATTAGCTTTTTTTTTATTTCAAATAAAATTTTTTCTCTGTTGTGTTTTTTTAACCCTTTATTGGAGATTCTTAGTGGCTGGGTAAAACGTGGCCTGACATTAAGAATCTCGGGCTTAATACCAGCATGTATAACAAAGCTGGTATTAACCCCTTTATTACCCAGCGTGCCACCGCCACCAGGGCCGCTGGAAGAGCGGGGTTCAGTGCCAGAGGATGGCGCTTCAATGAACGCGCCATCTTCTGGGGCGGCTGCGGGCTGCAATTTGCAGCGCGGGGTGCCCAGAAAGCTTGGGCATCCCTGCGCTGCGGATTCCAGCCCCCAGCTGCTTAGCTGTACCTGGCTAGACATAGAAATTGCGCGGAGCCCCACGCATTTTTTTTTAATTATTTCATGAATTTCAGAGTCAGAGTCTCAGAGTCAGAGTCTCAGAGTCAGAGTCTCAGAGTCAAAGTCTCAGAGTCAGAGTCTCAGAGTCAGAGTCTCAGAGTCAGAGTCTCAGAGTCAGAGTCAGAGTCTCAGAGTCAGAGTCTCAGAGTCTCAGAGTCACAGAGTCAGAGTCTCAGAGTCACAGAGTCAGAGTCTCAGAGTCAGAGTCAGAGTCTCAGAGTCAGAGTCTCAGAGTCAGAGTCAGAGTCTCAGAGTCAGAGTCTCAGAGTCAGAGTCTCAGAGTCAGAGTCTCACCCTCAGAGCCAGAGTCAGAGTCTCAGAGTCAGAGTCTCAGAGTCAGAGTCAAAGTCAGAGTCAGAGTCTCAGAGTCAGAGTCTCAGAGTCAGAGTCTCAGAGTCAGAGTCAGAGTCTCAGAGTCAGAGTCTCAGAGTCAGAGTCAGAGTCTCAGAATTTCATGAAATAATTAAAAAAAAATGCGTGGGGCTCCGCACAATTTCTATGTCTAGCCAGGTACAGCTAAGCAGCTGGGGGCTTGGATCCGCAGCGCAGGGATGCCCAAGCTTTCTGGGCACCCCCCGCTGCAAATTGCAGCCCGCAGCCGCCCCAGAAGATGGCGCGTTCATTGAAGCGCCATCCTCTGGCGCTGAACCCCGCTCTTCCAGCGGCCCTCATGGCGGTGGCACGCTGGGTAATAAAGAGGTTAGGGCCAGCTTTGTATTATCAGCTGGCCCCAAGCCCGAAATTTATGGCGGTCACGCCAATATTAGACATGACTGCCATGAATTTCTATTAAATTGTTTTAAAAAAAACACAACACAGAGAAAGTTTTTTATTAGAAATAAAAAAAAAAGCCATTAGGGACTCCATCTTTAATTAAAAAAATCCTCTTCCGTCCGACGCAGTCCAAAACGCGATGTCCTCTCTGCTACATCCCCTGTGCATAGATATAGATGTCTATGCACAGGGAATGAGCAGACTGAGAACAATCTCAGCTCTGCTACATCATCTCTGTGCACAGACATTCATGTCTGTACACAGGGAATGAGCAGACTGAGAACAATCTCAGCTCTGCTACATCAGGCAGCAGGCGGGCTCTAGGACCCTGGAGCTGTGGCAGCCAGCACACAGAGCAGACAGGACTCTTATCTGTGCGAGTTTCCCAGCGATTACTTACAAAGTAAAGGAGTCCAATGCAAATAAATGGCAAAACTAGGATTGCTTCAGGCTGAAGCTTCCGAGACACATCTGCGATTTGTAAATCTCACACTACTCGCTATTACTCGCTTCCCTATTCATTAACATTGGACTCGCTAGACTCGCAACGAGTAGCGAGTCCTGTGCTCGGACTCGCTAGAGTCAAGCGGTTCCGAGTAATTTAGGATTTGCCCATCACTAATATAGATCAATGATACATTGACTGACACATTTATGATTGGAAACAGAACACTGCAGGGATGTCCATTATCACCATTACTCTTTGTACTTGCAATGGAACCCCTGCTAAGCACCATACAAACACATGGAGACATAGAGAGGATCAGACTTAACAATTTGCATATCAAAACCACGGCATTCTAGATGACCTCTTGATTTTGATGTCTGCACCCCTGCGTGGATTCCCGGCTTTAATGAGCCTGCTTGACCAGTTTGGCCACCTTTCCAATTTTAAGGTGAATGTGTCTAAATCGGAAGCACTAGATTTCAATATACCGCCTAAAACACTTACAAAAATAAAGACCCTATAACCATTTGCATGGCCCAGCCGTTATATCACATACTTAGGGGTGAAACTGGGGAGATCAGACAGAGACCTATTCCAGTTAAATTTTTTACCTCTACTTGAAAATACAATGACAACTATAAAGACCTGAAAAGATACATGTTTATCCTGGATGGGAAGAAAAAACTTATTAAAAAGTCTGATCTTCCCCAAGTTCACTTACATGTTCCAAATGCTCCCCATAAAAATTCTGACATCATTTCTAAACAAAGTTAGCTCAATGTTTTGTACATATATTTGGCACAGCAAAAAGCCTCGTATATCATATTGCACCTTAAAACTCCCTAGGTCTATGGGAGGGATGGGAGCACCAGATATAAAGAAATAATTCCATGCTTCAATACTCTCTAGAACGATAGACTTAATTAGGGAAACCCGTGACAAGCCATGGATTGAAGTGGAGGAGGCGTTAGCTCCACCTCCTCTTCGATCCCTTCTTCTCACCCATAACTTGACAAAGGGGATAGGCCCACTTTATAACAAGCATAACAGGGACACTCTAAAGGTATGGATGGATCTTATGCACACTTTAGCCCCCCCGTCCACCCTGCTTAAATTCTCAGATATCCTGTCCTGCTTCCTAAGCAATTCTACAAAAGGGTTGGGTGCCACACGCAGATGGTCAGGCATCTCCATTGACCAAATACTAACAGATGGCATGCTCCCTCCACTTGCAGACCTGCAAAGACTGCCAGGGCTCCCCAGCCTTAATTTTATTCAATATAACTTCATGAAGGGAGTGCTAAAACCACATCTTCGAAACACAGATTTACTGGGTCCCACGACCTCTTTTGAATCACTATGTGCCAGTGTAGCCAGACCAAAGAAAATTTTATACACCTTATACCAACTGATGTTAACAATAGATTGCTGTCCTAAAAGGGACTATATTGCCCACTGGGAAGCAGACCTGGGATACAAATTCACACATGCCCAATTACTACACATATATAGGAGATCTCATAGCCTAACTCAATGTGTGAAGGCTCAGGATAATTCTTTCAATATCATAACACGCAGGTATGTCACGCCTAAAGAAACCTATAATTGCCGAATAGAGGCATCTTCAAGTTGTTGGAGATGTGGTGACCCCAATGGTGACTACCTGCACATCTGGTGGACATGCCCAATAATTCACTGTTTTTGGAGAAAAGTGGAGACCTACATTCAGAGGGTGCTGAATAAGGTACCCAACCTGACGCCCTTCACAGCACTACTAAACTTTCCCCTCTGGCACGAAAATAAACGTGCATCCTCTTTAGCACAAAACTTTATCACGGCAGCAAAGTTATTAATCACGACATTTGAGATCGGCAGACGAACCCACCATTGAACAACTGCACGAAAAACTTAACTCCCTGTATAAGTATAAGTTCTCAAGCCTCTCCCCCCCCCCCCCGTATACCTCCCCTCTTTCTTTTTCTTACATCCCCCTCTCTATCTCCCTCTTCTCCTTCCTTACTTCTTACTCTACTTGAACCTTATAATTTGATTATTGCTATAAATAATCCTTCCATTAGTTATGGCCATATTAGATAAATGGACTGTTTAGGATAAGCTAACGAAATCAACAGCTGCCTCGCACAGGAGACAGCGGCGCGTCACTAAACTGTTGATATACAGTTAGGGCCAGAAATATTTGGACAGTGACACAATTTTCGCGAGTTGGGCTCTGCATGCCACCACATTGGATTTGAAATGAAACCTCTACAACAGAATTCAAGTGCAGATTGTAACGTTTAATTTGAAGGGTTGAACAAAAATATCTGATAGAAAATGTAGGAATTGTACACATTTCTTTACAAACACTCCACATTTTAGGAGGTCAAAAGTAATTGGACAAATAAACATAACCCAAACAAAATATTTTTATTTTCAATATTTTGTTGTGAATCCTTTGGAGGCAATCACTGCCTTAAGTCTGGAACCCATGGACATCACCAAACGCTGAGTTTCCTCCTTCTTAATGCTTTGCCAGGCCTTTACAGCCGCAGCCTTCAGGTCTTGCTTGTTTGTGGGTCTTTCCGTCTTAAGTCTGGATTTGAGCAAGTGAAATGCATGCTCAATTGGGTTAAGATCTGGTGATTGACTTGGCCATTGCAGAATGTTCCACTTTTTTGCACTCATGAACTCCTGGGTAGCTTTGGCTGTATGCTTGGGGTCATTGTCCATCTGTACTATGAAGCGCCGTCCAATCAACTTTGCAGCATTTGGCTGAATCTGGGCTGAAAGTATATCCCGGTACACTTCAGAATTCATCCGGCTACTCTTGTCTGCTGTTATGTCATCAATAAACACAAGTGACCCAGTGCCATTGAAAGCCATGCATGCCCATGCCATCACGTTGCCTCCACCATGTTTTACAGAGGATGTGGTGTGCCTTGGATCATGTGCCGTTCCCTTTCTTCTCCAAACTTTTTTCTTCCCATCATTCTGGTACAGGTTGATCTTTGTCTCATCTGTCCATAGAATACTTTTCCAGAACTGAGCTGGCTTCTTGAGGTGTTTTTCAGCAAATTTAACTCTGGCCTGTCTATTTTTGGAATTGATGAATGGTTTGCATCTAGATGTGAACCCTTTGTATTTACTGTCATGGAGTCTTCTCTTTACTGTTGACTTAGAGACAGATACACCTACTTCACTGAGAGTGTTCTGGACTTCAGTTGATGTTGTGAACGGGTTCTTCTTCACCAAATAAAGTATGCGGCGATCATCCACCACTGTTGTCATCCGTGGACGCCCAGGCCTTTTAGAGTTCCCAAGCTCACCAGTCAATTCCTTTTTTCTCAGAATGTACCCAACTGTTGATTTTGCTACTCCAAGCATGTCTGCTATCTCTCTGATGGACTTTTTCTTTTTTTTTCAGCCTCAGGATGTTCTGCTTCACCTCAATTGAGAGTTCCTTTGACCGCATGTTGTCTGGTCACAGCAACAGCTTCCAAATGCAAAACCACACACCTGGAATCCACCCCTGACCTTTTAACTACTTCATTGATTACAGGTTAACGAGGGAGACGCCTTCAGAGTTAATTGCAGCCCTTAGAGTCCATTGTCCAATTACTTTTGGTCCCTTGAAAAAGAGGAGGCTATGCATTACAGAGCTATGATTCCTAAACCCTTTCTCCGATTTGGATGTGGAAACTCTCATATTGCAGCTGGGAGTGTGCACTTTCAGCCCATATTATATATATAATTGTATTTCTGAACATGTTTTTGTAAACAGCTAAAATAACAAAACTTGTGTCACTGTCCAAATATTTCTGGCCCTAACTGTAGAATTTATTAGCGCCACTGACCAACTGAACATGCTTTTGTGAACGAATTGAACCTCTGATTGAGACTTCATGTTAGCACAATGTTATTGATTTGAATGTTCATCTTCTTCAATAAATAGATCATTGAAAAGAAAAAAAGAAAAGAAAAGAAATACATATTCATCGGTATCTAAATAAATTCTATTAGTAGGCACTCCGGTGAAAGAGGATTGTGAAATGCATCAGTGAAATTTGATCTTGTGCTGTGAGTATAAGTTATTGTATGGTCATCCTCCATCACCATATACTAGTGTCGGGTGTCACACGCGCATACACCGGTTGTGGGTTGCCCAACCCCATCAGGTGAGCACCTTGCACATGGGCAACCTGCCCCTTGTTCCATTGAGATAAGACCCTATTACCCTTTTTCTGTCTCTTAATAATATAGATCATGTCTGTGCTTTGTAGTGCAGCGTTTTTGGTGCAGAGCTTTACAGGTCTTTGATCCATAATAATCTGCAGCATGTCAATTCATTTATTTTTCTCCAGCATTTTTCAGCTCTGTAGTTTATTGTCTTCATTATGTATTATGTGACTATCAAAAACACACAAAAAATGGATAAAAATGTGTGATACATTTTTGATGCGTTCTTACAGCAAAATGGATGCAGAACTCTCTGCACCAAATAATGACCGCACACAGGAGCATCTCAATAAATTAGAATATCATTAAAAAGTTAATTTATTTCAGTAATTTAATAAATAAAAAGAAACACATATTTTATGTTAAAGAGAACCTGTCACCCTCCTAGTGTTTGGCAAACTGAAAGCAGCACCTTCAGCAGCTTCTATACTGCATTCAGTGAAAGTGTCTATAATCTCTCTGCGCCCCCTATACTGCAAAAGGAACAGTTTATAATGTTTACTGCCATGTATTTAAATAAGGTCTTAGCGGAGCCAATAAGTCTAGTCCTTGTGTCCTGTGATCGCTGCTTCTCGGTACTCCCCGCCTCCTCTATGTGTCTGCCACCTCCTCTTGTTTGTTTGCCCCCCTCCTCTTTGGCACCTGTGTATAATCATCTTAGTTCACGCAGGCGCACACAGCTCAGCCGGACTGCGGGGAGCCCGGCTGTCATCATTGCGCCTGTGTTAAGTGCACCTTGTGTGGTTATGAGAGTCACAATCACTAAAAAAGCATATCACATCTGCTGCAATCTCCAGCGTGGTGCATATAGAGTAGGGTGGATGAAGTGTTAAAACCTGCGCTGCCTTATTCCACAAGAAATCAAAGGGTGAAAATAATATTGATTTATTAGTCATCATGTTTCAGGGCCCCCTGGCCCCTTCCTCAGGATAAATCAATATCATATTGCATTGTTTTAGAGCATTTTAGGGAGGCCTGAAACGCATCGACTAATCAATATTATATTCACCCTTTGATGTCTCGTGGAATACAGCAGTGCAGTTTGCAACCCTTTATTCTCCCTTCTTTAATTTTCTGTGATAATGACCTTACGGCTTTCATAGGCTCTAAGCCATAATCATCAACATTTACAGAAACAAACTCTTGAAATAGATCACTTTGTGTGTAATGACTTTATATAATATATACATTTCACTTTTTGTATTGAAGTGCTGAAATAAATTAACTTTTTGATGATATTTTAATTCATTGAGATGCACGTCTAGACAGCATGGGCATATGGCCTTAAGGCCCCGTTACACTTAGCGACGCTTCCCAACAACGATACGACCTGGTAAGGATTGCTGGAGCGTCGCTACCTGGTCACTGGTGAGATGTCAAACAGATCTCACCAGCGACGCAGCAACGATATGGAGGTCGTTGGGACCCTATCACTCAGACCTGTAGTACTGAGATCATTGGTCGTTGTCCCCATCAAACACACTGATGCATGCTGCCCAGTGAGAGCACTACGATCAAAAAATGGTCCAGAACATTCCAACAAGATCGGCGATCTCACAGCAAAGGCCTGGTTGTTGCTAAGTGTCACATATAGCGAGATTTCTGGCAAGGTCGCTGTTGTGTCACAAAATCTATGACGTATCAGTGATCTCGCTAGCGATCTTGCTTAGTGTGAAGTACCCCTAAAGGTACCATCACACACCACCATATGGCTTCCATATCGCTATCGATTTGACGTGAGTGCACACGTTTCAGGCACTTTTTTCACATTGCTGTGGAGCTGTCACACGTAGCTATCTTGCGTGCGATCTTCAGTGATCCTGTGTCCTGGAAATCGCCTGCAGATGACTGGAAGCGATCTTCCCTTCACACATTGCCGCGTCACACGCCACAATCGTAGCAGCGATGTGGCCATACTGTTTCGATAGGGGTGTGCTAGAGTGAGTTTCACCGCACCCCTTTCACTGCGATTGGTGGATAGAACTGCATCCCCATTGGTCAGCTTTGCGTAAACGCACGGGCCATCACATAAGGCGCCTCGGACACGGCCAGCCAATCGGAACGCAGTATCACCCACCAATAAAAAAACACCATCCAAGCACACCTATGGGATTGATTTCAGGATCGCTGTGTACTTCGATATCCCTGTCACATGCCACGATGCACTGAAATCACTTGAAGGATATCGCCTGATTTCTCTGCAGTGCAGGGCAATCAAGTGACGCTCCACTAGCGATTTCTCGCCGTAGAATCGCCCAGTCACATGCCACTACGCACATGCGATGTGGTTTCCACATCGCTGAATTCGGGAATTGCCAGCCATCTCGCCGGCGATATGGCAGCGTTTGACGGTACCTTTACAGTTGCGGAGCTAACAATGGTGAGAATAAGATAGGGGGAGCTAGATAGCTAATCCCTGACATGCAGATTAACAGACAGATATATTTTTTAAAATAACCTTCAGAAAAAATGTTAATTTTCATTTGCTGTATTTCCTTTCGCTCTGCATTATATATATGTACTGCTTGGAAAATAATGATATATTTAAGTTATTGAATAAATTAAACTTCAATTTCTCATTCTTCACATTTAGTTTTTTTAAGGATAGGTTCCTACAGTTAGAAGGAAAAAAAAATAAACCTGGTCATGTTGTATGTAATATTGTATTTTTATGTAATAAATAAAAATAAAAAGTGGACAAAAAGTAATGTTAAATAGCATGGAGCATGACTAATGGCACAAGCATGTTAAAATCATTGGGAAAATGTCCTTGGAAGACAAATGAATTTTCAGCAGAATAATTAACTTAATTAACAAATTTGCATGCATATTCATCAGGCTATTGAAGTCTTTCCAGCACAGCTTGATGAGCATTGGTGTAATAATTGTCTCATTTACATTCTGCAGTCTACTACAATTTAGGGCACGAAAAAAAGGA
Source organism: Allobates femoralis (assembly GCA_033576535.1). Lineage (NCBI taxonomy): Eukaryota > Metazoa > Chordata > Amphibia > Anura > Aromobatidae > Allobates > Allobates femoralis. The sequence continues at coordinate 380,134,862 of JARQOC010000005.1, read as the reverse complement.
ATGGAAGAATAAAAGGCACCCTATCTCATTGACTTTCTTTAGGACACAGTTTTCATATAAGCCAAGTGAATAGCCATTACTAGCCACTGGAAGCCTATCCTATATTTTCACTCTACATTTCATCTTGAGCTTCTGACTCCTAGTTTTCCTTCTTTGCTTCGGCCCAGGCTTTATGCTTTGCCTTTGCTTGCTCTCCTGGGTAAAACTTGGCACCAGTTCTGACTTCAAATCTCTAGGGCCGCCAGACTGCATCATGTAAAAATTGCCATTTTCCTCTATCTCTGCAGGGCAATCTTTAAAGGCAGTAAGGTGTGACGCCCCAGACTGGCAGCTTGGCAAGAAAAAGCCCGTAGATACCAGCACACAGGAATCTGGAGTGCTTACTTTGACAGCCAGTCAGCGTTTGCAACAAAAGAAATGAAACAATAAAATGTATTTATATATTCTACAGACATATATTCACCAGACCAGCGGAAATAAAAAAGTAATTACTACTTAGTTGATGGCACGCGGTAAGGAAAAACGAAAAAAATATATATTTAGAAAGCGTATACACAGCAGTATTCAGTCTCTTCTGATTAAACTTTTCACCTTGCAGAAGAGATTTAAATTAAGAGAGCTACACACAGCAGAAAGGATTGTTCTTGTTGTTTGTGATAGAGGTGATTAGGTTTAGGTTTTCCCTGCATGAGCTTTGGACTAGTGGTAAGTGAAAGTGTTTCCTGTTAATTTCCCAGTTCTCTAATATAGCCTAGTAAAAACCTGTATGCAAAGGTGATATTTAGCCAGGGCCATGTCATTCATTAAAAATGTATTAAATAAAAACAACAGACAATGTGAGCATATGTTCAATTTGCACTGTGCTTTAGATGACTGTTTTCTCTTGCTAACGAAGGTTAGAAGAAACAGATAGAATTAATTATACAATAATATACAATAAGTACCTCAAATGTGGAAAAATGAATGCATGCTGAAATACCAGATTTAAAATAACCTACCGTATATACTCGTGTATAAGCCGACCCGTGTATAAGCCGACCCCCCTACTTTTGCCCCCAAAACCTGGGAAAACCTATTGACTTGTGTATAAGCCGAGGGTGGACCCCAGCACAGGTATACAGTCCCCAGCAGTGTGGTATATAGGCCTCCCCAGTGGTAGTATACAGCAGCCTCCCCAGTGGTATGCAGGCCCCAGCAGTATATACAGCAGCCCCAGTGGTATACAGCAGCCCTTAGGTAGTACACAGCAGCCCCAGAGGTATATACAGCAGCCCCAGGGGTATACACAGCAGCCCCAGGGGTATACACAGCAGCCCCAGGGGTAGTACACAGCAGCCCCAGGGGTGTACACAGCAGCCCCAGGGGTGTACACAGCAGCCCCAGGGGTGTACACAGCAGCCCCAGGGGTGTACACAGCAGCCCCAGGGGTATACACAGCAGCCCCAGGGGTGTACACAGCAGCCCCAGGGGTATACACAGCAGCCCCAGGGGTGTACACAGCAGCCCCAGGGGTATACACAGCAGCCCCAGGGGTGTACACAGCAGCCCCAGGGGTGTACACAGCAGCCCCAGGGGTGTACACAGCAGCCCCAGGGGTATACACAGCAGCCCCAGGGGTGTACACAGCAGCCCCAGGGGTGTACACAGCAGCCCCAGGGGTATACACAGCAGCCCCAGGGGTGTACACAGCAGCCCCAGGGGTGTACACAGCAGCCCCAGGGGTGTACACAGCAGCCCCAGGGGTATACACAGCAGCCCCAGGGGTAGTACACAGCAGCCCCAGGGGTAGTACACAGCAGCCCCAGGGGTAATACACAGCAGCCCCAGGGGTAGTACACAGCAACCCCAGGGGTAGTACACAGCAGCCCCAGGGGTAGTACACAGCAGCCCCAGGCCCCCCTCACTGTTTGGCGCCCCCACCTCAGGATGGCCCCCCCCGCACGCAGCGCTGCGCTCATACATTACCAGCCTGTCAGCTGTCATCCTCCGGTGGCGGATCGCGGCTCCCGGCTCCGGCTTCCATCTTCATCTGTGTCTTCCTGCATTGTGACCGGGGCTCATCGCGATGACGTCATCGCGACGCCGGCCGGTCATGTGACATGCAGGAAGACACAGATGAAGATGGAAGCCGGAGCCGGGAGCCGCGATCCGCCACCGGAGGATGACAGCTGACAGGCTGGTAATGTATGAGCGCAGCGCTGCGTGCGGGGGGGGGCCATCCTGAGGTGGGGGCACCAAATAGTGAGGGGGTCCCGTATATACTCGCGTATAAGCCGAGGGGAGACTTTTCAGCCCAATTTTTGGGCTGAAAAACTCGGTTTATACGCGAGTATATACGGTATTTATCTTTCACTTTTTCTTCTTTTCATTATTCATAAATCTAATGGTAAACATTTGATGATGACCAAGTCCGCCAAGATTCAAATTTGGCAAATCAGGCGATTTTAACAGGGATATTCAATTTACATCTAAGGCCGGTTTCACATCACGATTTTGGAGCTTCTGAGTGTATCCGTTTCAAAACAGATACACTCAGATCCAAAATCGGATCCCATGTATCGCTATGGGGCTCGGATCGGATCGAATGTGTGCCTTTTGCCATTCAATTTTGGCACCATCCGATCCTGTCTGATTTCAGCACGGACCAAAAAACGCAAGCCAATCCGAACCCCGATGACATGGAAGCCTATTGACATCAGATCCGAGTTGAACTCGGATCCGATGTCAGCTCCGTGCTTATGTACTGAGCATGCCCAGAGGCAGTGCTCAATACCTAATTACCCCTGTGTGTCCCTGTCACTGTCTGTCCCTGCCTGTCCCTCCTCTATCTCTGCTCTCCTCTATCCTTCCCCCCCATCCTCCCCCCTGTCCTCTCCCCTCCGGTATGTGAAAAAAAAAAAAAATCCTCCCAGAGGATACTTTACCTTCCGTCGGCTGCGGGGATGTGACAGCCCCCTTCTAGTGGCTGAAGAGCCTGTGGTGACACATCAGGTGACCAGCTCTGTGACATCACGAGAGGTCCTTGCAGCCACCAGAAGATCAAGAGACTGTCGCGTGGAGCTGGCGGAAGGTAAAGTATCCTCTGGGAGGATTTCTTTTTTTTCACATACCGGAGGGGAGAGGACAGGGGGAGGATGAGGGGGAGGATAGAGGAGAGGGAGAGCAGAGATAGAGGAGGGACAGAACAGGGAGAGACAGGGAGTGAAAGGGACAGATAGAGAAGATGCAGGGACAGGCAGAGAGAACAGGATCCACACGGATCCTGCATAGACTCGGATCGGATGGCTATTTGCCATCCGAGTGCAGGCATCCTTGTGGATCCGTGGCTGTCCGTGGGCATCCTTCTGAGACTCAGATCCCTACAGACAGCCACAAATCATGATGTGAAACCGGCCTAAGTTAGTCAATGAGAATTGAATGTTCCTTATTAAGTTATGAGTTGAGATGAGTGAATCCCAGTGTTCGAATTCAGATATGTTTGCTGAATGTGGAATGTTTGATGAATCTGTGTCACCTGCAGGCAGGGGGTACTCGTATCTCGGGTGTTGATAATGGGGGGATGTCACGGGTGGCCAATGCCTGAGACCGTGCCTTGCGGTCACTTTTGAAAAAGGTGAATTATTTACAGGGATCTTAATTGAAGATGTTGTGACGCCACCTACAGAGTCTGGTGAAGGCACCAGCTCTGCAACAGACCTCCGGGGGTGATGGATGGACAGCTGGGTGTTGTGGCTCCCCGTAGGTGGTGAGGGGCACCCGGGGTAGTGATGAGAGAATGGAGTGTGGGTACAGGGTTGTGGCTCTGCAGGCGGGTGGTATTTACAGTCTCTGGACAGGACAGGATCAGGGCGGTAATAACAGACACACACTGGAAGTAGTTCTCCATACCTTTACTGATGACAAACCGGCACTGTCCAGGGTACACTCCAGGTGGTGTTGGAAGCACTTTGGGATTTCCACAGTGAGTGATTTATAAGGCCTCCTCATTCCTATTTTACTTTGTCCTGAATCCCTGACCTGCTTAGAACCTGATCTGGCCTCCTGTATGTCTTTCCCTCCTGTAGTAGTTGGTGAGAGCCTTCTCTGGATTGCCGCTACCTCAGGCGATTTCTGCAGGTCCTGGCCTTCGGGTTGCTTGCTGTTACAGGGGTCTCAGAGACTAGAATCTCCTCGGAAAACCAGTGTTTTCTGCTGGGCTTGCTGCTGCTTAACAGACTCGGACTCTGGTGTCCGGGTTGACTCCTGGGGTGAGCAGGTATGGCTTCTCTGCCCCCAATCTGCTGTGATCTTTGTTACTTCCTTGCCTTCGACCCTCACTCGGGTTCCTGACACTAGCTAAGGCTGTACTCTGGCTTGGGCATAGCGTGGCTCAGACACCAGGTCGTCTTCACAGTACTCCCTGCAACTGCACTGCCTAACTCCACCCGCAGCACCAGTAGGGAATCTTGCTTAAAGACAGCAAGTGGAGCTCCCCCTCTAGACCTGGGGTGGAAGGTGTTGAGTGTGTAAGTTACCTGTTGTGGAAATCCCTCCAGGCCCTAGGTGTCCCTGTGGCTACCTGTACCGCAAGGTGCCACATTCCCCCCTAGTTAAACGCAGTACTCCTGGACTGAAGAAACAATTTTTCAAACAAGTAACAATAACAGGTATTATAACAGAGTCTTAAAAATTAAAAATGTACAAAAACCACAGAAAAATTGTGAAAAACAAGGTGCAGTCCATACGGCGCTAGTCCATCCGCTGCAGGCTGTAAAAAGTTTGTTTGTCACATCCAGTCCTGTGACTTTGGTTCATTTTTAAATGAAGTTGGGGAAAATCCAGGGAACATGTTAAGAGTCTATACAGTGAAGTCTCTGCAAGCTCCGGGGTTTCAACGGGTTTAAGTCCTTTAAAAAAGTTCAATAGATTATCAACATATGGTAAACATTTTCCCTATGGGAGTCCGGCTTAGGAGACCTGGTATCTCATCTCCACCCCAGGCACTTTCTTTTCTTAACTTAAAGTGCATGGTGCATGGGGCTGTGCCCAGTTCCTCCATCCTTCTGTAGATTATTATTCACATTTAATGTACATTTTAGATGCATATTTACACTTTACAATTTTACCTCACCTTATTCTCTATATCTGAGTGGTGGTTGACCAAAATTACTATGGGTTGACCTGCGTAGTACTGGTGTGTCAGTATTGCTTACTTTTAGTGTGGTGTCTGTACTTTCAACTAGTCTACGAGTAGATCTACGTATTTCTAGAATGTTTATATACAAATAGAAATACACTATCAAACGTCCATAGTTTGCAAAAACAAGTGATTTTTAATGACAAGTAAAAACAGGGGGTTACAATCACAGTACAAGCAGCATTATGGCAGGCTGCACCACTGACACACACAAGTTATATGTGAGATTGTATCAATGCAAAAGGTTATTTCATGCCAGAGAAAAAAAAAAAGAAAGAAAAAACATAATACATAGCATTAGTACAACATTTCTAGAATGTTGTAGTATTGTCTCAGTCTTTCTATGGGACTGGCAAATGCACCGATTGCAGGATCCTCTGGTTGTGCTACAATGGGTGGTTCTTCTTGATTCTGGACTGGTTCTTCAGTTCTTCTTGGTTCTGGTGGTTGAAAGAAATGTATTACAGGTACAAATATTGGTCCTTCACATTGAGGCCAGTTTTCTGGAAAGTCTCCTAGTACTGAATTAATTACCTTTTCTTCCTTTTCTTCTTCGGGGAATTCAAAAGACATTTCTCTTCCTTGGGATTTCAATTGCTCTTGGCATATTTTGAGATGGTCTCTTGAAATTGTTGGAGTGGTTTTACCTCCATCTTTGCTGATGATGCAAGTTTTACTGTTGTCAAAGTTGGACTGTAACACAGTATAGGGTTCTTGTTCCTACTGATCATCCAGATTATGGGTTCTTCTTTTTCTTTTTAATACTATTTCTCCAGGTTTTAGAGGTTCTGCTTGAGCATTCTTATTGTAATCTCTTTCTTGTTGTTCTCTGATTTGTTCTAATCTGTTTGCTACACAAGCTTGTACCTTTTTGTATTGTTCTTGATCTTGGGTATTCCAGTCTGTTTCATATGAATCTGCCTCTGGTACGACAGTTCCTATTTCAAGATCTACAGGTAATCTTCCTAGTCTTGCTCTCATAAGGTATGCTGGTGTACAGTTAGTGGAACTGAGAGGTATATTGTTATACATGTCCACTAAGTCAGGTAACTTCTCTGGCCATTGATTTCTTTCTTGTAAATCAAAATTTTCAGCATATCTATGACAATGTTGTTCATTTTCTCACACATACTGTTGGTTTGAGGATGGTAAGGTGTGGTCCTGATCTTTTTAAATACGTACAAGTTACAAAACTCTTGAAGACTCTTCATCAGTCAACACTCGTTCTGGGTACACGCGCGGCCTACTGAAATAGGTTTGGAAGGTTTTAGCTGCTGTCTCGGCAGTTAAGTCCTTTACTGGAGCTACTACAAGAAATCTGGAGTAGTGGTCCACCATGATTAGGGTATACGTTTAACCTGACCTGCTGGATGTAAGCTTCACATGGTCCAATGCTACTATCTCCAGTGGGTGTGTAGTTACAATTGGTTATAAGGGAGTTCTCTGACTCTCTTGATCTTTTCTCCTCAAGCTGCATGGTCCACATTGTTTACACCATCGCTCTATGGTTCCTCTCATGCCAACCCAGTAGAATCGATCTCTCAGCAACATTTCAAGCTTCTTCCAGCCAAAGTGTCCTACTTGGTTGTGATAAGCATCTAACACCATTTTGACATCCTTTGGAATCACTATCTGCCAGACCATGTCATGAGTTCTCGGATTGATGTACCTTCTGCACAATTTGTCTTGGTAGATGAACAATCTAATTATTTCGTTCCACAGGTGTCTTGCTTCTGATGGAGCATCTGGATTGAGATGGGAACATTCTTGGGTAATCAGTCCTTTGACAAAGCTGATTGCCGTGTCGCTGTCCTATGTCTCTTTCCATCCATGGTGAGCAATACACTGTGAAAGAGGGAGAAATGGCGCACATAGGGTCTTATCTGTGTAGTAAAGGATATAGCTCGGTGTGTGATACACTCATCTTTGAAGGTTGGGCCAGATCACAACACCTATTGATCACAAAGAGCCAGGCTGCTGCACCTTCTAAGGGATCCAAGGTGTGTAAAAATGAAAAGGAGTTTCCACATGCGCTGCCCCGAGTATTAATTTGACTTGAAAACTTGATCCAAGAACCTTTATTTTTAAAATCTCAACGTGCTTCATGAGGTTCTCACTTCATCAGGAGATACAAGCATTGTGCTTGTATCTCCTGATGAAGTGAGGAGAACCTCACGAAACGCGTTGAGATTTTACAAAGAAAGATTCTTGGATCAAGTTTTCAAGTCAAATTAATACTCGGGGCAGCGCACGTGGAAACTCCTTTTCATCTTACACACCTTGCATCCATGGTGAGGCAACGGGTTGATGTTCACCTCCCCACATTTTCTGCTTCCTTGATGATATTGTGGTGCACTATGACGGTGGAAAGCAGGTAACTCTACCTCTTCCAGTTCATCTACATCTTCTCCCGCATCTGGTAGGTGAGGCATTCGGGACAAGGCATCTGCATTGGCGTTCTTGTGGCCTGCCCGGTACTTAATGGTAAACTGTAGTTGGACAACCTGGCCATTCAACGTTGCTCCATGGCACCCAGTTTAGCAGTTTCTAGGTGTGTGAGAGGGTTATTGTCTGTGAAGGCAGTGAACTTGGCTGAACCTAGGTAATGTTTAAACCTCTCTGTGATGGCCCAGACCAAGGCCAAGAATTCCAGCTTGAAGGAACTATAATTTTCAAAATTCCTTTCTGTGGGACAGAGTCTTCTACTGACGTAGGGAATCACCTTCTCTGTGCCTTGCTGTCTCTGGGATAAGATAGCTCCTAACCCCACATTGCTGGCATCTGTATACAACAGGAACGGTAGATTGTACTCAGGATAGGCTAAGATCTCTTCTACATTTAGGGCCTCTTTCATTTGCTTGAAGGACTCTTGCTGTTCCTTACCCCATTCAAACGGATGACCTTTGGACTTGCTTCTCTTGGTCTGACCTACCAGGAGATCTTGCAAGGGTGCTGCCATCTTAGTGTAGCCTTTGATGAATCTTCTGTAGTATCCTACCAGATCCACGAACTGAAGTACTTCCCGAACATTGGTTGATGTCAGCCATTCCTTGATGATGGTGACTTTGTCTGGATCTGGTGCCACGCCTTCAGAGCTGACTATGTGCCCAAGGCACTGAACCTTTGGCTTCAGCAGATAACATTTGGACGGTTTCAACTTTATCCCAAACTTAGACAGTGCTGCAAACACCTCGGCCAGGTGTGTCAGGTGCTCTTCATACTCTCTCCAGGACCAAGTGCCTCCAGGTCCGCGCTGCTGCCACAAAGAAGTATCAAAGACACCGGAATGCTTTGAACAGTTATTTTCTGCTTTATTTTCCGACGCGTTTCGGAGCTCAAAACCCAGCTCCTTCCTCAGGGAATGACCTGAGGAAGGAGCTGGGTTTTGAGCTCTGAAACGCGTTGGAAAATAAAGCAGAAAATAACTTTGTTCAAAGCATTCCGGTGTCTTTGATACTTCTTTGTGGCAGCAGCGCGGACCTAGAGGCACTTGGTCCTGGAAAGAGTTCACATTCCCACATCGTGGAAGTGTGGTCCTTGCGGCAGCTGCTAAGTTTGAGCGATCAAGCTAGTTGTGAGCTTCACAACCAAACCAGGTGAGCAGATTTTATGCTATACGTGATTTGTCTCCTAAGTGGGATAAGACCCTATGCGCATTCTCATTTTTTAGGTGCTCTTCATAGGTCTTTGAATACAATATGACGTCATCCAGGTACAGTAACACAGTCTCAAAGTTTCGGTGCCCCAGGCAACACTCCATCAATCTTTGGAACATTCCAGGTGTGTCACAGAGTCCGAATGGCATGCTGTTGAATTCACATAAGCCCATGGGAGTTGTGAATGCCATCTTCTCATGGTCTTATGGTGCAAAGGAGACCTGTCAGTACATACTAGTAAGATCTAGAATGGAAAAGTAGTTAGCAGACTTCAGTGCAGCAAGTGACTTTTCTATGCGAGGGAGTGGACAGCCATCTTTATGTGTTATGCGATTGACTTGTCTGTAATCTACACACATTCATATGCTGCCATCTTTCTTTTTGACTAGGACTAGTGGAGCTGCCCAGGGACTACAACTATCTCTTATGACCCCTGCGTCGTTCATGTCCTTTAACATCTCTTTGGCGTGCTGATAAAGAGCTGGTGGAATAGGCCTATATCGCTCTTTGATGGGAGGATGGTTTCCTGTGGGTATGTGGTGTTGTACCCTCTATATCTTCCCAAAATTAAGTGGATGCTTACTGAATACTGTTTCATACTCCTGTACCAGCCAGTAAACACCATGCTTTTGATGTGAAGGTGTGCGATCAGTTCCTACATGGAGTTCTTGACACCAATCCTTCAACTGCCCTTTGGAACGGTTATCCTCCGCTGAGTCAGGCGGGATCAAAGGTTCCACTGCATATATGGCATTGTTGTTTACGGTATATAATTTGGCAATGGTAAAGTACCTGGGTAATTTGACTTAGTCCTCCCCACAGTTCAAGATGCGTATGGGTACCCTTCCCTTGCATACATCAACCACCACTCAGGCTGTCAGTATTGTAGGCCTACTTTCCGAACTTACGGGTCCTACTACTGCCTGGTAGTCCTGCCCTCTGTAGCCTATTGCTGCTCGAAACCAGATTAACATTTCGCTCATTGATGGCACCACAATGGGAATCAGGTCTGTTACCCGTACACTACCAATTTCCCCACCGATCAGTTTTAGTTGGTGCTGGAGGGCCCTGATTTCCTTCTGAAGCACTCTCCTCTGCCGGGGATTAGCAGTATCTGCGATCTGTTGTAGTAAGAACAATACTTCACCCAAACAATTACCAATTACATTTGTACCGAGGATTATGTATGGATCCTTTACACTAGGGTGTGTTTCAACCACTATGAGTCCTTGGTCTTGTAATTCCACCCTCCCCTCCTTTATTGGTACCTTTCTAACCCCCACTAGTTTAAGCGGCAATCCATTAGAAGCATTTATTACAAGGTTGGGGTCGGGTGGTTCCAGTTCTGCATCACTTCATTACCCTCATATCCTCTCTGTCCCACAACTGCAGGCAGTTATTCAACACATTTAACTCCTACTGGGTCGGATAAACTCAAAGCTCATGCAAGTGTTCCCATCAATGTTATGCCCTGCAACACACAGCTGGGACAACTATAAGTTTCGTGGAATATTACCGGAAAAAACTGGTCAGGTAGGTCAGTGACCTGTTTAGGCCTAGTGCGACGGATAAACTGAAAGCTCATGCAAGCGCTCCCATCAATGTTATGCCCCGCCACATTTAGGTGGGACAACTATAAGTTTCGTGGAATATTACTGAAAAAGCTAGTCAGGCAGGTTAGTGACCTGTTTAGGCCTAATGGGCCGGATAAACTCAATGCTCATGCAAGTGCTCCCGTCAGTGTTATGCCCTGAAACACACATGTGGGACCACTATAAATTTCATGGAATATTACCGAAAAAAATAGTCAGGTAGGTCACTGACCTGTTTAAACCTACTGGCCTAGTTTAACTCAAAGCTTATGCAAGTGCTTCCATCAATGTTATGCCCCACCACACACAGGTGGGACAACTATCAGTTTCGTGGAATATTACTGAAAAAAATAGGTAGGTCAGTGACCTGTTTAGGCCTACTGGGCAAGTTAAACTCAAAGCTTATGTAAGTGCTCCAATCAATTTTGATGCCCTGCAACACACAGGTGGGACAGCTATATGTGTCATGGAGTATTACAGGAAATAACAGAGACGTAGGTAAGTGACCTGTTTGGGCCTAGTGGGCCGGATAAACTCAAAGCTTAGCAAGCGCTCCCATCAATGTTATGCCACGCCACACACAGGTGGGACAGCTATAAGTTTCATGGAGTATTATAGGAAAAACTAGTACTGTCTTCAAGCTAAATTAAAATGTCTACTTCTTTTCGTGGACAATCTGTTATCATCCCTTTCTTACGCAGCAGAGCATCGCTAACACTTGTAGATAAGGCCCCCAAAGGAACAGGTGCTGCAATGGATATCAAGTGCTCCATCAAGTGGTCTCTCCTCCACCTAAACTTCAACATCACAAACACTCCAGTGCTCAGAGGCATCACCCCAATCGCACTTGCTTCCTCACAGCTCACAAGTCTCCAGACACCCTACTGAGTATAGGTTAACACAGATGGGTGAGACTGCAGAGCTGTTCACTCATATTATAGCCTGGGAATCAGAGGTCTGATCCAAAACTTCAGTGAGTCAAGATGAGGAAATGATCTGCACCCACACCCAAAATCTTTGTGAGTTAGATCCAGGCCCAGATGAAGAAGGGTCAGAGCATAATGTAGAACCTCATTCCCAAACTGTTACCCCTGTTGGTGGAGACAATGAGGCAGATGATGATGAGACTCAGATACACGATTGGAACGACAAGTTGACTTTGTGCTCAGGGCAGGAAGAGGTTGGCTCAGAGGAAAACGAGCGTGAGAACACACAACTTGATGAGTTTGGAGATCCCACTAACTGTCAACCTACAGGCAGGCAGTTGATGAACACAGCAGAGGAGGAGGAGGATGGTAATGATGAGGTTAGGTTGCGGTTTCCTGGAAAGAAACAGAGTCCTGGAAGCATGTCAACAACTGCTTCCTCAGCCACAACTCTGCCTCTGTGCAGAAGCTGTGGTGACTTTGCAAGTCGCATAGTCGCTAAGCTTTGCCTAGCCTGGGCCTCTTTTTTAAATCGAAAAGGATGACCCAAATCATGTAATCTGCAAAATTTGTAAACAAAATCTGAATAGAGGCCAAAAAATTAATAGTTTAAGTACTTCATGCATGAACCATCACATGGACATAAAGCATAAGTCACAGTGGGAAGCCCACTGTGCTACAATGCAGCCTAGCGGGCCTGGCCAACCTGCCCTATCAAATGCATCTGCGGCTTCTTCATCCTCTGTGACTGTGGGGACAACTTTCACACAGACATTCGGCCGCAGAACTTCTTTACCCGCAACACATAGTGTGATTGACAGGTTGTCAACTGTTTTGGAAGTGGAAACACCTGCTGGTGTTGAGCCCTGTCAGACATCGAGAGCACCACCTTTTTATGAATGTGACATATGTCCACCTGCACCTCCCTCACAGTCCAGCAGTTTATCTGGGACACCCTACTCAACCCTGTATCAGCAAAGCAGCCAACCATCAGTCCCTTAGATGTGGACAAGTAAAAGACCATTTCCTACTACCCATGCCTAAACGAAGAGGTTGAATTTCACCATCTGCAAGCTGTTGACTATGGAAATGCTGCCTTTCCAGCTGGTGGATACAGAGGAGTTTCTAGACCTTATGGCCATCGCAGTGCACCAGTACCAGATGCCCAGTCAACACTAGTGCTCAAAGAAAGTGTTACTGGACGTAACCTTGAATAGTAACATCAGTAAAGGTACGAAACAACAACCCTGTGTGTGTGACAGTTATTGCGGCCCCTGATCCTACTTCCTATATAGACCATTCCACAACTCCCATCATCCACTACTGCCCCGAGGATCCTGCTCCATCTACGGAGAGTGAAACAAACTTGCTGCTTCACCATCACCCCGGGAGACTGTCCCGCAGCGCCAGTGCCATTACCAGAGCCATAGATGGCATCATGAAACATTTTAAATTTTAATTTTATTGTCTCTCTTCAGCGATCACCAGGGCTACGGGATCGGGCAACAGCCCCGTAAAATTCCAAGTAAATCCACGCCCGGGAACGGGTACCCCACAAACCCTGGGGCGGGTCAGCTTTTGGCGTCACGAACAGGATCCCGTGTCTGGTAAAATCAAGTACTGTGTGCTGTGTTTTGACTGTGTTAAACTGTTAAACTGGGCCGCTATTACTGCGTCAAGCAGAGAGAGGGAAGAAGAGGAGCGTAACTGCTGAAAGGGCGCAAACAGAGGCCCTGCCCCGCGCTGTGCCAAAAGCCGACAAAGTGCAGCGGCATGATCCGGAGATGCCCAAAGCTCTCAACTCCCCGCCTAGGAACCTGCCAACTGCTTTTCCTTTTTGAGAAACTGGAAAAATTAACTAGGGGGAGTGAGGATGGATGGGAAAGGGAATGCTCATGTCAGAGCAGCCGCATCACCCAGAGCTGTGGCACCGATCACACCGATCTCACTGCTGTATGTTCCGGGAAAGGTGTGTTTACTGCAATACGATGGCAAACCCGATAGCCTGGCTGGGTTTAGGAAAAAGATACACAATGCGCTGGACATGTATGCAATGACTGGCAAGCAAAGAGTGTCTGTTGTGTTAGGACAGTTAACGGATGCAGCAGAGTGTGAAGCCGAGTCCTGGTCAAATGCAGATAAAGACTCAGAAATCCAAATATTTAACAATTTAAGACTAGCTTTTGAAACCCGCACTGAGGGTGAGTTGAGAATGAATTTCTACCATTGCAGACAAAGGCCGCAGGAAAGTATACGGGACTATGACTTGAACCTCCAAGGGGGCGCAGAGGGCCTTAATACTGATAAAATGGCAATAGGCCCTGTGACATTCCCAGTAAATCCACACCCGGGACCGGGCACCCCACGGCCCTGGGGCGTGTCAAAAATTGTGCCTTCGCTACACCAGCATGTTGCACATAACATCACCATTTCCTTTAGAAACTCTGTGTGTGACAGGGTGCATTTCACCACAGACACCTGGATGAGTAAGTATGGATAGGGGCGTTACAAATGACTGGGCACTGGGTGACTATGGTGATAACAGGAGAAGGAGCTGCTGTACAAGTCTTGCCATCCCCACAGGTTATGCATCAAACTTCTGTATGTAGATGTTTCTCTGCTGCTTCTGCCTCCTCCACCTCTTCTAGGTCCTCCACCTGTGCCCAAAGCCTGTCTGGTAATGTGACATGCATTCAAACTGTGCAGGAGGAATCCAGCACACCTCCTTACTATGCTGACAGCAGGGCTCAACACTATTGGGTGGTGTTTAAGTTAAAATGTCTGGGAAATGTGAGTCACACAGCTGAGGAGTTGTGGTCAGCTCTGGAGATCGAGTTTAATTAATGGTTGTTTCCACTGAACCTGCAGCCAGCAATTTCCAGCCCACTATCCCGGCCTAGATGCGCTTCTGCAGAGGGCACGGTCCCTGTGTGTTCAATTCCTCCGTTCGTATCCCACAGCTCAATGACTTGCATTGCCACAGAAATCTTTCGGCCTGCCGGTTCACTGCCTGAAATGTGATGTGCCGATACAATGGAATTCCACTCTGCACATGTTGCAGCGACTGTGGCAGCAGTGACGAGCCCTGGTGCAGTATGTTATGATGTACAGTATATATATAAACAGAGAACAGAGTTATGATGTATAGCCTGGGCCAACGCGATCCAGAGGTGGAGAAAATTACGCTGCTGTAGTGACCTCAGATCAAAGACCTCTGCACCCTTCTGCAGAGTTTTGAAATGGCTACTAAGATGTTTAGTGTTGACAATGCCATTATCAGCATGACTATTCTGGTCATCTGCTGGAGCACACTTTAACCAGTATTCGGAGTCAGGTGGTGGTCCAAGAGGAAGGGCAGGAAGTACAGGAGGAGGTGTATGCAGAAGGGATAACGAGATCTCAATGGTCCAGACAGTTGGCAGCACTAAGGCAGCTGGCATGGGAGGATGGGGAGAGGGAACAACAAGGGTGCATGGTAGCAGCAAAACTGTTGATGAAGATACAGGAGCCGAGAAAGAAATGGAGGACGAACAGGCAATGGGCATGGAAGACTCAGCAGATGAGGGAAACCTTAATCATATTTCTGTTGTGCAAGGTTGAGGTGAGAGGGTGAGAGGGCAGAGGAAGCAAGAGTGAATGTTACCCCGCTGCCACAAACACAACAAGGACTTGGGCCTCCTGGATGCTCAAGACACATGAGTGCCTTCTTCCTGCATTACCTGCAACATGATCCTGGGATTGTTAGACTTCAAAGTAATGCCGACTATTGGGTTGCCACACTCTTTGATCCACAGTAAAAGACTAAATTTTTCCAAATACTTCCTGCCCTGGAAAGGGATGCACGCGCGCAGGAGTATCAACAGGAGCATTTAGGCAATCTCATTACTGCTTTTCCCCAAAACAACAGAATATCGCAGTTCTACGTTTCCACTCATGCCTTGGAGATTTTGTCGTGCTCCGCAGCCAGCATTCTCTCTGAACGTGTCTTCAGCGCTGCTGGTAGTGTGCTGACAGATAAGTGCACGTGGCTACCCAGTGACAGTGTAGACAGACAAGCATTTATCAAGATGAAGAAGTCATGCCTCTACAATGACTTTTCCACCCATGTGTCAGCCTGGGGTGACTAAATGCTTGTGTACTTTTCAATGTGCTGCATTAAACTCTCCATTTCAATATTTAAAATCTGGGGCAATATATGCCACTTAGTGGTGGCTGTGCCTAATTTTTTTGGATTATGAAGACTGTTCTTGGGGTCTCCTTGCTGTCTGTTGCTTCAATTGAGTAGGGCTCTCTGAGTTCAATACCTAATCCTGACACTCCTGCCCCAGTTTCTGAATATTCAACCTTCTTGTCCATCAAACCAGTGATTAACAAATTTGCTGTATTCACATCCAACATTTTTGGGTGCCTAAAAGCAGTGATTACTGCATCTCCCTTAATGTTTGTGTAAACTGATATTGGGCATGACACACATGACAGCTCAGATGTTGGCCTACACATCGTAGATGGGTGCCATGGGCCACGCACTACAATCGCCACATATGGAGAATGCAGTGGTGTTTGTGGGGGATGTAAGTACACTTCAGTACACACACGCAAACATGTGTGCACACACATAGTTCAGCCATGGCAGCACTGGCATGGCGTGGACCAATGCAGGCACATATGTCCACAGTGTTGTTTGTAGCTTACCACAATCACCTACAGACGCACACCTAGCCATTGTTAGTGTAAGTCACTGTAATGCACAAGACCGCTTCTGTGCGACACTTTTGGGCCTCGAAAGTGTGTTGCAGGAGCCACAATTGACGACACGAGCGTGTATTTGTGCCAAACTCCGATAGACAATGGCATCATGTATTAGCCAGCCTTCCAGAGCAGCCTGACCAATTGTTGTTGCGTCGTCCAATGAGCATGTATGGAGCGCGGTGTAAACTACTGTGGAACGCCTATCTCCACACCGCGCTGAACATGTTCGCCCACATTGCCTTTGAGATTGCGGCATGTGAAGCGGCAATGGAGTGAGGCAAGATTGGTTCCGCTGTAGGTGAGGCGATTTCCGGAGCGACCTTCAGGGCAATATTGCGGCGTGTGATGCTGCCATCGGCGATCTGAGGTAACCATGAAAAACGTGAACGCGCACGTTAGATCGCCACATATCGCCAGGCGATATTGCGGCGTGTGACGGTACCCTTATAGTTGTCCCACCTGTGTGGCAGGGCATAACATTGATGGGAGCACTTGCATTAGCTTTCAGTTTATCCAGCCCAAAGGCCTAAACAGGTCACTGAATTTGAAATATATTTTTCCCTGAGGAAGGAGCCCGGTAGCAGCTCCGAAACATGTCAGAATTAAAGCAATATCTTATAAAAAAAACTATGGATGTAAAACAAGCAGAGTTGAGTGGGCAAGGAGTGGTACTACCCTAAATATATTTTGGTAAGTAGGTTTGAGCAAATGCAATACAAAAGTGTTTTCTGTGCTGTGTGGTGGTAGATTTCAACAGAACACTGGACCACAGCTACAAAATTAAATAGTAGTTCTACCCTAAATACATTTTGATAAGCATACTTGGGAAGATGCAATACAAAAGTGGTTTCTGCACTGTGTGGAGGTAGATTTCAACAGACCACTGGACCATAGCTACCTAGCCAAGGAGTGGTACTACCCTAAATAGGTTTTGGCAAGTAGGTTTGGGCAGATACTTGTGACGACCATCCCCTGAGGCCGAGCTGCTGGTAGGCAGCACCCCGAGAAACCCCGAGACCCTTAACCCCTATACAGGGATCTGGAATTACAGCGGAGCCCAGGGGGTAGCTGCCTATATGAGCAACAGAGCCGAGTCAAAACCGAGAGGGCAGCGAAGGTACAAAATCATCAGGCAGTAGCAGAGTCAAAAATCCAGGCAAAGGTCAAGGGCAAAAACCAAGAGGGCAGCTGAGGTACAAAATCAATAGGCAGAGGCAGAGTCAGAAATCCAGGCAAGGTCAGACACGAAACTAAACACACACACTATCACTGGGGAACCAAAACTATATCTGGCGGCCTGCAAGACAGGCTCCAATGTATTTGAAGGGCGCGGTTACCTCCCATAGGCTGGAGCTCACAGCCTGATGACCTCATCCGGACCGCCCCTAGACCCAGGCCAGATGGAGATGCACGACTGGCTCCACCCACGCCACCTCTGACAGAAGAACGCAGGCTGCGCCTAACGGACACCTCTGCAGGGCCCGCTCCTCTGCGACCAACACCACCCAGAGGGGAAACACAGCGGCGCTCAGCGACAGAGGCAGACGTCGCGGGAGCAGTTCCATATGAGGACAAGGCCCTCCTATCACCGGCGCCACCAGCCGAAGGAATCCGGCTCCTCCCAGCGGCCGAGGCAAGAACACCAGCCACCGAGTCCAATGGCGATGTGACAGTACCCCCCCCTCTACGAGGGCCTCCGGACCAACAAAACCCGGTTTATTGGGATGAAGAAGATGAAACTTCCTGATCAAACCCTTGGCATGGATATTACTGGCAGGCACCCAGGACCTCTCCTCCGGACCATAGCCCTTCCAATGTACCAGATACTGCACGGATCCTCTCACTAAACGGGAATCAAGGATCCGTTGAACTTCGTATTCCACGGCACCCCCGACCAAGACCGGAGGAGGAGGGGACCGGACAGGACGAATCGGAGATCGGTACAATTTGAGAAGGGATTTATGGAATACATTGGGCAGTTTGAATGATTGAGGGAGCTTCAGACGAAAGGCTACAGGGTTAATCACGTCAATTATTTCATACGGACCAATAAACCTGGGACCTAGTTTGGCAGACGGCACTTTGAGCTTGATATTTTTCGTAGACAACCAAACTTTGTCCCCAACTCCCAGGTCCGGACCCTTGGAGCGCCGTTTATTAGCAGAAGACGCCTGCCTAGACTGAGCCCCCTTTAAGTTTTCGTTCACTTCAGACCAGATAGTCTTTAACTGATCTACGGACCTTTCTACCCCAGGGACGTCAGAAAGCCTAGAAGAAAATGAACAAAAGCGCGGGTGCAGCCCATGATTACAGTAGAAAGGGGTGGTCTTGATGGACTCTTGGTACTGGTTAATCATGGCAAATTCTGCTAGTGGCAGATGTTCCACCCAATCAGATTGATGCTCAGAGACATAACAACGTAGATACTGTTCGAGAGCTTGATTTGCGCGCTCGGTTTGACCATTGGTTTCAGGGTGATAGGCAGAGGAAAAAGAATAGTCAATTCCAATCCGTTTACAGAATGCCCTCCAAAATTTAGAAACGAACTGGGTGCCCCTGTCAGAAACAATATTCACAGGAACACCATGCAATCGCACAACATGATTAATGAATACTTTGCTCAGGGTCTCGGAATTAGGTAACCCGGACAGCGGAACAAAATGACACTGCTTGCTGAATCTGTCTACCACTACCCAGATACAAGTCTTCCCTTCTGAGAGTGGCAGGTCAGTAATAAAATCCATGGAGATATGAGTCCAAGGAACCTCAGGGTAGGCAAGGACTGGAGCAACCCTGCAGGGCGGTTGCGGGGAGACTTAGCGCGAGCACAGGTTTCACAAGCCAGCACATATTCCTTACAGTCCTTTACTATGGTTGGCCACCACAAACTCCTGGTTACAAGTCTGATGGTGTTATTGATACCAGGATGCCCTGCGAGGACGGAATCATGAGATTCCTTAAGAACTTGGAGGCGGAATTTGGTAGGGACAAATAGTTTCTGGGCAGGAGTAGTGTCAGGGGCCTGTTCTGGAGATCTACGAATCTCTTCCAGAAGATCCAAAGACACAGCCGATACAACAATCCCCTTGGCTAAAATGGGAGTCGGTTCCACGTCCTCGACTTGTAAGGGGCAAAAACTTCGAGACAGGGCATCAGCCCTCACATTTTTAGTACCCGGTCTGAAAGTGATCACAAAATCGAATCTGGAGAAGAACAAGGCCCATCTAGCCTGTCTAGGATTCAGTCTTTTCGCTGACTCCAAATAGGTTAGATTTTTGTGATCAGTAATTACGGTAATCCTATGTTTGGCGCCTTCGAGGAAGTGGCGCCATTCCTCGAAGGCCCATTTGATTGCCAACAATTCCATATTACCTACATCATAATTCATCTCTGTAGAGGAAAATTTTCGGGAAAAGAAGGCACATGGACGAAGTTGAGTGAGAGATGCGGTGCCTTGTGATAGCACTGCTCCCACTCCAACTTCAGAGGCATCTACCTCTACAATGAAGGGGCGGTCCAAATCAGGCTGCACCAATATTGGATCCACGGAGAAACACTCTTTTAACTTAGAAAACGCATGAATGGCTTCAGGCTTCCAATTAACCACATCCGCCCCTTTACGTGTCAAATCAGTGAGAGGTTTGGCTATCTCGAAAACCCTTTAATAAATTTACGATAATAGTTAGCGAAACCCAAGAATCGCTGCAGTGCCTTCAGAGACTTGGGTTGTACCCATTCCTTAATGGGTTTAATTTTGGCAGGATCCATGCGAAAACCTTTAGCCGATATAATAAATCCCAAAAAATTTATCTCTTCCTCCATGAAGACACATTTCTCTAATTTGGCGAACAGAGAATGCTCTCTGAGTCTCTGGAGTACAGTACGGACATGTCGGACGTGTGACCAAAGACCAGGAGAAAAAACCAGAATGTCGTCCAAATACACGACCATATATACACCACTGATATCTCTGAAAATATCATTGACAAAATTCTGAAACACTGCAGGTGCGTTACTTAATCCGAACGGCATTACAAGATACTCAAAATGGCCGAGAGGCGTATTGAACGCGGTCTTCCACTCATCGCCTTCTTTTATACGGACCAGGTTATATGCTCCCCTGAGGTCCAGTTTGGTGAAATACTTGGCTCCCAACAGCTGATTATAAAGATCAGGGATGAGTGGAAGAGGATACTGGTTTTTTACAGTGATCGCGTTTAATTCGCGGTAATCAATGCAAGGTCTGAGGCCGCCATCTTTCTTTCCCACAAAAAGAAACCAGCTCCTACTGGTGAGGTGGACGGTCTAATATACCCTTTTCTCAGACTGTCTGCTATGTAATCATTCATGGCCTGACGTTCTGGACCAGAGAGGTTAAATATTCTCCCCTTTGGGAGACGAGAAGCAGGTATCAAATCTATGGCGCAATCATTCTTTCTGTGAGGGGGTAATTTCTCTGATTCCTGAATAGAAAACACATCCTCAAAATCTCTAAAGGCATATGGTACAAAGGGAGGAGACTTGACCTTCACTTGGTTTACAGATAGCGAGATACAGTGTTCCTGACACTTTGGGCTCCAGCGCACGATGTCACCCAAGCGCCAGTCTATGACTGGGTTATGTTTACGTAACCATGGCATGCCAAGGATTACTGCAGATGATAGATTATTGATAGCAAAAAATGACACATTTTCAGCATGTAACGACCCCACCAGCATTGACACTTCCTTAGTGACAAATTCCACTCCACCCTGGATGAGGGGAGTGCCATTAACTGCAGTGGTTCTAATGGGGGCATTAAGCCTTAGTAGTGGTACACCAAGAGTTCTCGCAACCTGGAGATCTATGAAATTCCCCTCTGAACCACTGTCAACATAAGCCTCTAAACACACAGATTTCTTAAGGTAAGATAAAGAAATAGGTAATAAAACTTTGGCAGCATCCGCTGGCAATACCTGTGCACCCGGGCAGGCAGAGCCAGAGCCCCCCAGGTGCTGACATCCAGGGTATGAGGCCTTCTGATCTCCAGTGTTCATGCAGAGGACTCCAGCTTGTGGCTTGTACAGCATGTTTGAATGAGATGATGGGAGTGTTACTCCACAGGACTGAGAAGCTAGACACAGATGCTTTGAGGGAGCAATCAGCAGACACAGCTCAGAGAAAAGAAAAAAAAACCATTGGTTAAAGGATAGGAGAAAAAAAAAGGTAAAAGGAATGCTTTATATATAGTCTATCTATATATATAAAGAATGGTATGGCCAGATATAATGTGACGACCATCCCTGAGGCCGAGCTGCTGGTAGGCAGCACCCCGAGAAACCCCGAGACCCTTAACCCCTATACAGGGATCTGGAATTACAGCGGAGCCCAGGGGGTAGCTGCCTATATGAGCATCAGAGCTGGGGAGGTCGCCAGGGGAAAATCAAGACCCGAAAAACGAAGTCAGAAGTCCGAGTCAAAACCGAGAGGGCAGCGAAGGTACAAAATCGTCAGGCAGTAGCAGAGTCAAAAATCCAGGCAAAGGTCAAGGGCAAAAACCAAGAGGGCAGCTGAGGTACAAAATCAATAGGCAGAGGCAGAGGCAGAAATCCAGGCAAGGTCAGACACGAAACTAAACACACACACACACTATCACTGGGGAACCAAAACTATATCTGGCGGCCTGCAAGACAGGCTCCAATGTATTTGAAGGGCGCGGTTACCTCCCATAGGCTGGAGCTCACAGCCTGATGACCTCATCCGGACCGCCCCTAGATCCAGGCCAGATGGAGATGCACGACTGGCTCCACCACGCCACCTCTGACAGAAGAACGCAGGCTGCGCCTAACGGACACCTCTGCAGGGGCCGCTCCTCTGCGACCAACACCCAGAGGGGAAACACAGCGGCGCTCAGCGACAGAGGCAGACGTCGCAGGAGCAGTTCCATATGAGGACAAGGCCCTCCTATCACCGGCGCCACCAGCCGAAGGAATCCGGCTCCTCCCAGCGGCCGAGGCAAGAACACCAGCCACCGAGTCCAATGGCGATGTGACAATACTATACAAAAGTGTTTTCTGCGCTGAGTGGCTGTAGATTTCAACAGAACACAGGACCACAGCTACCTATCCAAACATTGCTACTAGAAAAAAGGATTTCCTTGTGAAGATGCAGTAGGAAAAGGCTAGTAAAGACAAGAGGTGTAGCTTTCTTCAAAACAGTGCTACACCAGTACCTGGCACACACTGCTACTAGCCAAAAAGGATTTGCTTGGCTAGATACAGTAAAAAAAGGCTAGTAGAGACAGGAGGTGTAGCTTTTTTCACAACAGTGCTACACCAGTGCCTGGCACACATTGCTACTAACCAAAAAGGATTTACATGGATAGATGCAGTGTAGAAAGGCTAGTAAACACAGGAGGTGTAGCTTTCTTTACAACAGTGTTACACCAGTCCCTGTTACACACTGCTACTAGCCAAAAACGGTTTGCTAGGCTAGATGCAGTAAAAAGTGGCTAGTAAAGACAGGAGGTGTAGCTTTCTTCACAACAGTGCTACACCAGTGCCTGGCACACACTGCTACTTGCCAAAAAGGATTAGTTTGGCTAGATGCAGTAAAAAAATGGCTAGTAAAGACAGGAGGTGTATCTTTCTTCACAACAGTGTTGTACCAATGCCTGGCACATACTGCTATTAGCCAAAAAGGATTTGCTTGGCTAGATGTGTGGCGCCCTGCTCACGCAGGTAGCCACAGACTTCCCTAAAGCACAGTTGGGTTTCCACAGCAGGTGCCTACTACATGCAACATCTTCCACCCCGGCACAGTAGGGGAAGCTCTACTCACCGCCTTTAGGTGAGTTCCCCAATAAATACTGCTGCTGGGGGAGGAGTTAGAGTGTGCAGATGCTAGAAGAGCTGCGAAGACGTCCTGGTGGTCGATACGGCAGTTAGGCCCGAACCAGTGACCCGGAGTGGCCCTTCTGACGTCCCGCAAGCCTAGGAGTGGGGACAGAAGGCGCGGAGCTTAGCCAAAATGGAATGAGGAACTAGAGGTAGTTCGCCCAGATTCGCACATGTAGGATGCTTCAGGACTACAGAAAATCCTGTCACACCGTGGAGACTTCAGTCATTCGGGTCCCCCTGTGAGACCAGAGAGAGGGAGCCAGACACAGTAAAGCATCACAAGGCAGTGATCAGAGAAGGTAACCCGTGGACCGCACAGGAGGAGAGAGCAAGGACCCGGGGAGAGAGGAGGCCAGTCTGACTGCAAGCAGACTGGGTCTCAGGAATCGTAGAGAAGCAGAGGAGGCCTTATACCCACTTGCTGTGGGGACCCACTGTGCACCTGGACATCTTTACCTGCTATACCACCAGTAAAAAGGTAAAATAGACTTCTACACTGTGTGTGCGTCATTCCTCTCCGCTCTCAGTGTCCCCTATAGACTGCTTCACCACTCTCCATCCCAACCTACAGCTTCACTCCACGCTGCCCCTTCACACTACGCTGCCCTGTAGGACCCGCTCCACCTGTAGGGAGCTTTGCCAACTTACCGCACTACCATCTACCTCCGGCGGACTGTGGCGGCGCTGGTGACCCATCACCAGGTACTACAGGTGGCGTCACATGACAAACTCTTATCCCCGGTAAATACAACATTTTTGAAGTGTCAGCCAGTCCACGGGCTCAGGCGCTGCCACCCGTAACATCCCAAGCATTCCACCCTAGCCTGATACCCGAGTACTCCAGGGCCTGGGGCTCAACAGATGCAGTAAAAAAGGCTAGTAAACACAGGAGGTGTAGCTTTGTTCACAACAGTGCTACACTAGTGCCTGGCACATTCTACTACTAGCCAAAAAGGATTTTCTTGGCTAGATACAGTAAAAAATGGCTAGTAAAGGCCAGGGTCAGACTTGGCTCTGTTCTTGAGGATGTTTTTGGCAGCCTGCGTTTTTGGGCTGCGTTTTTGCTGTCCGATCTGGTGCAGCCTTTAAAAACGCAAACAAAAATGCATGCAAAAACGCATGGTAACATTTACTGCCATGCGTTTTTGCATGCGTTTCCCATATGGCCCCATGTTACAAAAATGCATATGTTTTAGAAAATCACCAAAAACGCACCAAAAAAATGCAGCATGATGCATTTTTTAGTGCTTAGCCAAAAAACGCATACAAAAAACGCATGGCACTTTGGCCATGCGTTTTTTGCATTGGGGCCTATGGATGTGTTTTTGCATGCATTTTTCACAAAAGACAAAAGTGAAAAATGCATGGAAAAAAACGCATCCACGATGCCAGTGTAATCCTATCCAAAGACAGGAGGTGCGGAAAGGAAAAAAAAATGGTGATCTGAATTATTTGACTACAGACCTCGCCCCAGCCCCCTCCCACCCACTATTCCTAGACACTAAACCTCACAATAACGTTGAACAAAAGCATTAGTGTGAAAAGTCAGTAAAGCTTTTGGTCAACGAACCGTTATCTACTATATAATCACCAATAATGGTTGTCATAGACTTCCGGGGCTTAAGTTGATATCCCACAATGCACCGCGGTGTCATTGTAGGACAGCGACATAGCTGCCAGGAGAAAGTGACACCAGCGCCACCGCTACCGTTGGGAGATCAGCGGTCAAAGATGCTGATCTCCCAACGGTGGCCGCCGCTCATCTTCCGCCGCACGAAGGACAGCGGCGACCGGCGACGCAGCCGGGAGATTAGTGGCATCTACGCTACTGGAAGTATGCTGGCCGTCATATTGGAACACCCAAGTTATGGGTATTCCCATATGGCAGCCTGTAGCAGTGCTGCCGCCCGCTCTCCCGGCTACTGGCTCTGCCCCGGCCGCTCCATAATTCCCCTTCACCACTCTGTTCTCACCCTCCACCGTCGTACCATTGCAGGCTGGCTGGAGAAAGACATTTTGTTTGGAGCCGGTCATGTGACAAGCCCTCTGTGAAGTCACATCAGCCCGCCCTGTCACATGACCGGCTTCATGCTGATTCTCTTCAGCCTGCAATGGTAACACCAGTGGAAGGGAGAGAGCAGAGGCCAGGTAGACAGGGGCACACAGGAAAGGGGGACATACAACAGGGGCAGAGAACAGGGCCACACAGGACAGGGGGACACAGAACAGGGGCCCACAGTACAGAGGGACACAACAGGGGCAGAGGACAGGGGGACACAGGGGCACACAGGACATGGGGACACACAACAGGGGCAGAGGACAGGGGCACACAGGGCAGAGGACAGGGACACACATGACAGGGGAAGAGGACAGGAGCACACAGAATAGGGGGACACAGAACAGGGGCTGAAGACAGGGGGACACAGAACAGGGTCACACAGGACAGGGGCAGGGGACACAGGGGCACACATGACAGGGGGACACAGAACAGTGGCTGAAGACAGGGGGACACAGAACAGGGTCACACAGGACAGGGGCAGAGGACAGGGGCACACAGGACAGGGGGACACAGGGGCACACAGGACAGGGAGACACAGAACAGGGGCAGAGGACAGGGGCACACAGGACAGGGGGACACAGAACAGGGGCAGAGGACAGGGGGACACAGGGCAGAGGACAGGGGAACACAGAACAGGGGCAGAGAACAAGGTGACACAGGGCCAGAGGACAGGGTGGCACAGGGGCAGAGGACAGGGGGACACAGGGGCAGAGGACAGGGGGAAACGGGCAGAGGACAGGGGGACACAGGGGGAGAGGACAGGGAGACACAGGGATGGAGGACAGGGGGAAACGGGCAGAGGACAGGAGGACAGTCCTAACCACTGACCCACCATATACAGTGCTATCCACTGAGCCACCATATACTGTGCTAACCACTGAGCCACCAAATACTGTGCTAACCACTCAGCCACCGTATACAGTGCTAACCACTCAGCCACTGTATACTGTGCTAACTACTGAACCACCGTATACTGTGCTGAACCACCATATACTGTGCTAACCACAGAGCCACCATATACTGTGCTAATCACTGAGCCACCATATGCAATGCTAACCACTGAGCCACCATATAGTGCTAACCACTGAGCCACCATATACTGTGCTAACCACTGAGCCACCATACAGTGCAAAACACTGAGCCACTATATACTGTCCTAACCACTGAGCCATCATACACTCTGCTAACCACTCAGCCACCATACAGTGCTAACCACTGAGCCACTGTATACTGTGCTAACCACTGAGCCAGCGTTTATTGTGCTAACCACTGAGCCACCGTATACAGTGCTAACCACTCAGCCACCATAGAGTGCTAATCACTGAGTCACCATATAATGTGCTAACCACTGAGCCACCATATACAATGCTAACCACTGAGCCACCATATACTATGCTAACCACTCAGCCATCATACAGTGCTAACCACTGAGTCACCATATAGTGCTAACCAGTGGGCCACCATATAAATCCTGCAACAACAGCGTACTTTCTGGAGAGAGGACTGTACTATTTAGCTGCTATTTCTACGGCACCTGTTCATTTCACGGCACTCCCGATGCAATAGCATCGGGCCTATTTCTAGTTGAACATAACCTCGAATTACCGAATTTTAAGCAAATTGTTTGCATTCGTCGAATGACTCGAACATAGCCCTAAACAGGTCGAATTTGAAATTGGCGAACATGTTCGATCGAACATTGCTCATCTATTTAAGGGCCGCCAACAAGTCATGTTTTCAGGATTTCCTTAGTATTGCACAGGGGATAGAATCATCACCAGAGCATGTTATTCAATTATCAACTGTGCAATACTAAGGAGATCCCCACCCCTGTCATACACATTAGTGTATAGCAAAAAATCCGGCATCATAGTATATCCCCAAAAAAATAATGGAAAAAAAAATGTGCATAGGGCTTTGCCCTATTTTTAACTGTCAGCCATGGTAAAAGTAGGCTGCTGAGGGTTGGTATTCTCAGTGGGGCGAGTACTCATCATTATTGGCCCCCCATGGTATAGAATAGCATCCCACAGTTGCTCCAGAAATTGGTGCACTCATAAAAAGTGTCAATTTCTTTCGCTTTACATGGCCTTTCCACTTGCCATGTAGTGGTGGCAAACTGGGTAATAAGGGGTTAATGCCAGCTTTCTATTGCTACATGGCATTAATCCCAAAATTCTTAATATCGGGCCAATGTTACACTCAGCCATTAAGAGTTTCAAGTAAATAGTAAAGAAGAGACAACACAGGGAAAACATTTTATTAGAAATAAAAACTCAAACATGTATCTGTACTCCATCTTTATTACTCTCTTACACCTATCCTTGATCCTTTGTGATGTCTGCTTGATTGCAGGCTGTTGTGAAGAATATAGCGTCCTGTTGCTGCAGCCTCAAAACATTTAATGAATGAGCCGCCAGCTTTTGTCCGGTAAGCAGTGACTCCTGACGTCACCATTCAGTTATCCATGGTGGCCGCTAACCAAAGCGGTTACCATGGTTACCTGAGCTATCAGATGACCTCAGGACTCACTGCTTACTGGACCAGAGCTGGCAACTCATTCATTCAATGTTTGGAGGTTGCGGTGACAGGACGCTTTTATTTACTGCAGCCTGCAATTAAAAAGACATAACAGAGGATCGAGGATGGGTATGAGGGAGTAATAGAGATGAAGTACAGATACGTGTGTTTTTACATGTGTTTTTATTTTTAATACAATGTTTTCTCTCTGCGTTGTTTCTTCTTTACTATTTACTAATGGCCAGGTGTAAAATTGGCCCAACATTAAGAATTTCGGACTTAATGCCAGCATGCAATACAAAGCTGCTATTAACCCCTTATTACTCAGTTTGCCACCACTACACAGCATGTGGAAAACCCGTGTAAAGCGATAGGAATTGGCGCTTTTTATAAGTGCGACAATTTGTGGGATGGTTGTTGGATGCTATTCTATACTTCGGGGGTCCAATAATAATGGGCTCTCACCCCACTGGGAGTACCAGTCTACTTTAAGGCTTATTCTACACAACTGTGCCGGAGGCACGTAGGCAGTCCTTGCTAACACATGCCATGGCATGGACATATGGAGACCAATGTTAATCTATGGACATTTTCACATGTCCGTGATCCTGCACGAACTGTGTCTCCATGTGGAGCAGATGCATGTACTTGTGCTCCACATGGAGATATGTCCATCTTTGGCTGGCAGTACAGACCCATGAATTCATTGAGGTCAATGAGTCCGTGAAAAAAATGTCACGCACACGGATGTCATCTGTGTGACATCCATTTGCACAGACTGTAGCAAAAAGTTTTAAATATACAAATAAAGAATTTTAGACTTACCTGACTCCGATGATGCTCCTGTCCCTCTTACTACCAGGGCGGCTTATTACGCCCATGAATATTCGCTGAACTGTGAGCTGCTGGGGTCCCGGAAGTGAGAAGGACAGGCAGTGCTAGAGACAGGTGAGTTTACAATGACATGCTGTTTGTGTGCTATTTGGATGTCACAAGGACATCATATGTATGTCACACGCTGATGGACACATTGCACACGGCCCCCAAAAACAACTTCTCTCACACGTGTGTGTTTACATGGAAGTGTGAAAGAGGCCTAACCTTGGTTGGCAATTACAAATAGGGTGGAACCCTAAACTTTTTTTCATTATTTATGTTTTGTCAGGTTACAAAGCCAACATCATGCAGCTGGGAATCCCACTGTGGCCATGCAGTTTGATGTTTTTAAAAATTAGATTTTGAGAATCTGCATGTCTATTCTGAAGCCAGAAAAAAAAACTCACCAAAAATCAGCTAGGTCAAGTATCCATTACACCCAGCAGCAGGCTGCCAGCTCCACTGGGAGGTAACACAGGTGTCTGAATACCGGTGCTCAGTCCCCTGCAACCCAAGCAATGGGGGCACCTGCATTCAGCCATGCTAACAAGGAGGAGACTGGTGGTATCTATAGACATCAGGTCACCAAAAGAGCGTCAGTCACACACGTACATGTGAAGCACAGTGTCAGAGCCAAGCCTGTTGGTCACACCCATGCTATAAGGCCAGGTGGGCGACTCTGCACCTATACATGCATCACAAATGACTGACACCCCCAGAGGGCTCAACTTCAAACTGCAAATGGATAAAAGATACAACAAAACACTATAGATAAAATGTGAGGTGTTAGTAGATACTTTGGCCAAAATAACGTAAGCTCGTAACCCACCGTCAAGGGCCTTCACGCTTATGAGTCCTAACCATATGTTAACCATATGCTTGTTTAGTGGAAAACCACCAAACATTAAAAAAATCACCGAAATAGTACATTAAACTAAAAAAAAAACTCACCAAAAATCAGCCAGGTCAAGTATCCATTGCACCCAGCAGCAGGCTGCCAGCTCCACTGGGAGGTAACACAGATGTATTAATACCGGTGCTCAGTCCCCTGCAACCCAAGCAATGGGAGCGATTGTGGCACCTGCGTCCGACCATGCTAACAAGAAGGAGACTGGTGGTATCTATAGACACCAGGTCACCAAAAGAGCGTCAGTCACACACGTACATGTGAAGCACAGTATCAGAGCCAAGCCTGTTGGTCACACCCAAGCTTAAAGGCCAGGTGGACGGCTCTGCACCAATACATGCATCACAAATGACAGATTTCCCCGAGAGGGTTCAACCTCAAAAGGTTAACATATGGTTAGGATTCATAAGTGTGAGGGCCCTTGACAATAAGTTACGAGCTTACATTATTTTGGCCAAAGTATCTATTAACACCTCACATTTTATCTATAGTGTTTTGTTGCATGTTTTTATCCTTTTGCAGTTTGAGGTCAGAAACACAATATCTATTATATAATTGCGAATGGGTTTTTTGCCCCTTCTGAGTCCACTCGCACTGCGAGTCGGCGTGGTCATGTGGATACGCCCGAAGCATTGGCCGCGCAGCGGCCATTGCGAGCAGTTCTAAGGCGACTCGCTATGCCCGCGCAGCGGGCATGGCGAGTCGCCTTAGCAGCGCGAAGCATTGGCCGCGAAGCGGCCATTGCGAGTCAGAGACTCGCTCTTCTAGAATCCCGATGCATGTGCATCGGGCACCCAGCTAGTGGTTTATATAAACAACTAGCTGTAGTACCCGGCTACGCCCGGGTTAATAAATAACTGCTGTTAGCTATAACAAAATAGAATTTGAATATGTCATATTAATGACCTGTAGGAAAATAAAGCTGAGCTGTGATTGATTGCTATAGGCAGCCTAATAAATCTCCAGCCAACAGTAAACCCACCCCCTGGCCAGGCAGTATATGTTACCTCACACATACACATAATAGACAGCTCATGTGACTGACATCTGCCTTAATTCCCTATATGGCACATGTGTTGCACATTGGCTGTTTTTAATCAGATGTTTATGTTTGGAAAATAAAGATAGCACACGTATGAAGCGAGTTGTGTGAGGTGATTTGTGCACATCTGTGTCTGTCTGTGTGGTGTGTGTGTCCCTGGGGTGTGTATGTGTGTGTCCCTGTGGGGGGGGGGTATGTGTGGTGTGTGTCTCTGTTGTGTGTGTCTCTTTGTGGTGTGTGTGTGTGTGTGTCCCTGTGGGGTGAGTGCATGTGTCCCTATAGGGTGTGCATGTGTGTGTGTCCCTGTGGGGGGGGTGTCTGTGTGTGTGGGCCGTGGTGTGTGTGTCTCTGGTGGTGTGTGTCTCTTTGTGGGTGTGTGGTGTGTCCCTGAGGGTGATGTGATGTGTCCCTATAGGGTGTGTATGTGTGTCCCTGTGGGGGGTCTGTGTGGTGTGTGTGTCTCTTTGTGGTGTGTGTGTCCCTGTGGGGTGAGTGCATGTGTCCCTATAGTGTGGCTATGTGTGTGTGTCCCTGTGGGGGGGTCTGTGAGGTGTGTGTGTCTGTGTCATGTGTGTCTCATTGTGGTGTGTGTGTCCCTGTGGGGTGAGTGCATGTATCGCTATAGAGTGTGTGTGTGTCCCTTGGGGGTGTGTGTGTGTCTCTATGTTGTGTGTGTCTCTTTGTGGTGTGTGTGTGTGTTTGTTCGGGTGCGTGGTGAGTATCCAATGTTGGGGCTGCACCTTAGCGACTAAACACTTGCTGTTACTCTTTGTGTGCGTGTGTTGTGTATACATGTCCCCGTGCGTGGTGAATATCTCATGTTGGGGCCCCACCTTAGTGACTATATGCTGGTATGTACTGTTAGTCTTTGGCGCTATCATTAAGCCCTCTCATTCACAACTGTCAACTGGTAACTGTCACTTTTTCCACATTATGTAGATAGGGGCAAAATTGTTTGGTGAATTGGAATGCGCGGGGTTAAAATGTCGCCTCACAACATAGCCTGTGACGCTCCCGGGGTCCAGACGTAGGACTGTGCAAAATTTTGTCTCTATAGCAGACATTTGTCGATTTTCCTCCAACTCTTTTCCATTCACTTTTTCCCCATTATGTAGATAGGGGCAAAATTTTTTGGTGAACTGGAACGCGCAGGGTTAAAATTTCGCCTCACAACATAGACTATGACGCTCCCGGGGTCAAGACGTGCGACTGTGCAAAATTTTGTAGCTGTAGCTGGCAGCTGTCGATTTTTCTCCCACACGTTTCCTTTCCCTTTTTTCCCATTATGTAGATAGGGCCAAAATTGTTTGGTGAACTGGAACGCGCGGGGTTAAAATTTCGCCTCACAACATAGCCTATGACGCTACCGGGGTCGAGACGTGTGTCTGTGCAAAATTTTGTGGCTATAGTTGCGACGGTGTAGATGCCAATCCCGGATATAC
This sequence comes from Allobates femoralis, assembly GCA_033576535.1. NCBI lineage: Eukaryota > Metazoa > Chordata > Amphibia > Anura > Aromobatidae > Allobates > Allobates femoralis. The sequence continues at coordinate 380,103,039 of JARQOC010000005.1, read as the reverse complement.
ACACATACATACACACATACATACATTCAGCTTTATATATTAGATTATATGTAATAGAAAGAAAAAAAACAGATATTGCGCCACACTGCAACTGGATGAAATTAATACGCGGTTTTACTATGTGTGCACTAACCTGGACTGGTTGTGCAACTCCCCGCACAACCAGACTGATGGCTTAATATGAGTCACAGTGTGACAGGGTCCAATGTTCCCTCCTCCTTTGATACTCCGGGCCTGAGTGTCGGCTCCTAGATTCCTCCAGACATGGAGGTGAGCTTCTTCACTCCTCCACCCAAGGAGGCAGACTCGATACAATGGCTTCCATCCAAGCTCCACACTGTGTATCAGTTGTTCATTCAAGGGTGGGTCTTTATGATGTACTGCCAGGTTCTGTGGATGTTAGAGCAGCTCACACACCGCACTCCCAACAAGGGAGAAAGAGATTGGCAGATAAAAAACAAGCGGTGTCAGAAATTTGGAGCGCTAAAGAAACCACAGATTTATGATTATATTACCAATACTTTATTGCATGAACAGCAGGGGTCCAGTATGCCACAACGCGTTTCGACGCACAGTTGCGTCTTTCTCAAGTGGATCCACTTGAGAAAGATGCAACTGTGCATCGAAACGCGTTGTAAAGTATTCACTGATCTCAGGGAGACCAGTCCAAGGAAACACTGCGGGCAGCTGGCTAAAGCGCTCAAACACAATGAATTCCTAGGCACATTGCCCCTGGGAAATATGAATATGCAAATAGAGTCTGTGGAGCCTCGGTTAGGAGTCTCAAACACAGGACTAGCCAGATATCCCTCCAGGGAAGGACCCAGCCAAGGGGTGGCTCCTTGCGGAGAACACCATAACCACCATATGAAGTGGCCCTTTAAGTCAATATCCAACTCTTTTACAAGTTTACAGATATGACAAGGGAATACCAAGGCCAGGTATCCATCCACATACAGCTGTTTCGGGGTGTTGCCCTCATCAAACGCGTTGTGGCATACTGGACCCCTGCTGTTTGTGCAATAAAGTATTGGTAATATAATCATCAATCTGTGGTTTCTTTAGCGCTCCAAACTTCTGACACCGCTTGTTTTCTATCTGCCTATATAAACAATTAGGCTGGTTTCACACTGCAGTTTTTTCCCTGATCAGGTTTCATCCGGTTTATGTGCCAAAACCAGGAGAGGAACTTGCAGAGAAAAACTATAATTAAAAATTGACACCTGTTCTGAGTTTTGGAGACACTCCTGGTATTGACACAACCGGATGGAACCTGATCAGGGAAACAAACTGCAGTGTAAAACCAGCCTTAATGAATTTAAGACGCACTAGGATAAAAACTATCCCATAAAAATGTAGCACAAGCAGTGTAGTGTAGGAAAAATTGGCAATCACAGTATATAGCTAGTGCCAATCAGTAGTGATGAGCGAGCAGTAAAATGCTCGGGTGCTAGATGCTCAGGTCGAGCATATCAAAATGCTCAAGTGCTCAACCCGAGCGCTGAGCCCACAGTTAACCTATGGGAAACCCGAGCATTTTTCCGGCGGCACCTCTGGCAGACTGGATAAACCCTAAAAAAGTCACAAAAGTATACGAACAGTGCTCAAATGACATGGGAATAGCATGAGGAAGACCATTTTAATCCTTTCTGACTCCCAGGTCACAGCTGTGAACAATGCTGTCTTAGCATTACACCACTTTTACGGACTCACAATAAAACATACAAAAACAAAACCAAAATGGATTTTCCTGGGGAAAATGTTAAGGACTCATACTGACTTGTGAGACAGTGTTGATGTATTATATATTTTTTTATTACATTAAGATTTAATGCCCCTTTTAATGCCCCTTTTAAGAGACATGGAGGATGGCCTCATTAAATATTGTATGTTTCCATTATTAGGAAGTGGGTTTACAATGGTGTTGCCTTATGCAGGCTGCCAAAATTGGGAGGCACTCCAATGCCCTTTTGAAGACACGTGGAGGAGTGCCTCTTTAAATAATGTTTCCATTATTAGGAAGTGGGTCTTTCATAGTTTTGCCCAATACAGGCTGCCAAAATTGGCAGGCACTCCGATGCCCTCTTGAAGACACGTGGAGGAGGACCTTATTAAATAATGTTCCCATTAATAGGAAGTGGGTCTTTCATAGTGTTGCCCTATGCAGGCTGCCAAAAATTGGGAGGCAATCCGATGCCCCTTTTACGAGACGTGGAGGAGGGCCTCATTAATTATTGTATGTTCCAATTATTAGTAAGTGAGTCTCCCATAGTGTTGCCCTATGAAGGGCTGCAAAAAATTGTTTCCATTACAAAGGAGCGGGTCCCCTATACTTGTAATGCCCATGCACTAAGAATGGACTGAAACATTTACCCCTGGGTGGTATACATGAATATACTGTCTAACTTTTTTTGGGTTACGGGCATCATAAACACCCTTTAAAAATATTATGTGGGTGTTGCATCTGTGGCGCCCTGCTCCCACAGTTAACCACAAGCTTCCCTAGTGCACGGCTGGATTTCCACAGTGGGTACCACCTGCAAACAACACCTTCCATCCCAGCACAGTAGGGGGAGTCCAACTTGCTGACCTTAGGCGAGATCCCCATAAATTCTGGTGCTGGGGGAGGAGATAAGCAGAATGTGCAGACGCTAGGAGAGCTGCGAAGACGTCCTGGTGCTTGGTGCCGTGCTAGGCCCGAACCAGTGACCTGAGTAGCCCTTCTGCCGTCCAGCCAGGCCCGGGAGTGGGATCAGAAGACGAGGAGTACAGAAACAGTAGTAGTAGAGGAGCCAGTGGAGGTTCGCCAATGAAACACCGGGACTTCGGGGGTCGGGTCAGTGTGACACCCTTCTCACGCAGTTAGCCACAGACTTCTATATAGCACAGTTGGGTTTCCACAGCAAGTAACTACTACATGCAACATCTTCCACCCCACCACAGTAGGGGGAGCTCTACTTACCAACTTTAGGTGAGGTCCCCTATAAATACTGCTGCTGGGGGAGGAGTTAGTTAGAGTGTGCAAACGCTAGGAGAGCTGCAAAGACTTCTTGGTGGTCGGTGCCATGGTTAGGCCCAAGCCAGTGACCCAGAGTGGCCCTTCTGACGTCCTGCAAGCCTAGGAGTGGGGACTGAAGGCAAGGAGTAGAGCCAAAGGGAGTGAGGAACTAGTGGAAGTTCGCCCAAAGATGTACTGGACTTCGGGGATCCACACTTGTAGGATACTTCAGGACTACAGAAAACCCTGTCACACCATGGGGCTTCAGTCACCCGGTCCCCCTGCGTATTCAAAGAGAGGGAGGCAGATACCGCAGTGTACTACGGCAGTGATCAGAGAGGGCAACCTGTGGACCGCGCAGGAGGAGAGAGGGAGACAGGACCACAGGAAGTGAGGAGGCCAGTCTGGCTGCAAGCAGACTGGGGTTCAGGAACCACAGAGAATTACCTGCAGTTTCACCAGTAAAAGGTAAAGAGACACTCAGCGGTGTATGTGTGTGCGTTATTCTGCCCTGTTCCCGTGCTCCGCAGAGACTGTTTCACTATCCATTACCTTGGCCCAAGCCCCTACTCTGAACTGCCCACTCAACGCTGCTCCGGAGGCCCAGCTTCACCTGTAGGAAGATTTACCACCCTTGCCGCAATTCTACTGCCCTCCGGAGGACTGTGGCTTCGCTGGTGATATCTCAGCAGATACTACAGGTGGCATCACGAACCATTCTAACAAAAACTGTATTTTAGAAGTCACAGAGCCCCAGAGCCACGGACTCAAGCGCAGCCACCCTTGATAGCGTTCCTCTGACACCATGCCCGATCTCTGAGTACCCTGGCCTGGGCGGGTCACATCATGGACCACGGTCACCCTGGTGATATGGTGGTGAAGGATGAGGAGAAGGAGGAGGAATAGAGGACATAGCCAAAATCATGAAGCATATGTCTGGGGCCACAAAGGATTGGCCTGTGCCCTTGGTGACAATGAAAAGGGGAATACTTACAGGAATTAAAGGTATTGTCAGTCGTGACGCCACTTGTACGTCCGGTGATGGCACCGGTGCTGCTGGGACCTCCGGGGTGATGAGCGGCAGCAAGGTGTTCTGGCTCTATACAGGAAGAGCGTGTTCCTAGGGGCTGTAGGATATGATGGTGGAATAGGGCAGCATAGTTGTTGTGGTGTGGGACAGGTTGAAGAAGGGACACGCACACAATAAAGTCTTTTTCTGTACCTTTTACTGATGTTCTTGCAGGCACACTCTCCGGGTTGAAGGCTACACCTCAGGATTTCCACATCAAGCGGGGTACAGGCCTCCTTGTCCTGTTCTTTGTCCCGAAGCCTGGCTGGCGGGTTCCTAGGGGCTGTAGGATATGATGGTGGAATAGGGCAGCATAGTTGTTGTGGTGTGGGACAGGTTGAAGAAGGGACATGCACACAATAAAGTCTTTTTCTGTACCTTTTACTGATGTTCTTGCAGGCACACTCTCTGGGTTGAAGGCTACACCTCAGGATTTCCACATCAAGCGGGGTATAGGCCTCCTTGTCCTGTTCTTTGTCCCGAAGGCTGGCTGGCATGAAACCTGGCCTGACCCCTGTTTCTCCACACCCGTGCTTCTGCACTGAGGGCTCTCTCTTGGGCTACCGCTATCTCTCCTGCAGTTCCTGGCTCTCAAGTGTGGGTGCTGTGGGCTTCCGGGAAGCTAAGCCTCCACAGTGTACTGGAATCTCTGCAGGGCTGATCTCTTTCCCTGTTGCAGACTCGGTCTCCAGTGACCAGTGTTCTGGTGGGATGGCTCCTTTTGCCCCCACTGTAGTGTTCCTCGCCTCTGCCTTCGGCCCTCGCTCTCTGGACCCTCACACTGGCTGTAGCGGTGCACTGGTGTCGGGCCTAGCATGGCTCCAATGACCAGTTTTAGCTCACTAGGCACTGAGCTGACTTCAAAGTTCTTCTAGTGACTGCCCACTCTGGCTAACTCCACCCCAGCACCTTTGTTTATAGGGTATCTGGCATAACAGCAACCAGTGGAGCCCCCCCTACAGGCCTGAAGTGGAAGGTGTTGTGTGTATGTGAGGTACCAGATGTGGAAATCCCTTAGTTAACTAGTTGGTTCTGTGTCTTTACCTGTCACAGAGCGCCACACATATAGCCATGTGTGGGGGTGAAGAGGAGCATGGAAATATAACTCCCAAAAAAGACACTGGCTTTGAGTTTATATTACGCTGCTATCATTTGGTGGTGTTGAAAAGTCTGGCCCAATACAGACTTGTTCATTTTAATAAGAGTCAGCCTGTCAGGCATACAGAGCCAGTTCATGCAACGTGTCCAGCTTGGATATCCAATAATTATAAGGCACAGAGGAATCACGGAGGACATCAGTATGGTCGGCAATGTACTCCTTCAGTATCTTCCGAAACTTTGTAGTCCTTCTGAGAGTACCCTGCGCCTCACAGGGCCTGTGCCATGGGAGGGGCTGAGAAAACTCTCCCTTAAAACTTTGACAGTGTTTCCCTACATTTGCTGGATTAGAGTTTTGTCTCTCTAGCCTATACTCCTTGTTTGTCCACTGAACTGTGACCTCTGCCGCCAGCGTTTTCATAAATACATTTTTTTACTAATTACGCAATAAGGGCCTTCTGGTACTGCCCCATTTTTGACAAGCATCCATTGCACTTTAGCAGAAAGCTACTTGTTTTTCAGAATTTTTGTCCTTTAGTGTTTTTCTGCTAAAACAGACATATGGTTAGGACTCGTAAGTGTTAGGGCCCTTGACGGTGGGTTATGAGCTAACGTTTTTTGGCCAAATTATACAATAACACCTCACATCATCATCCATAGTGTTTTTTGCAATTTTTTATCTATTGCAGTGTGCGGCTGATCCCTCTGGGGGGCGTCTGTTATTTGCGTGATGCATGTACATGGTGCGGGGCAGCCCGCCTTATCTAATAGCATGGGCATGACCAATAGGCTGCATAGTTATACTATGCGCCACACATGTTTGTGTAAGGCTAGGTTCACATTAACGTTAAAGGGGGGTTGCGCTAAAAACATTTTCAACAAACACTTTCAACAATGTCTTTTCTCGCGTTAGGAAAAAGCGGGAGATTTCATTCAGATGCCAGCGTTTGAGCCGCGCAAGTGGCCAAGTCACCATAGGTATTCATTGGCAGGTATACATTAGACACCTGTGTTGCCTCTCAGTGGAGCTAGTAGCTTTCTGCTAAGTGCAATGGATGTTTCTCATAGCTATTTTTTGGTGAGTTTTTTCTGAATTTTTTGTCCTTCAGTGTTTTTCTGCTAAAACAGACATATAATTAAAAATAGTAAGTGTGAGGACCATTGACATTGGGTTATGAGCTTATGTATTTTGGTCAAAATATCCACTAACAACTACGTTGTTAAGGTTACAGCTAATGTTTTGGGACATATGCTTGTGTAATGCGGGGACGGCACACTGGGAGAAATAGTGGCGGCTGGGGACCAAGTAATGAGGGACGGCCGTCACCATCAGGTTGCAGAATGATTCCGTCTCCACTAGCATAAAAGACAACATTTTGAGCGCAAGCAGTCGCGAAAGGTGCGAATTGAGTACTGTGCCCTGTGGGGCTGCGTATTTGCTTTTGCACTCCAAGAATTGGGGTATGGAAAACTGACTGCGCTGTGACATGGTTGCTGATGGTGGTATGTCTGATTGTGCAATGACAGGTGCAGGACAGGAGGCATCTTTGTGTGCACTATGGACTAGGGATTGCCTTGCACGTACAACAGTGGAAGAAGCAGTGGTGTCACCCACAGACACTGCTTCTGGACCCTGAGGTTCGGCCCACAAAGTCGGGTGCTTTGCTGCCATATGCCTGATCATGCAGGTGGTGGTCAGGCTGGTAGTTTTGCTACCCCTGCTGATGCTGGCATGGCAGGTGGTTCAAATAGCCTTTTTGGAATTATCAGCAGACTCCTCAAAAAAAAACAGACTCGGGAAGACCTAAGAGTTATACTGGCAACTTCAGTCATGTTGGTGATACGGGGAACGGTTGCCCGCCTTCTGTCTGCGACCACTACACTGCTTCTTCATGCCTGTTGCCTCCCTCCCCCTGTGTGCAGCTCTCCTCACTCTGCATGTCCTCCTGCCAGGTTGAGTGAGTTGCTAGATCATCCACCACGTCGTCTTCCATTTCCGCACCCTTTTCCTCCTCCTGACTTTCTGGCAATCGTGTCTCATCATCGTCCACCTCTTGTGACACTTTCCCACCATCGCCTTTGTGTGACCGTGGCTACTCAAATATTTGGGCATCACAACATACAATCTCCTCGTGCCCCACTTTAGGTGGAGTGGGCAAGAGGCTCAAATGAATGAATGGAAAAGTGAATAGCTCTTCAGAGTGTCCAAGTGTGGGATCATTGTTGTCCTGGTACTCAGCATGGTGGGAGGAAGGAGGATCAGGGTGAGGAATGTGTGGTCCAGACTCACGGTTACTGAGACTTGAGTAGCCGTGAGTCTGTGGAAGACAGGGTGGTTGTGGTGGTGGCCAGTGGGTAACTTCAGGCCAGGGGCCCGATGCGAAAGATGCAACGGGGCCCCCAATTATTGTAAATCTTCAATAGAATTAGCCTTTTTCTATAGGCCAAAGGGACTTCTGGGGCCCCCCTAGGCTGCAGGGCCGGGTGCGATCGCAACCCTGCACTATTGTAGTTACGCCCTGGTGGTGGCAAACTGACTGGAAGCATTGTCCGCTATCCAATTAACAACTGTTGACACTGCTGTGGGTTTAATAGTGGTGTGCTGCAGTCCCCTAGGAATTGAGACAGGAAGGTTGGGCGAGAAGATGTAGATGTTTGTTGTGGCACAATTCTGGCTTGCCTTGGCCTCAGTTTCTGCATGCACCATCACCATCACATCCAGTTCCGCATCACTTGCCACCAACCTTGCGCATTTTAAACAGTGTGCTATATGGGTTTTAAAAGTGTGCTATGTACCTGCCTGTATACAGCTAAATGAATCTAAAAAGGACTCTTGTTTGGATGGCTAGATAGATATTAGAGGCCTATACACTAGCCTAGATGTGCTGATTGGTATACAGCCTCTTGTGGTACACCGAAGTGTTCTATATACCTCTCTGCTTGTATACAGCTAATTAATCCTTAGAAGGACTGTTGTTTTGATGCATAGATAGATATTAGAAGCCTGTATACTAGCCCAGATGTGCTGACTGGTATCAGCCTCTTGCCATACACCAAAGTGTGCTATATACCCTGCCTGCCTTTATACAGCTAGATTAGTCCTCAAAAAGACTGTTGTTTTGATGGATTGTGTGTCCCAGTTCCTACACTACCTAAAAGACCCAAAATCTGTTCCTCACTCAGCAGCACCTCTCCCTACACTAGCTGACAATGTGGAACTGAGTGACAAGCACAGCGCCGTCAGGTCTTATATAGACCTGATGACTATGTGGGGCCAGCCAATCATTGTAATTATTATTATTATTATTATTATTTATTTATATAGTGCCATTAGATTTTATAGTGCTCTACATATGGAAAAGGAAGACGAGGACAAGTACAATATATATGGACAATGAAGTCATACAGATAAAGGAGGGGAGAGAACCCTGTCCACGAGGGCTCACAGTCTAAGAGAAGCGAATGGGGATAGAGTAGGAGGGGGTAGTGTCAATTGTGAGATGGTGCGGTGAACCGGGTCTCATTGCAGGTTGTAAGCTTGATGGAAGAAGTGGGTCTTCAGGTTTCTTTTGAAGGTTTCCAAGATAGGCAAGTGTCTGATATGTTGGGGAAGAGAGTTCCAGAGTATAGCCGTTGCACGGGAGAAATCTTGTATGTGGTTGTGAGAGGAGGAGATGAGAGGGGAGAAGAGGAGGAGCTCTTGGGAGGATCGCAGGGAGTGTGAGGGTAGGTATCGGGAGATGTATGGAGGGGACAGGTTGTGGTTGGCTTTGTATGTCCTGGTTAGTGCTTTTGTGGCACCCCTGCAGACCAGTCGCCACTAGATGGCGCAGCAGCTGGGATTGGTAAGTCGACCTCCCCGCAAAAACACCCAACACACTTCCGATCCCAAGTCTAGGTATTCTATGTCCAGCAAAGGGATAGTGGGATTAGCCAGGTGGAGGGTGGAAACTCAGAGAAGGACCCGGTTAGGGGAGATGACAAGACAACAAAAAGGACACAACACCAAGTCCAAGAGCAGTTTAGTGGAGTAGTAGAGAGAAGTAGCAGACCAACCCAGACAAAGCCAGACCAGTCAGAAGGAGAGGCAAGACAACCAGAAAGGACTGAGAGAACACGAAGCCAGAGCCTGTGCCACTATGGGGCTTGTCCGGGTCCAAGGCTGTACACCGTGGTGAAGGACAGAAGAAGTTCAGGGGTACTCAAGTTAGCGGGGACTTTGGTGAACTGGGCCAGAACCAGAGTGCCAGCTCTGCTGAAGTGGCAGGGAAGCTTTATGCCCCAACCACGAATGGCGGATGCAGGGGTCTTTATATCCTGAGACCCAACTTCTGGTGCAGTGAAAGGAAGGCCATCATATTAGAGCTATGGGACCCATAGAGACACCAATGAAAGCCTGTGACAGCTGGACTGTAGCTAGCATGCAGAACAGACCAAAAAGGCACAAAAGAGACATGAGAGGGGGAGTCACAGACAAACCATCCTTGCTGCTGAAACCACACCTGAGCTGCTGCTGAACTGTTGTAAGCTGTACCAACTGTCGAGAAAGGAAAGTAAAGCCCGGTTAAAGCTTACTACTATTTGATACTGTGATTCTTGCACCTGAGAGGAGACAGATTGATGTCACAGAGCCTGGTCATGACCCCGTGACAACCAGCAGCTCCCAGACGATGACGAGAGAGCCTGGTTCAAGTAACCCACGGCCGAGGTGAGCGGATCACTTTAAACCGGGATCTCTGAGAAGTGGAGAGCCAGTGAAAGGCTTGACAGAGAGGGGAGACAGGGGAGTAGCGGGGAGACAGGTGGATTAGTTTGGCAGCGGAGTTTAGGTTAGATTGGAGAGGTGCAAGGGAGGTAGCAGGGAGGCCAGTAAGCAGGAGGTTGCAGTAGTCAAGGCGGGAGATGATGAGAGCATGATCAAGCGTTTTGGCAGTGTCGTGGTCAAGGAAGGTGCGAATCCGGGAAATGTTTTTGGTGTGGGGGACTGGGGAAAAGGATGGATAGGTAAGGTAATGGGGTAGAGTGACTTGGGGGAGAAGACGATGAACTCAGTTTTGTCCATGTTCAGCTTAAGGAAGCGAGCAGAGAAGTATGAGATGGCGGACTGGTATTGTGGAATTTTGGATGATAGGGAGGTGATGTCGGGCCCTGACAGGTAGATCTAGGTGTCGTCGGTGTAGAGATGATACTGAAAGCCATGGGACGCAGTGAGTTGTTCTAGGCCGAGAGTGTAGATGGAGAAGAGTAGTGGTCTCAGAACCGAGCCTTGGGGCACACCAACAGATAGGGGGTAGGGCGAAGAGGAGGTGTGGGAGTGGGTGATGTGGAAGTTCCGGTTCATTAGGTATGAGGAGATCCAGGAGAGAGCTAGGTCAGTGATGCCAAGTGATTTGAGGACCTGAAGTAGAAGGGAAATGCCAACAGTATCGAAGGCAGCCGATAGGTCGAGGAGGATGGAGTAGTGTCGCTTGCTCTTGGTAGTCAATAGGTGATTGGTGGCTTTGGTTAGGGCCATGTCGGAGGAGTGGTGGGGTTGGAAACCGTATTGTGGGCAGTCAAAGAGGGAGCGGGAGGAGAGGTGGGAGGACAGTTCTGAATGGACATGTTGTTCAAGTAGTTTTGCGGCGAAGGGGAGAAGAGATATGGGGCTATAGTTAGAAACAGATGCTGGGTTGAGGGAGGGTTTTTTGAGGGTGGGTGTGATCAAGGCATATTTGAAGGATGAAGGAAAGACACCAGTAGTAATTGCTAAGTTGAAGAGATGGGTTAGGCTTGGGATGAAGATAGAGGTGAGGCTGGGAATGAGGTGAGATGGGAACTACTTGAACATCGTGAAGTGCTCAGTGGAATAAGATTTCTTCCATCTACTCTCGGCAACCCTGGAAGCTTGTCTCAGGTCTTTAGTGAGGGTGGTGTGCCAGGGTTGCCTGTTTGTGCGAGGAGTGTTGTATGTGAGGGGGGCGGCAAAGTCGAGAGCTGCAGTTATTGTGGTGGTGGCAGCACCAGTGTCGCATATGGAAGTTATGTCGGCGAGCGGGAGAAGGGATTCTGAGAATGAGTATAAATCAATATGTTTAAGTTTCTGCGAGGATGATTGCATTTTCGGAGTGAGGGTAGTGTAGTAGGGGAGGAGATGGAGGAGAAAGTCAGTAGATTGTGGTCAGACAGGGGGAGGGGTGAGTTTGAGAGGTTAATGAGGGAGCAAAGGTCGGTGAAGATGAGGTCCAGTGTGTGGCCATCTTTGTGAGTGGCAGAGGAGGACCATTGTTAGCGCCCAAATGAAGTAGTCAGTGAAAGAAGTTTAGAGGTGGCTGGGTGGGAAGTGTTAATGGGGATATTGTAATTGCCTGTGATGATGGTGGGAATGTCCACAGAAAGGAATTAAAGTAGCCAGGTGGTTAAATGCTCAAGGAAGGAGGTAGTGGATCCAGGGGGGCAGTAGATGACAACCAGCTGAAGGTTATTGGGTGAGAAGATGCGGACGGAGTGGGCTTCGAAACAGGGGAGAGATGAGGGTGGCAGTGGACTAGAAGTAAAGGAGCAGGTGTTGGACAGGAGTAAGCCAACACCTCCGCCATGTTTGTTAGAGGGGTGGGTGGTGTGGGAAAGACTGAGTCCGCCATAAGAGAGTGCAGAAGGAGAGGCTATGTCAGAGGGGGTGAGTCAGGTTTCAGTAATGCCAAGGAATGTGAGTTAGTTAGAGCTAAACAGGTTGTGGATGAATGGGAGTTTGTTGCAGACTGAGCGGGCGTTCCATGTACACCAGGTAGAGGGACTGGAGGAGCAGGGGCTGGAGAAATGGGTCTATGGTGGTTGACGTTACGAAGGTTAGTGATGGGTCGTGGGTATGGGGTGGAAGTGACTGTGGGGATATGGTGGGGAGGCAAAAATAAGTGGAGATGTCACCAGCAAGCAGGAGGAGCAGGGAGAGGTTTAGGAAATTAGAGCAGGAGAGTTTTTGTGGCGGACGTGCCTGTTTGGAGACAGAGGATTGAAAGCGAAGGAACAGTTCAGCAGAGGAGTGGGTCAGGTGGCTAGGTAGGATGGCGGGTGAGAGAACTACTTTGTTTCTGGGTGGAGGGATAAGTGGGGGTAGTAGGAAGTGGAGAAGGATGGGAGTGTAATTCCACAACCAACATGGCTGTGGCATTCATTACAGTGTGTGGAAGCTAATCCCTGCATGTGGGCTGGCTCTGTAAAGAACGCCAACATGCAGGGAGGTGGCCCCGAGCATAAGCCTGAACATCTCGCCGGTATTCGCTGCTAGCCAAGCATTGCGAGTACTGTGATGCTTGGGCGAGCACCGGGTACCGGCAGGTACTTTACTACCAATCAGTAGAACGGCAACACCATATTACAAAGTGCAAGTAACATATTACCATCCAAAATTACAAGTGTGTTTTTGTAGCAGAATAGATCAACACCGGTATTTTAGCACCATTTGCTGCCAAAAATTGAAAATGAATGAAGAAATTCCATATATAAACCCATGGTCACCACAACTTATATGTATACCAGTCTACCTGCCAACTGCACTGCCCAGCACTTCACTTCATTAGGAGGTGCTGGGACAGTGTGGGGGTCACCTTTAAATAATGAACCCATTAATTGGCTCACCTGTCGTGGTCCAGCCACCTGCCCTCCATCGCCTAATTCTGTCATTCTGGCGTCCCGGAAGTCACTATTGTGCATGTCACCCAGCAGTCAAAGTGCCGGGAGTGTCACTAGCCCAATCGCTGTGATTGGCCTAAGGATGTCACATGAGAGGTGGGGACTGGGTGGAACTGAATCTTTCATCTCTACTATGAGACAGAATCATTTTGCACAATGAAAATTACCTAAACATTGCATTATAATCGCCATAAGCCTATCTTGTTTGTAAAACATTGATGACATAGACTCAATTTGGTAAAATTATAACCAAAGCTATTACAGAAGGCAGTGGAATTGTACATTATCACAAGTGCTTTGTCCTGTTACTACATTGTATGTTTTCGTCATTAACAATAACAATGTTTTTTTTAAAACACATACATTATACATAGAAATACATATGCAAATATATAACCTCCTGAACGAAGCGGTGGCGAGTTGGGGGTACAAGTCAGGTTGGGCAGTGAATATAAGAAGCATAGGTAAATAGTTAACCAGGTTTTTCCAGTCTCAAATAGTTCCACTAGAGCAACAAAAAAAGAAAGGAGAAGAAAAGGCGACCACCAAAAATAAAATACAAATGAGGGACAGGACAATGGCAACGACAACCCAGAGGGACTATCCACTTATAGATATGCTAAATTTGTCATAAACTATATAGTATTACGAGTCACAGGACACAAAAATGGATGAAGCGTATTCAAATAAAAAAAAGCTTAACTAAAACTATGTTATTAAGCCCACATGGCTTTGTTGTTTCTAACACCGTAATCTATTTACCCTTCTTTTGCGCCAGGCTACGCTTAAGGTTCCCACCCCTTACATCTAAGTGCATCCTATCAAACTCCCTAAATTTTTAAAGGTGCCAATTACAGTTATTGACATCCTTTAAATGTTTATGAATGTTTTTCCGGCTTGGTCGCTTCTGCCGCTTTTCTGATATCACATAAGTTCTCATGGACTCGCTCCCTAAGTTCACACAAAGTCAAACCTACATAAATCAGTTGGCACGGGCACTTTGCCCAATAGACAATGCCACTGAAGCGACAGTCTATATGGTGAACAATTTTATAATTTTTTGTACCATTGAAATTATGAAAATTGAACACTCGTTCCATTTGGGTGCAAGCTCCACAATCTCCACAAAGGATCCCAATCTTGGGCCTCTCATATGAGCTAAGAAGGTTGAGGGTGGGGGTACATATTAACTACGCCCCACAAAATCCCTTAAATTTTATTACCTTCTTGTTGTTATTGCTGGGTTCTTAGCAAGAACACAAGAGAGGTCCTTATCTGCATACAGAATCGGCCAATTACGCCTTACAACTTCTACCATTTTTCTCCATTGTGAGTGATATACTGTTAATAGCTTCACCTGCTCATCCATTTTTCTAGAAGTCTTCTTCAACCTGACAACTTCTACGACCTGCCACTAGAAAAACGATGCTAAGCTTGTGTCATTGTGGTGTCTGATATGATATTTTGATATGTGTCACCTGAGGTACTGAATAGTCCTTGACTAAGTGACTTCAGAGGTCTATTCAGTGCTGAAAACCTAAGAATAGACTGTAACAGGCCAAAGATGATGTGTGCAATGAAAGAAGGCAGAATGGAGAGGTGCAAAGGACCAGAATGTAGGAGTAGAAAGTAAAGGGAGCAGTGAGGTTTTGTTTTATGTTAACCTTTTTATGGCCATTTTGATGAATTTGCTCATAACTAATTGCTTTAAATTTGATTTCTGGAAAATATAATTTTGGTAAATTTTAAGGAAAATTCAATTCCACTCATTAATTTACTCAAATCGAGTAAGCATACATATGCTTTCATTGCTAGCTATCAACTAAATGGGCATCATAACTATTGCACTAAAATATTCAAGCTGATTATGATATGACAACTTGACCTGAAAATTTGCTGCTCAGCCCATAGTATTGTACTGACACATAACAAACAATTTAGGTTCTTTTTCCCATTAGTGCAACTGCAATTTAGGCACAGTGCAACATGAGGTGAAAATATTTCTATTTTGTGGCAGTCTATTGTCACATTGAGTTTTGCACAAACTTTGCCGACTGTCATGGCGATGTTGGACTCTGTTTAGATTGCAGATTCTGACATCCCATCCAAGCTTTTCCTGGTGTCTGGGAACAACACAGGCAGACACGGGGGTCGACCTCCTGCATGCTCATTCATAGTCAGGTTAGCAAGAGTTAATCTCTGCTGTTTGCTTGTTCCTCTTATTACATGTTGTGGGGAAGCCTATCACATCTGCTCCCCTCCTATTAATGCGGGAGGAATCCTTCTAACCATGCTAGCTATAGTTTATCCAATGTTGGTCTGTGAGGTGTGGTATTCCGTACCCTGTTGATTTTTGCTTCCTACCTGCTCCTGTTTTTCCTCTCGCAACACTTGTTGTCTTTACCTTTTTTTGTTTGCTTTTAGTGACTGTTTTTTTTTCCTTGTATGTCTTTATTTGTGAGTTTCATTACTCCCCTGTCCAGGGGGAAGAGGGAGTGGTAATCAGATCAGGACTGGTCAGCAGCAAGGCCTCCCACCATTAGGAGTACCCCTGAGATGAAGGATATCATACTGCCCCCCCCCCAGCATGAGGGATAGATAAGGTGCACTAGTTCCCCGGTATCTCATAGTTATGACATTTATATGGCGTATAGAAACTAATATTACAGCACTGAAACTTTCAAAGGAAAAAATTGTAGACATATTGCTGGTCTGCAATACAAAAAAACCTGCTATGTTCCTGTAATAGGTTTTTCAAACATTAATTTGCTAAAGCATAACATTAATTATGAAATGTGCATCATTTTAAAATATGGATGTAGGTGTAATTGTTATTAGTGATGAGCAAGCATGCTCGCCACTACTCGGTACTCGCATGAGTATCACTGTACTCGGGCGACTCGCCGAGCACCGAGTAATCTCGCGATACTCGTGTTGTGCTCGTGTCGTCATCTCTGCATGTTGGCGCTCTTTTGAGAGCCAGTCCACGTGCAGGGATTGGCTGGCAGACCACTGCAATGCCACAGCCCTGTTAGTTGTGGCATAGCAGTGATTGGCCGCCCTGCACAGTGTCACCGAGCCTTTATAACTCCGGCGCGCTGTGCTCGGCACACAGCCTTCCAGACAGTGAGTGTAGGGAGAGTGTCTGCTGCTGATTAGGGACAGATTTGCGGCCCTTACAGGTAGATCCGGAGCAGGGCTGCAAACTGCTGCTGACCACAACAGTCCTTCTCAGGACTAATCTAGGAGGATATAGGCAGAGTGATCCAGATCGGAGTCCAAGCTTTCCAGTGACCAGAACAGTCCTTCTCAGGACTAATCTAGGAGGATATAGGCAGGGTGATACAGATTGGAATCCAAGCTTTTCTGTGACCATTAGAGTCACCACACTCTTGTACTTACTACCTTAATACAGGTTAGGGACTAAAATCCTCTCCTGAAACCATTACAGTCACCAGACAGGTGTACGTACTACCTTAATACAGGTTAGGGACTAAAATCGTCTCCTGAAACCATTACAGTCACCAGACAGGTGTACGTACTACCTTAATACAGGTTAGGGACTAAAGTCCTCTCCTGAAACCATTACAGTCACCAGACAGGTGTACGTACTACCTTAATACAGGTTAGGGACTAAAATCGTCTCCTGAAACCATTACAGTCACCAGACAGGTGTACGTACTACCTTAATACAGGTTAGGGACTAAAATCCTCTCCTGAAACCATTAAAGTCACCAGACAGGTGTACGTACTACCTTAATACAGGATAGGGACTAAAATCCTCTCCTGAAACCATTACAGTCACCAGACAGGTGTACGTACTACCTTAATACAGGTTAGGGACTAAAATACTCTCCTGAAACCATTACAGTCACCAGACAGGTGTACGTACTACCTTAATACAGGTTAGGAACTAAAATACTCTCCTGAAACCATTAAAGTCACCAGACAGGTGTACGTACTACCTTTATACAGGTTAGGGAACTAAAATCCTAACTCTTGTCATCTCAACAGTCACCACACTGTTGTACGTCATACCTTTATACAGGTTAGGGAACTAAAATCCTAACTCTTGTCATCTCAACAGTCACCACACTGTTGTACGTCATACCTTTATACAGGTTAGGGAACTAAAATCCTAACTCTTGTCATCTCAACAGTCACCACACTGTTGTACGTCATACCTTTATACAGGTTAGGGAACTAAAATCCTAACTCTTGTATCTCAACAGTCACCACACTGTTGTACGTCATACCTTTATACAGGTTAGGTGGAACTAAAATCCTAACTCTTGTCATCTCAACAGTCACACACTGTTGTACGTCATACCTTTATACAGGTTAGGGAACTAAAATCCTAACTCTTGTATCTCAACAGTCACCACACTGTTGTACGTCATACCTTTATACAGGTTAGGGAACTAAATCCTAACTCTTGTCATCTCAACAGTCACCACACTGTTGTACGTCATACCTTTATACAGGTTAGGGAACTAAAATCCTAACTCTTGTCATCTCAACAGTCACCACACTGTTGTACGTCATACCTTTATACAGGTTAAGGGAACTAAAATCCTAACTCTTGTGATCTCAACAGTCACCACACTGTTGTACGTCATACCTTTATACAGGTTAGGGAACTAAAATCCTAACTCTTGTCATCTCAACAGTCACCAACTGTTGTACGTCATACCTTTATACAGGTTAGGGAACTAAAATCCTAACTCTTGTCATCTCAACAGTCACACATGTGTACGTCATACCTTATACAGGTTAGGAACTAAAATCCTAACTCTTGTCATTCAACAGTCACCAACACTGTGTACGTCATACCTTTATACAGGTTAGGGAACTAAAATCCTAACTCTTGTCATCTCAACAGTCACCACACTGTTGTACGTCATACCTTTATACAGGTTAGGGAACTAAAATCCTAACTCTTGTCATCTCAACAGTCACCACACTGTTGTACGTCATACCTTTATACAGGTTAGGGAACTAAAATCCTAACTCTTGTCATCTCAACAGTCACCACACTGTTGTACGTCATACCTTTATACAGGTTAGGGAACTAAAATCCTAACTCTTGTCATCTCAACAGTCACCACACTGTTGTACGTCATACCTTTATACAGGTTAGGGAACTAAAATCCTAACTCTTGTGATCTCAACAGTCACCACACTGTTGTACGTCATACCTTTATACAGGTTAGGGAACTAAAATCCTAACTCTTGTATCTCAACAGTCACCACACTGTTGTACGTCATACCTTTATACAGGTTAGGGAACTAAAATCCTAACTCTTGTCATCTCAACAGTCACCACATGTTGTACGTCATACCTTTATACAGGTTAGGGAACTAAAATCCTAACTCTTGTCATCTCAACAGTCACCACACTGTTGTACGTCATACCTTTATACAGGTTAGGGAACTAAAATCCTAACTCTTGTCATCTCAACAGTCACCACACTGTTGTACGTCATACCTTTATACAGGTTAGGGAACTAAAATCCTAACTCTTGTCATCTCAACAGTCACCACACTGTTGTACGTCATACCTTTATACAGGTTAGGGAACTAAAATCCTAACTCTTGTCATCTCAACAGTCACCACACTGTTGTACGTCATACCTTTATACAGGTTAGGGAGAACTAAAATCCTAACTCTTGTCATCTCAACAGTCACCACACTGTTGTACGTCATACCTTTATACAGGTTAGGGAACTAAAATCCTAATCTTGTCATCTCAACAGTCACCACACTGTTGTACGTCATACCTTTATACAGGTTAGGGAACTAAAATCCTAACTCTTGTCATCTCAACAGTCACCACACTGTTGTACGTCATACCTTTATACAGGTTAGGGAACTAAAATCCTAACTCTTGTATCTCAACAGTCACCACACTGTTGTACGTCATACCTTTATACAGGTTAGGGAACTAAAATCCTAACTCTTGTCATCTCAACAGTCACCACACTGTTGTACGTCATACCTTTATACAGGTTAGGGAACTAAAATCCTAACTCTTGTGATCTCAACAGTCACCACACTGTTGTACGTCATACCTTTATACAGGTTAGGGAACTAAAATCCTAACTCTTGTCATCTCAACAGTCACCACACTGTTGTACGTCATACCTTTATACAGGTTAGGGAACTAAAATCCTAACTCTTGTGATCTCAACAGTCACCACACTGTTGTACGTCATACCTTTATACAGGTTAGGGAACTAAAATCCTAACTCTTGTCATCTCAACAGTCACCACACTGTTGTACGTCATACCTTTATACAGGTTAGGGAACTAAAATCCTAACTCTTGTCATCTCAACAGTCACCACAACTGTTGTACGTCATACCTTTATACAGGTTAGGGAACTAAAATCCTAACTCTTGTCATCTCAACAGTCACCACACTGTTGTACGTCATACCTTTATACAGGTTAGGGAACTAAAATCCTAACTCTTGTCATCTCAACAGTCACCACACTGTTGTACGTCATACCTTTATACAGGTTAGGGAACTAAAATCCTAACTCTTGTCATCTCAACAGTCACCACACTGTTGTACGTCATACCTTTATACAGGTTAGGGAACTAAAATCCTAACTCTTGTCATCTCAACAGTCACCACACTGTTGTACGTCATACCTTTATACAGGTTAGGGAACTAAAATCCTAACTCTTGTCATCTCAACAGTCACCACACTGTTGTACGTCATACCTTTATACAGGTTAGGGAACTAAAATCCTAACTCTTGTCATCTCAACAGTCACCACACTGTTGTACGTCATACCTTTATACAGGTTAGGGAACTAAAATCCTAACTCTTGTCATCTCAACAGTCACCACACTGTTGTACGTCATACCTTTATACAGGTTAGGGAACTAAAATCCTAACTCTTGTGATCTCAACAGTCACCACACTGTTGTACGTCATACCTTTATACAGGTTAGGGAACTAAAATCCTAACTCTTGTCATCTCAACAGTCACCACACTGTTGTACGTCATACCTTTATACAGGTTAGGGTTAGGGAACTAAAATCCTAACTCTTGTCTCCTCAACAGTCACCACACTGTTGTACGTCATACCTTTATACAGGTTAGGGAACTAAAATCCTAACTCTTGTCATCTCAACAGTCACCACACTGTTGTACGTCATACCATTATACAGGTTAGGGAACTAAAATCCTAACTCTTGTCATCTCAACAGTCACCACACTGTTGTACGTCATACCTTTATACAGGTTAGGGAACTAAAATCCTAACTCTTGTCATCTCAACAGTCACCACACTGTTGTACATCATACCTTTATACAGGTTAGGGAACTAAAATCCTAACTCTTGTCATCTCAACAGTCACTACACTGTTGTACGTCATACCTTTATACAGGTTAGGGAACTAAAATCCTAACTCTTGTCATCTCAACAGTCACCACTCTGTTGTACGTCATACCTTTATACAGGTTAGGGAACTAAAATCCTAACTCTTGTCATCTCAACAGTCACCACACTGTTGTACGTCATACCTTTATACAGGTTAGGGAACTAAAATCCTAACTCTTGTCATCTCTACAGTCACCACACTGTTGTACGTCATACCTTTATACAGGTTAGGGAACTAAAATCCTAATCTCCTGTGACCTCAACAGTCACCAGACAGTTGTCGCTCTATACAGGCAAAATGCGCAAAGGCGTTGGCAAGGGCGTTGGCAAGGAACAAGGAAGTGGACGTGATGGTGGTGCAGGCAGAGGCCGAGGTCTTGTGCAAGCACTAATTTCGCAACAACAAAGGGCCACATCTCCTCGCTCGCACGTCCTGTCCCAAATTCTTGGGGCCCGCAGCAGTACACCACTGTTGAACCAAGACCAGTGTCAACAGGTTGTTACTTGGATAGCGGATAATGCTTCAAGTCAGATGGGCACCTCCACAAACACCCTGTCTTCCACACGGTCAACTGTCAGTAGCCGTGATACTGCACCGCACATTTCCCAACCTGATCCTCCTTCCTACCACCTGGCCGAGTACACGTCCACGGACATTACTGATCCCACACTAGGACACTCGGAAGAGCTGTTCACGTATCCATTCGCAGAATCTGGCCTGTCGCCACCTCCTCTTGAAGTGGGTGATGAGGAGTTGGTGTGTACAGATGCCCAAATATTTGAGCAGCCACGTTATGACGAACGGAACGTTGTCAAAGTGTCTCAACAAGGGGTGGACGATGATGAGACACAATTGCCAGGAAGTCAGGAGGAGGATCAGGGTGCGGAAGAGGAAGACGACGTGGTGGATGATCCAGTAGCTGACCCAACATGGCAGGAGGATATGCAGAGCGAGGACAGCAGTGCACAGGGGGAGGGAGGCGTAGCATCCCAACAGGCAGTACGAAGCAGGGTTGCGTCCGCAGGCAGAAGGCAGGCAACCGTTCCCCTGAACAACAACACGACTCAAGGTGCCTGTGCAAATGTTCAGTCTTCCCGAGTCTGGGAGTTTTTTAAGTTGGCTCCAGAAGACTCTAAAAAGGCCATTTGCCACACCTGCCATGCCACTATCAGCAGGGGTACGAAAACTAGCAGCCTGACCACCACCAGCATGATCAGGCACATGTCAGCCAAGCACCCGACTTTGTGGGAAGTACCACAGAGTCGACTAGCGGTGCGTGCTGATGTCACTGCTACGTCTTCGCCTGTTGTGCATGCGAGCCAATCCCCTGTCCATGCTGGCCGCGAACAAGCCTCCGGCCCTGCACCTGAAGTTGCCCATGCACAAATTACACCACCATCAAGCACGTTCTTGTCCCAGCGCAGCGTTCAATTATCCATTCAGCAAACATTTGAACGCAGGCGCAAATACGCTGCCAATGCCCCACATGCCACTGTCCTGAATGATCACATTTCGCGACTCATAGCGCTAGAAATGTTGCCTTTCCGGCTGGTGGAGACGGACGCATTCCGCGACCTGATGGCGGCTGCTGTCCCACGTTACTCGGTCCCCAGCCGACACTATTTCTCCAGATGTGCCGTCCCCGCATTGCATAACCACGTGTCCAACAGCATCGCACGTGCCCTGAACAATGCTGTTTCAGCCAAAGTCCACCTAACCACAGACACGTGGACAAGTGCTTGTGGGCAAGGCCGCTACATCTCCTTGACGGCACACTGGATTAATATTGTGGAGGCTGGGACCCAGTCTGAGCGAGGGACGGAACACGTCCTTCCCACACCAAGGATAGCAGGCCCTACCACTGTCAGGGTTTCACCGACACTCTACAGCTCCGGAATGTCATGCTCTACAGCCTCCTCCACCTGCGCATCCTCATCCACTGTACCCTCCACACCAGTCCCAAGCTGGAAGCACTGCAGCACTGCCTCTGCAAAGCGGCAACAGGCTGTGCTGAAGCTAGTCTGCATAGGTGACAAACCCCACAATGCAGAAGAGGTGTGGACAGCTCTGAAACAGCAGGCAGATCACTGTCTCACACCTCTGAACCTAAAGCCAGGAAAGGTCGTGTGTGACAATGGCCGGAACCTGGTGGCAGCTTTGAGGCGAGGGCAGCTGACGCATGTTCCATGCGTGGCCCATGTGCTCAACCTGGTGGTTCAGAGGTTTGTGAAGTCATACTCGGAGGTGTCTGACCTGCTGGTAAAAGTTTGGCGTCTGTCTGCACATTTTCGCAAGTCACCTGCTGCTTCAGCCGGCCTTGGCAGCTTTCAGCGCCGTTTGCGTCTTCCGGCCCACAGACTGGTGTGTGATGTCCCCACGCGTTGGAATTCAACTCTGCACATGTTGGTCAGGATATGTGAGCAGAAGAGGGCAGTTGTGGACTACCTGCATCACCTAAGCCGTCGGGAAATGGGTCAAACTCCACACATAACACCTGAGGAGTGGAGATGGATGTCGGACCTATGCACCGTCCTCCAAAACTTTGAGGACTCCACCAAGATGGTGAGCGGCGATGACGCCATTATTAGCGTCACCATACCACTACTCTGCCTTCTAAAACGGTCTCTGCTGAAAATCAAAGAGGATGCATTGCAGGCCGAGAGCGATGACTTAGAGCAAGAAACTGTAGTGGGTGGGGTGAAAACACACAGCCCAGCCTCATGTCATCACAACGTGTAGTGGAGGACTATGACGAGGAGGAGGAGGAGGATGAAGACATGGAGTAACTCTCAGGCCAAATTGGGGATATGACATGCACACCAGTCATACCCTCGATTCAGCGTGGCTGGCCAGAGGACAGGGGAGATGAGGAGGAGGAGGAGGATGAGGAGGAGGACAGCATGTTCAGTCATCGTGTTGGTCTGGATACTGAAGTGATGGCTGTTAAGAGTCTGGCGCACATGGCTGACTTTATGGTAAGCTGCCTGTCTCGTGACCCTCGCGTTCAGAACATCTTGGCCGACAATCAGTACTGGTTGGCAACACTCTTAGACCCACGCTACAAGGAGAACTTTATGTCTCTCATTCCTGAGGCGGAGAGGTCAGCCAAAATGCAGCAGTTCCACAGGGCCATAGTCACGGAAGTTGTCAAATCATTCCCCTCACAAAACGCTAGCGGCATAGGTCAGGATTCGATGGACAACCAAGGCGTACGGCCGAGAGGGGCACAAGTCCAATCCGCCAGAGGCAGGGGAACTGTCTTTCCGATGTGGGACAGTTTTCTCAGCCCCTCACATACCACAGCCCCTGAGGTGCGGGGTAGTGCCACCAGAAATGCTAAGTTTGGGCAGATGCTGAAGGAGTACCTTGCAGATCGAACAACTGTACTGCGAGATTCCGCGGTACCTTTCAATTATTGGGTCTCCAAGCTCGACACGTGGCATGAATTGGCTCTCTACGCCTTAGAAGTCCTGGCCTGCCCTGCCGCTAGCATTTTATCAGAGCGTGTTTTCAGTGCTGCAGGTGGAATCATCACTGATAAACGCACCCGCCTGTCAACTGAAAATGCGGACAGGCTGACTCTGATCAAGATGAACAAGGGTTGGATTGGGCCAGACTTCACCACACCACCAGCAAATGAACCCTGAATAAAAATTTTGTTATTTGAATTTGACATGTACCTCCACTCACCCATGGGTACACACTTCCGGACTTTGGCTAATCGCTGGACTGCTCCTCCTTCTCATGTGACACCATGATGACCGTTAGAATAGTTAGGCTCTTGTTTGAGGTATACCCACTGTGGTAAATTTTTTAGCCCATTCTGTTAGAATGGGCATTACAACGACAGGAGACCCGCTCCTTTTCAATGGGAAAAATGTTTTTAGGCACTACTGCACGTCTCTATCCAGGGACAAAGAGGAGCCTCCCAATTTTTGGCTGCCCTGACCAAAGGGCTATACTACAATACACCCACTTGAGGGTTACAGGCCCTACTACATGTCTGTAATCATAGGTCATTCTTGAACCTCCCAATTTTTGGCTGCCCTGGCCAAAGGCCTAGGCTAAAATACACCCACTTGAGGGTTACAGGCCCTACTACATGTCTGTATGCATGGGTCATTGTTGAACCTCCCAATTTTTGGCTGCCCTGGCCAAAGGGCAATACTACAATTCACCCACTTGAGGCCAAAAATTGGGAGGTTCAACAATGACCCATGCATACAGACATGTAGTAGGGCCTGTAACCCTCAAGTGGGTGTATTTTAGCCTAGGCCTTTGGCCAGGGCAGCCAAAAATTGGGAGGCTCCTCTTTGTCCCTGGATAGAGACGTGCAGGAGGGCCTGTAAACAAGAACTGAGTGTATTGTAGTATAGCCCTTTGGTCAGGGCAGCCAAAAATTGGGAGGCTCCTCTTTGTCCCTGGATAGAGACGTGCAGGCTGCCCTGACCAAAGGGCTATACTACAATACACCCACTTGAGGGTTACAGGCCCTCCTGCACGTCTCTATCCAGGGACAAAGAGGAGCCTCCCAATTTTTGGCTGCCCTGACCAAAGGGCTATACTACAATACACCCACTTGAGGGTTACAGGCCCTACTACATGTCTGTATGCATGGGTCATTGTTGAACCTCCCAATTTTTGGCTGCCCTGACCAAAGGGCTATACTACAATACACTCACTTGAGGGTTACAGGCCCTCCTGCACGTCTCTATCCAGGGACAAAGAGGAGCCTCCCAATTTTTGGCTGCCCTGACCAAAGGACTATACTACAATACACCCACTTGAGGGTTACAGGCCCTACTACATGTCTGTAAGCATGGGTCATTGTTGAACCTCCCAATTTTTGGCTGCCCTGGCCAAAGGCCTAGGCAAAAATACACCCACTTGAGGGTTACAGGCCCTACTACATGTCTGTATGCATGGGTCATTGTTAAACCTTCCAATTTATGGCTGCCCTGACCAAAGGGCTATACTACAATACACCCACTTGAGGGTTACAGGCCCTACTACATGTCTCTATCCAGGGACAAAGAGGAGCCTCCCAATTTTTGGCTGCCCTGGCCAAAGGGCAATACTACAATACACCCACTTGAGGGTTACAGGCCCTACTACATGTCTGAATGCATGGGTCATTGTTGAACCTCCTAATTTTTGACTGCCCTGACCAAAGGGCTATACTACAATACACTCAGTTCTTGTTTACAGGCCCTCCTGCACGTCTCTATCCAGGGACAAAGAGGAGCCTCCCAATTTTTGGCTGCCCTGGCCAAAGGCCTAGGCTAAAATACACCCACTTGAGGGTTACAGGCCCTACTACATGTCTGTATGCATGGGTCATTGTTGAACCTCCCAATTTTTGGCTGCCCTGACCAAAGGGCTATACTACAATACACCCACTTGAGGGTTACAGGCCCTCCTGCACGTCTCTATCCAGGGACAAAGAGGAGCCTCCCAATTTTTGGCTGCCCTGACCAAAGGGCTATACTACAATACACCCACTTCATGGTTACAGGCCCTACTACATGTCTGAATGCATGGGTCATTGTTGAACCTCCCAATTTTTGGCTGCCCTGACCAAAGGGCTATACTACAATACACTCAGTTCTTGTTTACAGGCCCTCCTGCACGTCTCTATCCAGGGACAAAGAGGAGCCTCCCAATTTTTGGCTGCCCTGACCAAAGGGCTATACTACAATACACCCACTTGAGGGTTACAGGCCCTACTACATGTCTGTATGCATGGGTCATTGTTGAACCTCCCAATTTTTGGCTGCCCTGACCAAAGTGCTATACTACAATACACCCACTTGAGGGTTACAGGCCCTCCTGCACGTCTCTATCCAGGGACAAAGAGGAGCCTCCCAATTTTTGGCTGCCCTGACCAAAGGGCTATACTACAATACACCCACTTCAGGGTTACAGGTCCTCCTGCACGTCTCTATCCAGGGACAAAGAGGAGCCTCCCAATTTTTGGCTGCCCTGACCAAAGGGCTATACTACAATACACCCACTTGAGGGTTACAGGCCCTACTACATGTCTGTATGCATGGGTCATTGTTGAACCTCCCAATATTTGGCTGCCCTGGCCAAAGGGCTATACTACAATACACCCAGTTCTTGTTTACAGGCCATCCTGCATGTCTGTATCCAGGGGCATTGGTGAACCTCCCAATTTTGGACTGCCCTGGCAAAGGAAGATACTACAATAGACCTAGTTCCTCAAAATGGGCACTTTATTTCTAGACAGGGCTTCATGTACGTCTCTTGTCAGGGTCATCAGAGTGTCGCACAATGTTTTCACGTAAAATCTTTCATGTAATCACAAAAAGTGACATACACCAGCTGTATCTCACTATTGGGTATGTGCTCTTAACATTTCCACCCTAAATATTCATTTTGGTGTCATTTTGGAAGGTTTTCTGGAGATTCCGTAAAATTGGCGTGAAACTCAGACAACATTGTTCACAGCTGTGACTTTTGAGTGAGAAATGCTTCCAGGGGTCTTCCCCATGGTGTTGCCATGTCATTTCAGCACTCTTCTGAGACTTTTGTGACATTTTTAGGGTTTTTCCATGCTGCTGGCAGTCATTTCATAAAATTACTCGTGTCTCCCATAGGATAACATTGGGCTCGTTACTCGAGCCGAGTACACGAGTATCTCGGGATGCTCGGTCCGAGCTTCGAGCACCCGAGCATTTTAGTACTCGCTCATCACTAATTGTTATCCTTCTAAATTAGGATCTAATTGTGAACTGTACACCCGTAAAAAAGGTAGAAATGTAGGTTGATTTGTGTTGCCCGAACCATGGACATTTTTATTCAGAGATAAGCTTATTATTGCAGTTGTGTATGTTTTACTCTGAAACGCAATGGCATTTCATGGAAAATTCCTGTGAAAAGACGGCTACGGTCTGAGTCTCAGGCCAGAGGCACACTGAGTGAGACACATGTGAGATACTCGCTTTAGTCTTGCATATGCCTCACCCGGAACTCTGGATAGGAGCGTGTCAGCTGCATAGAAACACATGCAGCTGACGTGCTCCTGTCCAGAGAGGTATCTTGCATGATCTCGCTCAGTGTGTCTCTGGCCGTAGATGACTAGTCTGAGGCAGGTTACAAGTAACTTTCTATGATCAAGCTCCCCTACACTGATAGGTGTCTTTTATACTCATGCAGAGGGAAAGACCTGTCAATCATGAAAAGCAGGACTGAAAGAAGCCACCAGGGACCTGTGTTTGACTACCGTAGTTATTCAAGATCGAGTCTTTGGCCAGGTTTTCAAATTATTTTTTTCTTTGAAATACCACAGATTTTATGAATAAAACATAAATGGCTGTAGAATTGCAACCAGTGTATGATTCATGCTACATTTAGTTTTGTGTAAAAATTACCTTGAACTCAGGTAAAGAAATATCTATTCAATATAATTATGATGTTTAAACTATTTCTCAGACACTCAAAAGATCCTTGGACACTTATAGATAAAAGTATACATATACATTTCTATTTCTTTAACCCAATAGAAAAACTTGTATTAACTGCAAATTTATACAACATATCCTTTATTTTCATTTATAAAATGATAATTAATTTGTAAAAATACATTGCTGTTACCATCACAGCCACTCATAGCTAGTAGTCATCTTTCTTAATAGGTACGAGCTAAAAATATTTTTTTATATATTCAATATACTGCAATTTCAAGCCTCACATGCTACTTTTGATCTTCAATAATTAAATTATGAAGGGTTAGATTGTAGACCCTAAAATAAGCTGCCATCTTTAAGCATGCTTTTGGGTCCTTTTAATGATAGTATAACTTTATCATGTTTAACTTTTAACCCCTTAGTCACATGTACAGTACTTTTATGGCACTTCAAACAGAATAGCTTCATTATATATCTGTCCCATGGTTAACTTCGGCACACGAAATTAAGGATTAGAGAGTCTTAAGGTGATGCAAACAAATAGTCTTTTATTGTGTATATCAGTACAAATAAAACAATTCGGCTATCTGTCTTAATTCAACTGATACTGGAAATCAATCAAAAACATACATAAACAAGAGATCACATGGATATGTGTGACATTAAACGAGGATTAAATTAGTTATTCACACTGGTTCCTTTATCGAACTGTGAATTTCATAGATATTTACACAAAAATGAAAAAACAGTATAACCATACAGCTGAGGGTTTGTATCTTTACCTAGTTAATACAGAATGTCAGCGCACGTGTGTCCGCGTATCACTTATAGCGGTGACCGCTGTACTAGAAAGGAAATTGTATAAGTACAAAGTGAATTCTTTTCTTTCAGAAACTTGTAGAAATAACTACTAATGATATACATACAGAATATAGTACAATCACCAGGGTGAATTAATGTCCCAGTGCTGTGTAGGTTAGGCCCCTTTCATATCAGCGGTAAACGCTGATCACAGCAGTTGGGGTGAAAAAATCACAACTGCCGCGGTTACCGCATAACGGCCGCACTTGCGGTTCACTTGTGGCAAGCCCCATGCAATGTCTATGGGGCTTGCGGTAAGTGTGCGGCAGGTGCGGCATGTGCGATTTCGACACTTGCGGCAGATGCGGCAGTGGAAAAAAAAACGCGGCCACATCTGACGCAAGTGCCGAAACTGCAACTATACCACACCTGTCGCAAGCCCCATAGACATTGCATGGGGCTTGCCACAAGTGAACTGCAAGTGTGGCCATTATGCGGTAATCGCGGCAGTTGCGTTTTTTTCATCGCAACTGCTGCAATCAGCGATTACCGCTGATGTGAAAGGGGCCTGTGGTGCATAATGGTAAAAAAAATTGAGAATAGAGGACAAGAAAGAGTAGCAAGTTGAAAATAAGGTTGTGAAAACATACCTAGCGGAGTCTAGTGTCATAGACTTTGTTTACAAAAGAAGGGAGTGTATAGTCTATATACACAATGGCCAGAACTGGTTTAGATGATCCAACATAGATATGGATGCTAGTCCCTAATTGGAATGATTCTTATGAGCTAATAGGCTCTGGTTAAGTATAAACCTGTGTTAGAGAAAGTGTTAATGTATGTAATCAACAAGGGATGTATACTACAATAGAAAGACTTCCAACCTGGGGTGTAGGGCATCCCCATATGGGTTGCTATCCTTGTTTCATGAACTATGAATCAAGTGAATAACAAGTGAAAATTAGAAAAAATCTGAAGAAGTTATGTTATACTTATGTTACCGAACGCTGTGGTGCAGCTCTGATGTGTTGTGGCAAGTACCTCACAAAGTAATCTGGTTGCTGCAATATAAATGAAGCTCAGAGTTACAAAGGGAAAGAGAAAATACCTTGCAGGAGGTGCACAATGCGCAGTGGGTAGCCTACCATCCCAGGTAAGCGATGTGGGTGCGGTAATTGCGATCGGTGCCGCATTATATGTGATTACCGGTGGGCGTCTTCCAGCCTCCGGTCTGTGGAACGCAGGAAGCCGCCGTGGAACGCATATTCGCACATGCGCAGTGTGTGAGGCAGTATCCGGATAGGAAGGCACCGAACCGAGTGCAGATTGATTAGCCATGATCAGTAGATCTGTGGAAAAGATAAAAGAGTTATCATTGAGGATATTTTCAACAGAATTCTTCATTCTTTATACATGTTATATGTAATATATACTGATAAAACGTGGTAACCAAGTATTTTATGGTAAGGGTGCTTGATTATTAAGTGTTATGTGTGATAGTGCACCTATCTAATATATAAAAGCCGAAGGCACTTCCGTCACTTTGTCCGCACTTCCGTCACTTTGTCTGCCCTTCCGTCACTTTGTCCACACACACAGGGCCGGCGTCAGCACCCGACGTACCCGGGCAAGTGCCGGGGCCCTGACAGAGGGGCCCTCCGCTGCCCACACACATCATACCATCACTCTGCAATAATTATTTTCCCCTCCATTCACTCTCTGCAAGGTTCCGTGACAGTCCGCGTCATGTTGCCAAGGCCGCGGTCGGGTATCCAACTGGCGTGCCCACACCACTCTCCCATCAACAGCCCCATCCAATCTGGAGGCAGTGGCTCCTACCCCCTCCTTCTCCACTTCTCTCTGCTCCTCCTGCCTCCTCCTGGTCATGTGGCCCTAATGAGCAGGAGAGCGGATGGGTTGCCATAGTTACGGGATGCTGCTCTCCCAGCAGCGGAAGTGCCGTGTCTGGATATGGCGGCTGGCAAGGATCAGGCCAGGCTCCAGGGTTACACACTCTGGTTCTTCTTCATTCTGCTCTCCCAGGTCTGGGGCCGCCAGGAGGAGTTCAGCCCCTGACACTCCCCTGTGCACTTCCTGCCTGTCGGGGCTGCCACAGCTGAACGCAGCAGGTACCGGCAGTGATAAATGGAGCGTATGTGTCCTGTGTGAGGCTGCGAGTGATGGTGATGGCAGAGAGGGGCCTGGCTGCAGGGGTTGAAAGTGATGGCCGGGGTGCTGCAGGTGGTGGTGATAATGGTTGGAAATCTATGGGTATTGGTGATGGCCGGGGAGATTTGGGCGTTGGTGTTGATGGCCAGGGGAAACAACGTACAGAGGGAGACAGTGTACAGGGAAGGAGACAGCGTACGGGGGGGTAAGACAGCATACAGGGGGGTGAGACAGCATACAGGGGGGTGAGACAGCAAAACAGGGGGGTGAGACAGCGTACAGGGGGTGACAGGCATGGAGAGGGGAGAGACCGCACGAGAGGGATTATATTTAAGGGATTATACATATAGATATAAAATACAGTCCGCCACCTTTATATTATATATATAGCCAGTATGTGTTAAAGGGGGCCCAATGAGACTCTTTCGCCCGGGGCCCACAAAAACCTGGAGTTGGCCCTGCACACACACACACACTCCGCTATACTTACCACCAGCCCTGCGTCCGCCGCCTGGATCCTCAGTCGACATGTAACCACCCCGAACTACTGGATCCAATATGGCGTCCGGGAAGTCTCGTGTCATATTGTATCCAGTCGTCCGGGGGCGGCGATATGTCGACTGAGCATCCAGGTGGCGGGGAAGACGCAGGGCCGGTGCTAGGTATAGCGGAGTGTGTGTGTATGTGTATGTGTGTATCTGTGTGTATGTGTGTATGTATGTGTGTGTGTGTGTGTGTGCGCTGACCACTCTGCCCACGGCACTGCACTGACCACTCTGCCCACGGCACCATACTGACCACTCTGCCCACGGCACTGCGCTGACCACTCTGCCCATGGTGCTGCGCTGACCGCTCTGCCCACGGCGCTGTGCTGACCGCTCTGCCCACGGCGCTGCACTGACCACTCTGCCCACGAAGCTGCGCTTACCACTCTGCCCACGGCACTGCGCTCACCACTCTGCCCACGGCGCTGCGCTCACCACTCTGCCCACGGCACTGTGATGACCACTCAGCCCATGCTGCTGCGCTGACCACTCTGCCCACGGTGCTGCGCTGACCACTCTGCCCATGTCGCTGCGCTGACCACTCTGCCCATGTCGCTGCGCTGACCACTCTGCCCACGGTGCTGCACTGACCACTCTGCCCACGGCACTGAGCTGACCACTCTGCCCACGGCGCTGCGCTGACCACTCTGCCCACGGCCCTGCGCTGACCACTCTGCCCACGGCACTGTGCTGACAACTCTGCCCACGGCACTGTGCTGACCACTCTGCCCACGGCACTGCACTGACCACTCCTCACAAGGCACTGCGCTGACCACTCTGCCCACGGCACTGTGCTGACCACTCTGCCCGCGGCACTGCGCTGACCACTCTGCCCACGGCACTGCGCTGACCACTCTGCCCACGGCACTGCGCTGACCACTCTGCCCAAGGCACTGCGCTGACCACTCTGCCCAAGGCACTGCGCTGACCACTCTGACCACGGTACTGCGCTCACCACTCTGCCCACAGCACTGCGCTGACCGCGCTGACCACTTTCACCGAACTCACTGCTAACCACTGAGCCACCGTGCAGTGCTAAACACTGAGCCACACGCGCAGTGCTAACCACTGAGCCACCGTATACTCTGCTACCAACAGAGCTGCCTGTATACTCTGCTACCCACAAAGCCGCCTGTATACACACAATTCATTTCACCGCACTCCCGTAACTATTAGAAAATAAACTATATATGGACTCTAGACTACCCGATTCTTTAGAATCGGGCCACCATCTAGTACTTAAGATGGCTATAATTCATTCTAGCCAGGAGAATAATGTTCAAAGCAAACAATTAAAGTACCAGTGCATTAGATTAAGTTGTTTTGGTGTTAAATGAATAAGTTAGGATTAATTTACATGTAAGAGACCCAAGTAAGACAGACCTCTGAACCACTACACCTGTAAAGGAATCAAAAAGGTAAAATATAGATTAATATTGTGAATCATATTTTCTGTTAAGTCTGTGTTGTGCTAACGTTTGCAGAGTGTGAATCCAAAATAACTCTAGTTCCTTTAGTGTGGCTATCTGATTACCCCCTCTCCTATTTAAGGGTACATGTTTGATGACCTGGAAGTGAAGTTGTGACAACCTGTGCCCCGTTGTCAAAAAATGGTCTAAAACTGGAAGCATGGTGTTACCACATCTGATGGTGGATTTGTGTTTACTGATCCGGTCCCGGATATGCTGGGTAGTCTCCCCGACATATCCAAGACCACATGGACACTTGATTAGGTAAACTACAAAATTGGAATCACAGGTAAAATAGTCCTGTATCTTAAATCTCTTGCCGGTCCTGGGGTGGGTAAAGGAATTGCCCTTCGTGATATTAGAGCATTGATTACAGCTCAAACATGGATCGTTTCCTTGGCATGCAGTGGCTAAAAAGGTTTGTCGTGGTATTTGTACGTGCTGAGGCTATATCTGCCCGCACTAGTTTGTCTCTTAGATTTTGAAATCTTTGATGGCAGAAAAGGGGTGTTCTAGTGAATTCTGGTATAGTGGGGTAAGCTTGTCCCAGAAGAGGCCAATACTTATTGATAATTACTTTAAAGCGGTTAAAGAATGGGTGGTAAGTGTTCACGCATGCTATGAATGGGATAGTGTTCTTCGATCGATTTGGTCTATCTATTTGATGCTGTGATGTATTAGGAGGGTAACCTCATGAGATGAACATTTTAGTCATCTCTGCATGTCTCCTGGTAATTGTCTCTGAGTCCAACACTATCCTTTCTCTTCTCATGTGTTGTGAGTGAGGCAGTGAGGATATGACATGTCGTGGGTGATTTTTTTCGTAGGTCAAAAGACTGTTTTTTCTGTCGGTTTTACAAACAGATCTGTGGTAATGTTCTCTTCAGTATCAATACGGATAACTGTGTCTAGGAAATTAATTTCATGAGGACCAAAATGTATTGTGAAATTCAGGAAAGGAATGGCTGTATTAATGTATTAAAAAAAATACTGTAAAGTTGTCTAAAGAACCAGCCAAAATTAAAAATATATCATCTATATATCTCCTCCAGAGTTTCACGTACCTGTTTGTGAATATGCGGGAGTTGACATAGACATGTTCAAAATGAGCCATGTAAATGTTAGCTTAAGGGGGCACTACGTTGGATCCCATGGCGGTCCCCCTACGCTGCATGTAGAATTGATCCTGGAACAGAAAATAATTCTGCCCCAGGACCAATTTAAGGAAATCAAGGCAGAACCTTTTGCCTGATTCTGCAAAATCACTATATGTGTCTAAGAACCACCAAACAGCTTGTAAGCCTAATTGGAGATCGATAATTGTCTATAGGATATTGACGTCTACGCTAATCAATTGGCAATCTGATGTTAAGGTGCCCATATTTTTGATACAATCCAGAAAATCTGTGGTATATTTGAGATACGTAGCTATCTTTGGTACCAGGGGTGTGAGTATTCTATCCAGTGTAATGGCTATAGGTGACAGTAGGAAGTCCTTAGAGGCCACAATTGGCCTCCCTGATGGTCTCCGTAAATCTTTATGAATTTTAGGCAACGTGTAAAATACTGGCGTAACCGGACGGGCATGTCTCAAGTAGGTGGCTAATTTTGTGTCAATTGTCCCAGCATCATGGTGTTGTTAATGTTGGTACCAATGAGGTCTGAAATGCATGGTGCCGGGCCGTATGGGACTGGTGTATATTTATCCATATCCTAAAGTTGTGTCATGATTTCGCCGAATGTAGTAGGATTTGTTGAGGACCACTATGGCTCCCCCTTTTCTGCTGGTTTAATTATTATCTCTTTATTCTTTTTAAGGTTCTGGATTGCTTGTGTCTCTAATGTGCTGAGATTATGCCTAAGGTGCCAATTGATCGTCTGATACCAGTGATGGCATCTTCAAAGTCCTTTTTTACCAGGGAAATATATGTCTCTACTGGATTGTATGACCGGGTTGGTAGAAAATTACTGTAGGTAGTATTGTAGGCCTAATATTCAACTTCTGTAAAGAGAAGGGATTTCTTGATAGGGGGGAGAGAGTCCGGTTTCCATAGCCCTTGTGGGATTTAGGAAGTGGGCTTTTAGTCTTATGGACCTAAAGAAATGGTTCATCTCTCTCTGAAGAGTGAACATATTGAATGTGGGTGTCGGGCAGAAACATAGACCCTTTTGTAAAACATTGAGTTCTATTGGCAATAGGATGAACCTAGAGATATTGTAAACGAGGTCTGTCTTACCTGTGGCCGTCTGGTCATCCCGTAGGGTCTTTGTGAGTCGCCTCTTTTCCCTCCTCGTCCTCTTCTGTAATGCTGGCACTGGCCTAAAAAAGGAGGTGGAAGTGGTTGCTGGTAGAGATGAGCGATGTTCGACTCGAATAGTTCGCCAATCTCAAATTTGAGTTGATTTTGGCGCTATTCGAGTCATTCGCCGAATTCGAACAATTTGGTTCAAATTCAGCGAATCTAGAACATGTTCGATTTTGGTTCGAAAAGCGGCAGATGCGGTCTGAAAACCGCATCTGCCGCATTTTCAGCCAAAATAAACATTTACGAACTCAAATAAAGTGTTAAAAATAAAAAAATAATGTAAGCTCACCTGTCCGCGGTCCACCGAAGCCTCCGGTATGGTCCTGTCACTATGGCTTACAGGACCTGTGGTGATGTCAGTTCTCGCGGGAACTCCGGTCACATGACCGGAGTTCCGCGAGAACATGACGTCACCACAGGTCCTATAAGCACTAGGACCTTACCGAAAGCTTAAAATAGACATTTTTATGTTTTAGACACTTTCTTTAAGTAAATGTGTCGCAGAACTCTTGATCATCTGAAAATAGGGTGGGACATAAAGGAACCCTTAATCCTATTGGGATCCTTTTGACCCGTGAGTATTCTACAAGCGTTGCTTGATGGAGTTCCAATACTATCTTTCTTCTCACTGCTTTCTCGTACTCTTTAGATTTAAGTTCTTCATTGGTTGTCATTAGAAACTGTCTTGTGACATTTGCTCTTGCATGAATCGCTGCATTTTCATCATTGTCGAATGAAAAAGTAGTAGCTGACATGTGGAGTATATATAGTAATCAGAAGCTCAAGGAAAGAAAAAACAGTGGATTGAAGTTACCTGGCTCACTGAGTAGTTCGGTGCTCTGAAGAATTAATGCATAGACTCGTGGTTAACTTCGGCACACGAAATTAAGGATTAATTCTTCATGCAGCATAGCGGGACCATCATGGGATCCAACGTGGCGCCCCCTTACGCTAACATTTAAATGGCTCATCTTGAACATCTCTATGTCAACTCCCACATATTCACAAGCGGGTACAGGAAACTATAGAGGAGATATATAGATGATATATTCTTAATTTGGACCGGCTCTTTAGAACAACTTTACAGTAAAACTAGTGTAGGCAGATATAGGATCAGCATGTACAATACCACGACAGACCATTTTAGCCACTGCATGCTAAGGAAGCTATTCATGTTTGAGCTGTAATCAATGCTCTAATATCAAAAAGGGCAATTCCTTAGCCACCCCAAGACCGGCAAGAGATTTAAGATACACATTTATTTTACCTGTGATTCCAACTTTGTAGTTTACCTAATCAAGTGTCCATGTGGTCTCGGATATGTCGGGGAGACTACCCAGCATATCCAGGACTGCAATCAGAAAACAAAAGACCACCATCAGATGTGAAAGACACCATGCTTCCAGTTTAGACCATTTATTGACAACGGGACACAGGGTGTCACAACTTTGCTTCCAGGTCATCAAACATGTACCCTTAAATAGGAGAGGGGGGAATCAGATAGCCAAACTAAAGGAACGAGAGTTATTCTGGATTCACACTCCGCAAACATTAGAACCACATGGACTTAACAGAGAGTATGATTCACAATATTAATGTATATTTTACCTTTTTGATTCCTTTACAGGTGTAGTGGTTCAGAGGTCTGTCTTACCTGGGTCTCTTACATGTAAATTAATCATGTGTACATCTAACTTATTCATTTAACACCAAAATAACTTAATCTAGTGCACTGGTACTTTAATTGTTGCTTGGAACATTATTCTCTTGGATAGAATAAATTAAAGACATCTTAAGTATAGATGCACTATCATACAAAACAAGTAATAATCAAGCACCCTTACCATTAAATACTTGGTTACCACGCTTTATCAGTATATATTACATATAACAGTAGAGAGATGACAAAGGCGAGGCACGGGTGTGGTACACGGGTCTGAGAAAATGGCGGCAAGCAGCTACGAAGGCCCGGTCCGCAAGGTGAAAGAAGTGACCAGCCATGGCACTGTGGAGCAGGGTGTGTCTTCACTCCTGTCCCATGGTGACGATGATGCGTTCTGGGAGGCCACCCTATGAGACTTGCGGACACAGCTCAACGAGACCCTGGACTGGATCTTTAGGCGCTGGAGAGCACATGTCCACACTGAATTGACCCGGCGGGCTGCGCAGAGAGAGACCAGCGACCCGGAGCTAGAGCTGAGGGCGAGACATTAGGCAACGGTTGAGCCCGATGTTGCCAGTTGGACCCGCAACCTGTCCTCGATGAGAAAGTTGGGGCATCCGGGACACGCACTGAGCCAGAGGTCCAGGAGATGCCTGCCCCTGACGATACGACCGGAGCAGAGCCAGAGAACCCGGAGGAGCCAGCTGAGCCTGAGGAGGAAGTCCTGCAGGGTCCCGCGGGAGAGTCTGACGTGGTGGTGGAGGCTGTGATCGAGGAGCCATCTAGCCATCGAGGACGAACCCGAGGAGGACAAGGCCGGCAGCGAAAGAGGAAGTTGGAGCATCTGGGCCCCATGCTCTGTGGTGGGATCATCACCAGCACCGACTGGTTGGGCGGGTTGGAGCCGCCGCCATGACTGGGGCACAGGGCAGTGCTCCTGTTCCAGCCCTGGAGCAGTCTGACTTTGGTCAACAGAGGCTCCTGGCTGACCAGGTGGAGAGACAGCACTGCCATGAGAGATGGTGTGCCCAGGAGGAGGAAAACCTGTTGGTGAGGAATCGAGCCTGAGGACTGCCGCCGATTGCCCCGGAAGAACGTAAACAGGTTCGGTGACAGCTTTTAATTTGGACAGCGGGTGGTGTTTCATCCAGAACCAGGCCTGTATGAGGTCTTTCTGAGCCGGAGGGATGTGGAGGCTCATCTTTCCAAGGGACACCCGGACAGAGACCTGTATCATTGTGAAAAAGTGAACTATGAGCGGCACCTTGGTACCAGAGAGTTGTACGCTCTACGGGCGTACAAAGTAGTGGACTAGAATATGAGTCGCCCATTGTATATAGTTAATATTGTGTGCTGTGTATAATGGACAAAATGTAACCTGCGTGACATGTTGAGCCTCTGGACTGTTACCCATTAAGCCACAAGACTCTATAAAGTGTGCATTTCAGCGGCCCGGTGGTGATATCGACACTGCAGAAGTGAAGTACACTACCACCAGGACTGCACTGTAACCCCGCCCCATGTTGGCTGGATTTGAATCTTTTAAGTTTTTCTATTTTTCTATTTGGTCCCGTTAACCCGGTAACGTTGAAAGTAAAAGTAGCTCCCATAAGGGAAGAAAAGCACTGAGTATGGTTACTGTTTATGTGTTAATAAAAATGTAAAAATTTTAAATCTGTACCAGGTCGGTTCACTCACAGATGAGTGAGTTTAACCAAGAGGGAATGTGGCACCCCACTGATCGGGACGCCACAGAGGGGTACAGCACCCATAAAAGAGTGTGTAGTATTCCTGTGACTGCAGAATTGGAATGGTGCATAAAAGACCCTCATGACACGCATCCACACACACTGTCGTAGGGGATCGAGGGTGGACCCACTGTAGGGAGGACCCAATCCCTTGGGAGGAGTGACAGGGTATAAAAGTGTAACAGGGCCTGGTGTAGCTGCGTCTCTGTGTAAATCAAAGACTGGCTCCCAACTTCCAACATCCACTACTGCCCCTTGAATCTCGCTCCACCTACAGGGAGCGTAACCATTTTGCTGCTCCACCATCACCATGGAGGTCTGTCCCACAGCACCGGTAACATTACCGAACCGTAGGTGGCATCACAAAAGACTATTTTTATTGACTGCTCCACTTTTTCAGTGACCACCAGGGCCACGGGACAAGGCAACAGACCCCGTGACATCCCCAGTAAATCAATGCCCGGAATCAGGTACTCCACGACCCTGGGGCGGGTCACTTTGGCTCTCTTTACTTATATATTCAGTTACATTATCCGCCTATAGAATTTTTAACATTCTCAGGAATGTATTAAATACTTCATTGAGCTATTTTTCAAGCCTCTCTAGAACTTCATCCTTGCTGTAAAGCAGATAGACAAATTTATATCGTGAATAATCATTAATAAAAGTGAGAAAATATCTCTTCATTCCTGGAGTTAGAGCACTCAATATACCACAAGCATTTGTGTATATTTACTCCTCTGCCCAGAGCCTGGTTTTCACCTTAATGACCAGGCCATTTTTTGCAATTCTGACCAGTGTCACTTCATTGGGTTATAACTCTGGAACACTTCAACAGATCTCAGTAATACTGAAATTGTTTTCCCATAACATATTGGACTTCATGTAAAGCCGGCTTCACACCACGATTTTTGACTGTCAGGTTCTATCCGGTGTTTTGCAGGATGCACCAGACAGAACCTGACAGACACGAACGAGCAGAACCAGAGGATAGATGATGCTGCTTTTTGCCGACTTTGTTTGTGATGCTGTCCAGTGCTGAAATTTCAACACTGCGGCTGCAAGGGAGCTGGCAGCAGTGCTGAAATTTCAGTCGTAGAGCTCTCCAGGTGCTGAAATGTAAATGTTTTTAACAGCTGCAGCTCTTTCAGCACCAGGCATCTGGGAATCAGCACGATTTTCTGCTGGATCCTGCGCGATCCGGCACCCATAGACTCCCATGCTGTGGGCGCCGGATCCGGTTTTGTTCAATTTTTGCATCGGACACAAAAAATGCTGCAGACTCCAGTTTTGTATCCGATGCAAAAATCGGACAAAACCTGATCCTCCCGGAAAAGCTCCAAACTGGTTGGCATATAACACCCATCTGGCTCCATAGAGAGACATGGGGGACACATTTGGACAACTGAAAAATAGTGGTGTGAAGCCAGCCTAAGGGATACATTTAAGAGGATATGTTTTGTGTTTATTTGCAAAAAAATAAAACATTTGGTGAAAATGTTGAAAATTTACCAATCTTTAACTTTAAATTACTATGCCCTTAAACCGAGATAGTTAATCAATAAAATTTCCCACATGTCTATCTTGCATCAACACCATTTTTGAAACATACCGTATATACTCGCGTATAAGCCGAGTTTTTCAGCCCAAAAATTGGGCTGAAAAGTACCCCCCTCGGCTTATACGCGAGTCAGTGCGGGGGCTGCTGTATACAGCGGTATAAAGCAGCCCCCGCATCCCCAGTAATGCAGGCCCCCCCCCTCATGCTCCGGTCACCTGTAAAGCAAATTATACTTATCAGTGTCCCGCTGCCGTCCGCGCCCGCATCTGCCGACATCGCGATCCTCCATCTTCTTCTTCCTGTTTCTGTGCGCGTCGCAGGCAATGACGTCATTACCGGCGACGCGCACAGGAAACAGGAAGAAGAAGACGCATGAGGATGGAGGATCGGGATGTCGGCAGATGCGGGCGCGGACGGCAGCGGGACAATGATAAGTATAATTTGCTTTACAGGTGACCGGAGCATGAGGGGGGGGGCCCTGCATTACTGGGGCTGCCTGTATACTACCACTGGGGCTGCTGTATATAGGGGCTGCTGTATACACCACTGGGGCTGCAATACCACTGGGGCTGCTGTATATAGGGGCTGCAATACCACTGGGGCTGCAATACCACTGGGGCTGCTGTATATAGGGGCTGCAATACACTGGGGCTGCAATACCACTATCCCATTTGAAGTTACTTTGAGAAGCCTATGTGACATAAAATACCCAAAAGTGGCACGATTGTGAAAACTAAACCCCTCAATCTACTCAAAACTACATTCATCAATTTTATTAACCTTTCTTGTGCTTCACAGGAACTACAACAATGTGGAAGATAAAAAAGGAAAATGTTACTTTTTTCCTTGAAAATGTTGAACCAAAATTTTGGTTTTTGACTAGGGTACCAAGAGAAAATGGACCCCAAAATGTGTTGTGCAATTTCTCCTTAGTGTGCCAATGTCCTAAATCTGATGAAAAACCACTGCTTCAGCAAACGACAAGGCTTGGAAGGGAAAGAGTGCTATTTGACTTTTCAAGTGGAAAAATAGCTGAAAATGTTATCGGATGCCATGTTGCATTTGGACAGCCCCTTATATGACTAAATAGTGACCCCATTTTGGAAGAAAGACCACTAAAGAAACTTTTCTATGTGTTGTGATCACCTTGAACCCACAGGTGCATTACAGTTTGGCCATGAATATTTAAAAAAATCTAATTTTCTCCACAAAAATATTTTTGAGCTCACAAGAGCAACATGAGAAAATGGATCCCCAAATTTGTTGTGCTATTTCTCGTGGGTATGATGATACCTCATGTGTGGTGAAAGGCTACGTTTTGGGTGTATGGCAGAGTTCAAAAGGGAAGGAACACCATTTGACTTTTTGAAAAAAAATTGACTGAAGAGCCCCTTTGTGCCTAAACAGTTGAGATCCCCCACAGGTGACCCCATTGTAGAAACTAGATTTTTCAAAGAACTTTTCTAGATATGTGTTGAGGACCTTGAGTTCTCAGGTGCTTCATAATTTGGCCGTATATGTTTAATATATCACATTTTACCACAAAAAAATGTTTTTGAACTCAATTTTTTTTTACTTTTCACGAGGGTAACAGTAGAAAATGGACTTCTCAATTTGTTCTGCAATATCTACTGAGTACGCTGATACCCCATATGTGGTGAAAAACTACTTTTTGGGCACATGGCAGGACTCGGAAGAGAGGCAGTGCCAATCAAATGCAAAATTATCTGGAATTATAAGACACCATGCCGCATT
Organism: Allobates femoralis; assembly: GCA_033576535.1. NCBI lineage: Eukaryota > Metazoa > Chordata > Amphibia > Anura > Aromobatidae > Allobates > Allobates femoralis. The sequence continues at coordinate 380,061,362 of JARQOC010000005.1, read as the reverse complement.
TGGAGAATCCCTAATGAGCCTAAATAGTTGAAACCACTCACACATTACCTCATTTTTAAAACCAGACCCCTCAAGGAACCTATCTAGATGTGTGGTGAGCACCTTCATCCCTCCAGTGCTTTACAGAATTTTAGAACATTGAGCCATGAAAAGAAAAAAAAAATCTCAATTTTCCCACAAAAATATTGGTTTAGCACCAAATTTTGTACTTTCACAAGGGTAACAGGAAAAAATGTACCACACAATCTATTGTTCAATTTTAGTGATGAGCGAGTACTAAAATGCTCGGGTGCTCGAAGCTCGGCCCGAGTACTGAGCCCAATGTTATCCTATGGGAGACCCGAGTATTTTTATGAAATGACTGCTGGCAGCATGTAGAAACCCTAAAAATGTCACAAAAGTCTCAGAAGAGTGCTCAAATGACATGGCAGCACCATGGGGAAGACCCCTGGAAGCATTTCTCACTCAAAAGTCACAGCTGTGAAGAATCTTGTCCGAGTTTCACGCCAATTTTACGGAGTCACCAGAAAACCTTTCAAAATGACACCAAAATGAATATTCAGGGTGGAAATGTTAAGGGCACATACCCAATAGTGAGATACAGCTGGTGTATGTTACTTTTTGTGATTACATGAAAGATTTTACGTGAAAACATTGTGTGGCACTTCGATGTCCCTGAGAAGAGACATACATGAAGCCCTGTCTTGACATATTGTGCCCATTTTGAGGAACTGGGTCTATTCTAGTATTTTCCTTTGCCAGGGCAGTCTAAAATTGGGAAGTTCACCAATGCCCTGGATAGAGACGTGCATGAGGGCCTGTAAACCTGAAGTGCCCATTGTAAGGAAGTGGGTGTATTGTAGTATAGCCCTTTGGCAGGGCAGCCAAAAATTGGGAGGCTCCACATTGTCCCTGGATAGAGACGTGCAGGAGGGCCTGTAAACCTGAAGTGGGTGTATTGTAGTATAGCCCTTTGGCAGGGCAGCCAAAAATTGGGAGGCTCCACATTGTCCCTGGATAGAGACGTGCAGGAGGGCCTGTAAACCTGGAGTGGGTGTATTGTAGTATAGCCCTTTGGCAGGGCAGCCAAAAATTGGGAGGTTCAACAATGACCCATGCATACAGACTTGCAGTAGGGCCTGTAAACCTCAAGTAGGTGTATTGTAGTATAGCCCTTTGGCAGGGCAGCCAAAAATTGGGATGCTCCACATTGTCCCTGGATAGAGACGTGCAGGAGGGCCTGTAAACCTGAAGTGGGTGTATTGTAGTATAGCCCTTTGGCAGGGCAGCCAAAAATTGGGAGGTTCAGCAATGACTCATGCATACAGACTTGCAGTAGGGCCTGTAAACCTCAAGTGGGTGTATTGTAGTATAGCCCTTTGGCAGGGCAGCCAAAAATTGGGAGGCTCCACATTGTCCCTGGATAGAGACGTGCAGGAGGGCCTGTAAACCTGAAGTGGGTGTATTGTAGTATAGCCCTTTGGCAGGGCAGCCAAAAATTGGGAGGCTCCACATTGTCCCTGGATAGAGACGTGCAGGAGGGCCTGTAAACCTGGAGTGGGTGTATTGTAGTATAGCCCTTTGGCAGGGCAGCCAAAAATTGGGAGGTTCAACAATGACCCATGCATACAGACTTGCAGTAGGGCCTGTAAACCTCAAGTAGGTGTATTGTAGTATAGCCCTTTGGCAGGGCAGCCAAAAATTGGGATGCTCCACATTGTCCCTGGATAGAGACGTGCAGGAGGGCCTGTAAACCTGAAGTGGGTGTATTGTAGTATAGCCCTTTGGCAGGGCAGCCAAAAATTCGGAGGTTCAACAATGACTCATGCATACAGACTTGCAGTAGGGCCTGTAAACCTCAAGTGGGTGTATTGTAGTATAGCCCTTTGGCAGGGCAGCCAAAAATTGGGAGGCTCCACATTGTCCCTGGATAGAGACGTGCAGGAGGGCCTGTAAACCTGAAGTGGGTGTATTGTAGTATAGCCCTTTGGCAGGGCAGCCAAAAATTGGGAGGTTCAACAATGACCCATGCATACAGACTTGCAGTAGGGCCTGTAAACCTGAAGTGGGTGTATTGTAGTATAGCCCTTTGGCAGGGCAGCCAAAAATTGGGAGGCTCCACATTGTCCCTGGATAGAGACGTGCAGGAGGGCCTGTAAACCTGGAGTGGGTGTATTGTAGTATAGCCCTTTGGCAGGGCAGCCAAAAATTGGGAGGTTCAACAATGACCCATGCATACAGACTTGCAGTAGGGCCTGTAAACCTCAAGTAGGTGTATTGTAGTATAGCCCTTTGGCAGGGCAGCCAAAAATAGGGATGCTCCACATTGTCCCTGGATAGAGACGTGCAGGAGGGCCTGTAAACCTGAAGTGGGTGTATTGTAGTATAGCCCTTTGGCAGGGCAGCCAAAAATTGGGAGGTTCAACAATGACTCATGCATACAGACTTGCAGTAGGGCCTGTAAACCTCAAGTGGGTGTATTGTAGTATAGCCCTTTGGCAGGGCAGCCAAAAATTGGGAGGCTCCACATTGTCCTGGATAGAGACGTGCAGGAGGGCCTGTAAACCTGAAGTGGGTGTATTGTAGTATAGCCCTTTGGCAGGGCAGCCAAAAATTGGGAGGCTCCACATTGTCCCTGGATAGAGACGTGCAGGAGGGCCTGTAAACCTGGAGTGGGTGTATTGTAGTATAGCCCTTTGGCAGGGCAGCCAAAAATTGGGAGGTTCAACAATGACCCATGCATACAGACTTGCAGTAGGGCCTGTAAACCTCAAGTAGGTGTATTGTAGTATAGCCCTTTGGCAGGGCAGCCAAAAATTGGGATGCTCCACATTGTCCCTGGATAGAGACGTGCAGGAGGGCCTGTAAACCTGAAGTGGGTGTATTGTAGTATAGCCCTTTGGCAGGGCAGCCAAAAATTCGGAGGTTCAACAATGACTCATGCATACAGACTTGCAGTAGGGCCTGTAAACCTCAAGTGGGTGTATTGTAGTATAGCCCTTTGGCAGGGCAGCCAAAAATTGGGAGGCTCCACATTGTCCCTGGATAGAGACGTGCAGGAGGGCCTGTAAACCTGAAGTGGGTGTATTGTAGTATAGCCCTTTGGCAGGGCAGCCAAAAATTGGGAGGTTCAACAATGACCCATGCATACAGACTTGCAGTAGGGCCTGTAAACCTCAAGTGGGTGTATTGTAGTATAGCCCTTTGGCAGGGCAGCCAAAAATTGGGAGGCTCCACATTGTCCCTGGATAGAGACGTGCAGGAGGGCCTCAAAACATTTTTCCCATTGAAAAGGAGCGGGTCTCCTGTCGTTGTAATGCCCATTCTAAAAGAATGTGCGAAAAAATTTACCACTGCGGGTATACCTGAAACAACAGCCTAACTATTGTAACGGTCATCATGGTGGCACATGAGGAGAAGGAGGAACAGTCCAGCGATTAGGCAAAGTCCAGAAGTGTGAACCCATGGGTGAGTGGAGGTAAATGGCAAATTCCCATAACAAAATTTAAATTCAGTTGTCATTTGTTGGTGGTGTGGTGAAGTCTGGCCCAATCCAACCCTTGTTCATCTTGATCAGAGTCAGCCTGTCAGCATTTTCAGTTGACAGGCGAGTGCGTTTATCAGTAATGATTCCACCTGCGGCACTGAAAAAATGCTCTGACAAAACGCTAGCGGCAGGGCAGGCCAGGACTTCCAAGGCACAAATTAAGTGGAAACCACTATGGAGTTTGAGTTACGTAAAATATAACTTTTAATAGTAATATAAAAGCAGACACATAAACGTTATGAAACGAAGTACAGGGAAGTTCCAAAAACAACTGCATTGAGGTGGTAACCTCCTGGGTATAAACCAAAACAAGGCACAAATCACATTAGTATCAAATTTGTACAGCAAGGCAAGTGTTAACAGACAAGTTAAGGCATAATACCATTAAGTCATGCACTCACCCATAGTGTGTTGTTAGTGATAACCTGGCGGTTCCCCAGGGGGCCCTGTCCTGCAGCACGCCCCTAACAGCTGTTTCGCCACTGCTTGGTCGCAGGGGCTAGTTCTCATTGTGATCCTGGGCTGTTAAATACACTATCACTAAAGGCCGCCGCCCGCCCTGCACAGCGTCATTGCCACCTGTCATAAAGCTAAACTAGTGATTAGGCAGGCGCCGGACGTCATGACGTCATCGGCGCGCATGCGCAATGCACCCGTCGATGCTTTCAAAAGGTAGAGCGATGTGCACATCTTAGAAAATACTCGCGGCGGCCATTTTGTTGAAGACCAGACCGGACTAATTAACCTGGAAGTCTAATAATCTTATTAACATATCTCTGAGGACATATAAAGGAATTTTATACATACTGGGTTTTGCTGTTAAGCAGTGAGGGGTAACATTTATACAAACCAACATGTCAAAATGAACTTTTCTTGTGCTCAGTGTAATTAAAAGAATGTATACATATATACAACATTATTATTATATAACAGTTTAGAAAAAGTGCATGGACAATGAATTTAATGTAAAAAGTTTAGGACACAGTACCAGCTGTGAATAAAGTGATAAGTGAACTCATCTCGTTTTTCTGCCAATTATTATTATATCATATAATTATACAAAGATCAGTTTAAGAACATGGATTCAATACATTATTTACAATCCTCATTTATAAGCAAAAAATGACAACCACCAATTGTTTCTTCTTCTATATGTATTCATCAAGGAATTTTCTAGGATGTTAGATATCCCATAGGTTCATTTTCAATGTGAAATGAGAGTCCGGTATGGTAGGACAGTGGTTCAACACTGCTCCGTTCATCTCCGTTATCAGTTATGAAAAACTAAAATATACAAAACATAAGTTAAAATCACAAATAGGCTTCAAGGACGCACACAAGCACCAGTAACAAGTCTATACAGCTATATAAATGTTTGCACAGGAGGTCGGCTCTCTATAAGAAAGGGGCATAACTTATAACTTCATTAAGTCCCTTTGGGGCAAGTGTATCTAACTTGACTATCCACCTACACTCTTCTTGAGCTAGTGTTTTAGCCAAATCTCCTCCTCTGATGCCTCCCTGAATATCGGTCAATTCCCTTAATAATCAATCCTTTGGGATTACAATTATGAAAAATCCTAAAATGTTTGGGCAAGGTTTTCAACATATTTAGGTCAATGATTTTGGCGGCTCCCTCTATATCCCTAACATGCTCACGCACTCTTATTCGCAATTGTCTCGTGGTAAGGCCAATATAGATCCTACCACAAGGACAAGTTGCGTGATAGACTACGTGAGTAGTGCTACAATTGATGTATTTTTTTATCTTGTATGTTTGATTATTGGAGGAGAGAAATTCCTTTGCACGTTTAATGTTACCCTGAGTGCAAGCTAAACAATCGCCACATGGATAACATCCTATTAGTGGTCCTATTGTTCTTTCTCCAAAGAAATTGTTCTTTTTAGGAACATAATGGCTTGCACTCAGGATATCCCTTAAATTTCTACCCCTTCGTGATGTCAACAGAGGTCGTGTTGGTAAATGTTTGGCCAAAACTATATCCGTACATAACACAGGCCAATGTTTGCTTAAGATAGTTCTTATGTTTGACCACTGGGAATTAAAAGTCGAAATAAACCTGATGGGACCGTACTCAGCTGGTTTGACCTTGGGTTGAAATAACAATTGTTCCCTCCTTGTTTTTTTGGCCTTCACATACCCTTGCCTTATACTGCGATTGCTGAATCCTCTGGATACAAACCTCTCGCGCAGATCTACTGCTTGTTTTTCAAAAACGGTGTCACTTGAACATATACGTCTCATTCGTAAGAATTGACCGGCTGGGATAGATTTAATAGTACTCCTATCATGCGCTGATGAGGCGTGAAGGAGGGAGTTTACAGCGGTACTTTTTCGATATACATCGGTTTGTATAGTACCATCCATTCCCACCTCTAAGAGCACATCCAAGAAGGATATACATTGTCTACTGGCCTGATGGGTCAATCTAATGTTGAGATCATTCTTATTGAGAACATTCATAAATTGATCCAAACTTGGTTTAGATCCTTGCCAAATAATTAGCAGATCATCAATATACCTAAACCAGTGTATGATGCTCCCATTACCCACAACGTCTTCAGAATATGTCAATGACCGCTCCCAGCTTCCTAAAAATAAATTTGCATACGATGGGGCGCAAGCCGCCCCCATCGCTGTACCTCGTGTGTTGCACATAGAAGCGGTCATTGAAAACGAAGACGTTGTGGGTCAGAATGTATTCAAGCAGTTCCTCAATCAGGCTGCACAGACTTGTATCCCAGCCGGTCATATTCAAAAATAGGCGTACTGCACGCATCCCATCATCGTGCGCGATACACGTATATAAGGACTCGACATCGGCCGTAACGAGCCACATGTCATCGGTCATAATAAAGCCCTCTAATTTCGTTAATAAATCAGTAGTATCGCGCACGTAGGATGGAAGTTGGACAACCAGTTTTTTTAAATAGAACTCAACAAATCTGCATGAAGGTTCACATAATCCCCCGTTACCCGAGACGATGGGGCGTCCCGGAGGGCTGTTGAGATCTTTATGTACTTTTGGGATTAAATAAAAAGTGGGTGTCTTAGGATTTTCAACCAACAAACCCTCAAATACTTTTTTAGAGATCACCCCATCGTCTCGGGCACGTTGTAGGATCACAAACAACTCAGCAATGTAAACAGAGGTAGGGTCATGTGTTATTTTTTGATAAGTGTCTTTATTATTTAATTGTTTGTAGGCCTCTTTCTCATAAAGCGTTTTTGGCCATATAACCACATTCCCCCCTTGTCAGAATTTCTGATGATAATATCATCTAAATCTTTTAACTCTTTTAATGCCTGTCTTTGTGCAGGAGTTAGGTTGTCTTTACCTCCAAATTTCGACAACTTTTTGAAATCCTCTGTAACTAATTTAGTGAAGATTTCAACCTGCGGGCACAGATTCAGGGAGGGGAATGTGGTTGATTTTGATACCAAACTAGGAGGGAACATACCTGGTGGTGTCGGAACATCACTCCCCAAGTCTTCAAGGTCAAGTTGCGCAGCTGATTCCAGTCTCACCAGGTCAACCTCGTTATCCGCACTTTTGTCATATAATTTTTTCAGGATGATTTTCCGTGCGAACAGATTAAGGTCCTTCACAACTGTGAAAAAATCATAACAATTTTTAGGGACAAAATTAAGACCCAAACTCAGGACCTCTTTCTGGGCCTCAGTTAGAGGGTGGGAAGACAGATTAATCACCTCCAGTTGGTTGGGTCTTCTCTTACTATCCAACTTGTCAATTGGGGAGTTGTTTTTCCTTTTATTGGAATTTTTATTGGTGTTAGGGAGTTTTGGTGCAGGTTGTTCTCCTTTATTGATTCCAATTTCCGAGCCATCTGTGGATACTACTGAGACTGTTGAATCAGCTCTGGGTTTTTCCTTTTGTGGTTTCCCTTTTCTCCACTTATAGACTACATTATTTGTAAGATCAGTCTGATCTCTCTTGAATTTTTTTGTTTTTGTTGATCTTATCTCTTTCTCCCACTTTGTCATTTCTTGGTCCAAATCCTTATTTAATTTCTCCATAAGTTCAGGAGTGGAATCTGTCCTTAGAGCTGTTTGGATTACTTCTATTTCTTTTTCAATCTCAGAGATGGTTTGGCCATTGAGTTTGCACAATAACTCCATAAACCCCCATGAACAGTTGTTGGAAAGTTCCTCCCAACTCTTCTTAAACCACTCATCCTGGATTTCAAAAGAAGGGAAAACCTGGATTCGCAACCCCCGTGGAATAAGTCCTCTCTGGATATAGTTCTCCAGAAAGGCCTTATTCCACCAGAGTCGAGTCCTCCTGTGCATAAGCTGTTTCAACCTGTCAACATATACTGTGTGCGTCCCCTTGCCAGTGTCAGGAACCGTTTTGGGATCTCCCCCAAAGACTTCGTTAATTTGGCTGAGCCAAGTGGATTCACGGGCTCTGTAATCCATTGATTTTGAAAATGCTGTGAAAAACACAGAAGGATTTATAATGTAAATATACAAAATCACTATACACCTTATGTCTATAAGGATCCTCATGGTTAAAAGTGCATCTTTGTCACAAGGTGTATATGTGAATGGAAGTAAGTAACACTCCTATAACGTACAAATTAAGTGGAAACCACTATGGAGTTTGAGTTACGTAAAATATAACTTTTAATAGTAATATAAAAGCAGACACATAAACGTTATGAAACGAAGTACAGGGAAGTTCCAAAAACAACTGCATTGAGGTGGTAACCTCCTGGGTATAAACCAAAACAAGGCACAAATCACATTAGTATCAAATTTGTACAGCAAGGCAAGTGTTAACAGACAAGTTAAGGCATAATACCATTAAGTCATGCACTCACCCATAGTGTGTTGTTAGTGATAACCTGGCGGTTCCCCAGGGGGCCCTGTCCTGCAGCACGCCCCTAACAGCTGTTTCGCCACTGCTTGGTCGCAGGGGCTAGTTCTCATTGTGATCCTGGGCTGTTAAATACACTATCACTAAAGGCCGCCGCCCGCCCTGCACAGCGTCATTGCCACCTGTCATAAAGCTAAACTAGTGATTAGGCAGGCGCCGGACGTCATGACGTCATCGGCGCGCATGCGCAATGCACCCGTCGATGCTTTCAAAAGGTAGAGCGATGTGCACATCTTAGAAAATACTCGCGGCGGCCATTTTGTTGAAGACCAGACCGGACTAATTAACCTGGAAGTCTAATAATCTTATTAACATATCTCTGAGGACATATAAAGGAATTTTATACATACTGGGTTTTGCTGTTAAGCAGTGAGGGGTAACATTTATACAAACCAACATGTCAAAATGAACTTTTCTTGTGCTCAGTGTAATTAAAAGAATGTATACATATATACAACATTATTATTATATAACAGTTTAGAAAAAGTGCATGGACAATGAATTTAATGTAAAAAGTTTAGGACACAGTACCAGCTGTGAATAAAGTGATAAGTGAACTCATCTCGTTTTTCTGCCAATTATTATTATATCATATAATTATACAAAGATCAGTTTAAGAACATGGATTCAATACATTATTTACAATCCTCATTTATAAGCAAAAAATGACAACCACCAATTGTTTCTTCTTCTATATGTATTCATCAAGGAATTTTCTAGGATGTTAGATATCCCATAGGTTCATTTTCAATGTGAAATGAGAGTCCGGTATGGTAGGACAGTGGTTCAACACTGCTCCGTTCATCTCCGTTATCAGTTATGAAAAACTAAAATATACAAGGCGTAGAGAGCAAATTCATGCCACGTGTCCAGCTTGGAGACCCAATAATTGTAAGGCACAGAGGAATCTCGCAGTACAGTTGTTCTATCTGCAAGGTACTCCTTCAGCATCTGGCCAAACTTAGCATTTCTTGTGGCACTACCCCGCACCTAAGGGGCTGTGGTACGTGAGGGGCTGAGAAAACTGTCCCACATCGTAAAGACTGTTCCCCTACCTCTGGCGGATTGGACTTGTGCCCCTCTCGGCCGTACGCCTTGGTTGTCCACCGATTCCTGACCTATGCCGCTAGCGTTTTGTGAGGGGAATGATTTGCCTACTTCCGTGACTATGGCCTTCTGGAACTGCTGCATTTTGGCTGACATCTCCGCCTCAGGAATGAGAGACATAAAGTTCTCCTTGTAGCGTGGGTCTAACAGTGTTGCCAACCAGTACTGATTGTCGGCCAAGATGTTCTGAACGCGAGGGTCACGAGCCAGGCAGCTTACCATAAAGTCAGCCATGTGCGCCAGACTCTTAACAGCCATCACTTCAGTATCAAGACCAACACGATGACTGAACATGCTGTCCTCCTCCTCCTCCCCCTCCTCCTCCTCATCTCCCCTGTCCTCTGGCCAGCCACCCTGAATCGAGGGTATGACTGGTGTGCATGTCATATCCTCAATTTGGCCAGAGAGTTGCTACATGTCTTCATCCACCTCCTCCTCGTCATAGTCTTCCATTGCACGTTGTGATGAGATGAGGCTGGGCTGTGTGTTATCACCCACACCCACTACTGTTTCTTGCTCCAAGTCATCGCGCTCGGCCTGCAATGCATCCTCTTTGTTTTTCAGCAGAGACCGTTTTAGAAGGCAGAGTAGTGGTATGGTGACGCTAATAATGGCGTCATCGCCGCTCACCATCTTGGTGGAGTCCTCAAAGTTTTGGAGGACGATACATAGGTCGGACATCCGTCTCCACTCCTCAGGTGTTATGTGTGGAGTTTAACCCATTTCCCGACGGCTTAGGTGATGCAGGTAGTCAACTACTGCCCTCTTCTGCTCACATATCCTGACCAACATGTGCAGAGTTGAATTCCAACGCGTGGGGACATCACACACCAGTCTGTGGGCCGGAAGACGCAAACGGCGCTGAAAGCCGGCAAGGCCGGCTGAAGCAGCAGGTGACTTGCGAAAATGTGCAGACAGACGGCGCACTTTTACCAGCTGTTCAGACAGCTCTGGGCATGACTTTATAAACCTCTGAACCACCAGGTTGAGCACATGGGCCACGCATGGAACATGCGTCAGCTGGCCTCGCCTCAAAGCTGCCACCAGGTTCCGGCCATTGTCACACACGACCTTTCCTGGCTTTAGGTTCAGAGGTGTGAGCCAGTGATCTGCCTGCTGTTTCAGAGCTGTCCACACCTCTTCTGCATTGTGGGGTTTGTCACCTATGCAGACTAGCTTCAGCACAGCCTGTTGCCGCTTCGCAGAGGCAGTGCTGCAGTGCTTCCAGCTTGGGACTGTTGTGGAGGGTACAGTGGATGAGGATGCGCAGGAGGAGGAGGCTGAGGAGCATGACATTCCGGAGCTGTAGAGTGTCAGTGAAACCCTGACAGAGGTAGGGCCTGCTATCCTTGGTGTGGGAAGGACGTGTTCCGTCCCTTGCTCAGACTGGGTCCCAGCCTCCACAATATTAACCCAGTGTGCCGTCAAGGAGATGTAGCGGCCTTGCCCACAAGCACTTGTCCACGTGTCTGTGGTTAGGTGGACTTGGCTGAAACAGCGTTGTTCAGGGCACGTGTGATGCTTTGGGACACGTGGTTATGCAATGCGGGGACGGCACATCTGGAGAAATAGTGGCGGCTGGGGACCAAGTGCAATGGGTATTTACCTGGCAAACTTTGGTGAGTTTTTTTGACCGAGTAACGTGGGACAGCAGCCCCCATCAGGTCGCGGAATGCTTCCGTCTCCACCAGCCTGAAAGGTAACATTTCTAGCGCTATGAGTCGCGAAATGTGAGAATTGAGGACAGTGGCATGTGGGGCGTTGGCAGCGTATTTGTGCCTGCGTTCATAGGTTTGCTGAATGGATAATTGAACGCTGCGCTGGGACAAGGACGTGCTTGATGGTGGTGTTATTTGTGCGTGGCCAACTTCTGGTGCAGGGACGGAGGCTTGTTCGCGGCCAGCATGGACAGGGGATTGGCTCGCACACACAACACACGAAGACGTAGCAGTGATATCAGCAAGCACCGCTCCTCGACTCTGTTGTACTTCCCACAAAGTCGGGTGCTTGGCTGACATGTGCCTGATCATGCTGGTGGTTGTCAGGCTGCTAGTTTTCGTACCCCTGTTGATACTGGCATGGCAGGTGTTGCAAATGGCCTTTTTAGAGTCATCTGGAGCCAACTTAAAAAACTCCCAGACTCGGGACGACCTAACATTTGCACAGGCTACTTGAGTCGTGTTGTTGTTCCGGGGAACGGTTGCCTGCCTTCTGCCTGCGGACACGACCCTGCTTGGTACTGCCTGTTGGGATGCTACAACTCTCTCCCCCTGTGCACTGCTGTCCTCGCTCTGCATAGCCTCCTGCCAGGTTGGGTCAGCTACTGGATCATCCACCATGTCGTCTTCCTCTTCCGCACCCTGATCCTCCTCCTGACTTCCTGGCAATTGTGTCTCATCATCGTCCACCCCTTGTTGAGACACGTTGCCAAAGTTCCGTTCGTGAGAACGTGGCTGCTCAAATATTTGGGCATCTGTACATACCATCTCCTCATCACCCACTTCAACAGGAGCTGGCGAGAGGCCAGATTCTGCAAATGGATACGTGAACAGCTCTTCCGAGTGTCCAACTGTGGGATCAGTAATGTCCGTGGACGTGTACTCGGCCTGGTGGTAAGAAGGAGGATCAGGTTGGGAAATGTGCGGTGCAGTATCACGGCTACTGACACTTGACCGTGTGCAAGACAGGGTGTTTGTGGAGGTGCCCATCTGACTTGAAGCATTTTCCGCTATCCAAGTAACAACCTGTTGACACTTGTCTTGGTTCAAGAGCGGTGTACTACTGCGGGCCCCAAGAATTTGGGACAGGACGTGCGAGCGAGTAGATGTGCCACTTTGTTGTTGAGAAATTAGTGCTTGCACACGACCTCAGCTCTGCCTGCACCACCATTACGTCCACTTCCTTGTTCCTTGCCAACGCCCTTGCCAACGCCCTTGCGCATTTTGCCTGCATACTGCGACAACAGTCAGGTGACTGTTCAGGTCACAGGAGAGTAGGATTTAAGTCCCTAACCTGTATCAATGTAGTAAGTACACCAGTCTGGTGACTGTAATGGTCACAGGAGAGAAGGATTTTAGTCCCTAACCTTGTATCAAGGTAGTAAGTACAACAGTCTGGTGACTGTAATGGTCATAGGAGAGTAGGATTTTAGTCCCTAACCTGTATCAAGGTAGTAAGTACACCAGTCTGGTAACTGTTCAGCTCACAGGAGAGTAGGATTTTAGTCCCTAACCTGTATCAAGGTAGTAAGTACACCAGTCTGGTAACTGTTCAGCTCACAGGAGAGTAGGATTTTAGTCCCTAACCTGTATCAAGGTAGTAGTACACAGTTGGTACTGTTCAGCTCACAGGAGAGTAGGATTTTAGTCCCTAACTGTATCAAGGTAGTAAGTACACAGTCTGTGACTGTAATGTCACAGGAGAGTAGGATTTTAGTCCCTAACCTGTATCAAGGTAGTAAGTACACCAGTCTGGTAACTGTTCAGCTCACAGGAGAGTAGGATTTTAGTCCCTAACCTGTATCAAGGTAGTATGTACAACAGTCTGGTGACTGTAATGGTCACAGGAGAGTAGGATTTTAGTCCCTAACCTGTATCAAGGTAGTAAGTACAACAGTCTGGTGACTGTAATGGTCACAGGAGAGTAGGATTTTAGTCCCTAACCTGTATCAAGGTAGTAAGTACACCAGTCTGGTAACTGTTCAGCTCACAGGAGAGTAGGATTTTAGTCCCTAACCTGTATCAAGGTAGTAAGTACACCAGTCTGGTGACTGTAATGGTCACAGGAGAGTAGGATTTTAGTCCCTAACCTGTATCAAGGTAGTAAGTATAACAGTCTGGTGACTGTAATGGTGACAGGAGAGTAGGATTTTAGTCCCTAACCTGTATCAAGGTAGTAAGTACAACAGTCTGGTGACTGTAATGGTCACAGGAGAGTAGGATTTTAGTCCCTATACTGTATCAAGGTAGTAAGTACAACAGTCTGGTGACTGTAATGGTCACAGGAGAGTAGGATTTTAGTCCCTAACCTGTATCAAGGTAGTAAGTACACCAGTCTGGTTACTGTAATGGTCACAGGAGAGTAGGATTTTAGTCCCTAACCTGTATCAAGGTAGTAAGTACACCAGTCTGGTGACTGTAATGGTCACAGGAGAGTAGGATTTTAGTCCCTAACCTGTATCAAGGTAGTAAGTACACCAGTCTGGTACTGTAATGGTCACAGGAGAGTAGGATTTTAGTCCCTAACCTGTATCAAGGTAGTAAGTACACCAGTCTGGTGACTGTATGGTCACAGGAGAGTAGGATTTTAGTCCCTAACCTGTATCAAGCTAGTAAGTACTGTTATGGTCACAGAAAAGCTTGGATTCCGATCTGGATCACACTGCCTATATCCTCCTAGATTAGTCCTGAGAAGGACTGTTGTGGTCAGCAGCAGTTTGCAGCCCTGCTCCGGATCTACCTATGAGGGCCGCAAATCTGTCCCTAAGCAGCAGGAGACACTGTCCCTACACTCACTGTCTGGATGGCTGTGTGGAGAGCACAGCGCGGCCGGGTCTTATAAAGGCTCGGTCACGCTGTGCAGGCCGGCCAATCACTGCAATGCCACAACTAACAGGGCTGTGGCATTGCAGTGGTCTGCCGGCCAATCCCTGCATATGGGCTGGCTCTCTAAAGAGCGCCAACATGCAGGGATGAGGACCACGAGCACAGCACGAGTATCGCGAGATTACTCGGTGCTCGCCGAGTAGCCCGAGTACAGTGATACTCGTGCGAGTACCGAGCAGCGCAGAGCATACTCGCTCATCACTATTCAATTTATTTTGAGTCCACCGGTATCAAAAATATGATTTAACACTACTTTTAAAGCACAATGCAAAGCTCAGAAGGGAAAGAACAGAAAATTGGATTTCAGATTTAGCTGTAAAGGTTTGGAGGTGCCATGTCACATTGGTAGAGTCCCTGAGGTACTGGAATAGCAGATATCCTCAACAAGTTATCACCTGATGAAGGCAGACCTATCCTCCAAAACGTGTTGTGAGGATTGACCAATTGACCAACTGATCCATTAAAGAATAGGTTATCTTAAATCCTGCTTCTCCTGCCCATCCGTACCTAAAGCGCCCGCAAAATCTGCTAATTTTCATTCCTTATTCCCTGATTTATACCTTCCTGGTGAGTGGAGCAGTGCCGCTAGGTATCGGAGACATTCTGTGACCAGGACCAATGCAGGAGAAAAAGCAAGAGGACCTGAGGTGACGTCAACACCTCATGACGACTCACGATGACCGGCCGGACTCCGAACCCAGAAGTGGGAATGGCGTCAGGTGCACGAGATGCACAGAAGGCCTCTTCACCGTGGTTATGCAGGTGGCATAACCACATAAGGTGAGTTATAACTCACATGAAGTCCTCATTAGACCACTGGGTAATACACCAGGAGTGCCCCTCCTTTTCTATCTTTTGTTTTGATTCATACCATTTTTGATACAGAACATTTTGGATCAGTTCACATTTATCCTGTGCTCTGTGTCTTGGGGAGACCATGGAAAATAGGCATAATGTGTTTTTTTGGAATCAAAGAATCAATCAATTTTTTATTTGAAAAACCTCCCATTTTTTACCATCCTCTAAGACACACAAGTATTTTTTACACATTTCTGTTGTATTTAAAAATAATTTTATTGTAAAGGTTTTTATAAATGTTTGGGTTCAAGATGTAATGTCTGTAACTTTTTAAGACCTATGAAAAAAACAAAGACAGGTTTTGGAATTCAGTCCTTTATTAATTGCAATACCAACCATGTGGTGTATTGTATTTATTGTAAGAAATGCAATAAAAACTATTAGATGCACACTTTGTAAACTTAAATGTAAAGAATCTCAGAACATATTTCTAATATTCTTAATAAAAACACTGTGCATTCGGCAAAAAATGTTGTGGAAACACACACTAGATATTTGTGTGATTTCTCTTTCTACCTTATAGAAAGGGTTAATTACACAGTCTAAGGAGGGGATTGGAAAAATAAAGTTCTGCTGAGGGAGGTTTTTTGGATAGATAAAATGAACAAAAAGTACCCTATGGGTATGAATGACAAAAGTGGAACCTTGTTTATTTATTAGTGGATACATCTTATTTACTGTATATGTGTTTGATCTACTTAGTATTTCTTTGCAATTGTGCTTGTATGTAAAAAAGTATATACCTGTATTTAATTAATTAATTAATTAATTATGTGTTTTTTGTGATTGGTGGAAGTGAGTTTTTAACATTGGTTCCATGGTGTTCCTATAACTTATTGATTAATGGCGTAAGCCAAAAACATGTCTGAGAACTATCTCGGTCATCATGGATTTTAATGATTTGTAATTTTGAAATAAACTTCAACTTTTTATTCTATGTGAGATTCACCTATTCTTTTGGATCTATTCTCACATTATCTAATATCTAATGGTACCTTTACACGCTGCTACAGAAGGTTAGAAACAACCGGGTGTCTCACGTGCACGAGCACGTTTCAATGGTTCCTAACGGTACCTGATACCGCCTTTACACGCCGCTACAAGGTGCTCTACAGAAGGTTTTTTCTATCCCTGGAGGCACCGACGGGTGCCACAGGTTACCTTCTGTAGAGCACCTTCCCTGATTTACACGCCGCTACCACAAAGGAATATGGGAGGACCTGGGGCAGCAGGGACAACACATAGGCGTGCCAGAGTTGTGGATTACGAGACGCTCTACGGTGATGGACAAGGCAATAGCATCATGATTGGCCAGCCAGCGCAGGAAGGCTGGCTAATACATGATGCTATTGCAATTGTGTAGTGTGACTGGCCAGCTCCTTAAATATGCCGCCCTATGCAGGGACAACCAATCGTAACGCAGGAGCTTCCACCAATGATCCTGATGGGGCGCGGTATCCTGGAGGCTGTGTCACGCCCCAGGGAGTTCACTAGGTGTCGCAAAAACCTTCCTGTTCCTCGATTACACCCGCTACCATCGAGTTGAAACCAACCTGTTTTTGAGCACTGCTGAAAAACAGGTGTCGACAGTGACTGGTGGCAACAACCTGATTTACACGCCGCTACCTCGCAGTGTTTTGAAGGTAGAAGATACAATTGTCTCCGACACCCGATTGTTTCTAACCTTCTGTAGCGGCGTGTAAAGGTACCATTAGTGTGTTACTAGGTTGATTATCAAGTAAAAGGTCACTGATTAAAATCGAGAAGCAGCCATGGAGTAGATTTTCTCAGATAAGAAAAGCTGCATCATGCAGCTCATCAATAGCAGTCTCTCTGTCAAGACAATACCCAAGCTGCATTATGTGAGTGCCATGACAATTTGAAGAACATAAAATTAAATTCATCCATCCATTGAAAAGCCAATAGGAGGATCTACAGGTAAAATGTCGGACTCACGAAGTCAGCTCAATACAAGATCTGTCATTTTTTGGGGAAAAACATGGCAGTAAAGGTAGATCGCATGCTTGTAAAGAGTGAGATCACAGAGGTTCATGCAAGCGCCATCCAATGCACGTTACACAAGTCGGGAATGGTAGCCTGGGAAAAGGTGAAGAAGCCTTGATTTCAAAAGCGTCATCAGAAGCATTGGCTTGAGCTTGCAAAAAAGTACAAAAAGTAGAGAAGTAGAAGACTGGAAATGGATGATCTGGAGTGATGACTTGAAAGTCAAAAGACTTGGCTCTGGTGGATGCAAATGGTTCTTGAAGAAACAAGCGTAATAGTGGCTAACTGATCAAGAAATTTAAGGAACTATCAAGTTCGGTGGAGAAAGCCTGCTCATATATGGTTGTTTCACAGCAAAAGGCTTTGGATACTTGACCACAATAAATTGTGGTCCCAATGCTGAGTTATATATGAAAATCCTGCAAGGCAAGTTACTTCAAACACCAGAATACTATAGGTATAAAAAGGATAACATGATGTTCCACCAGGAAAATGAGCAAAAGAATACGTTTAGATTAGTGAAAAAATGGCTTAATGACAATGAAGTAGAAGTGCTGGATTCTCCTGTAAAGTCACCAGACATCAACCCAATTGTGCACTTATTGGTAGAGTTGAAGACAAAGTTGTATAGATGCCCAAGTGAGTCGCCCAGTATGCACCAATATTGGGAACATGTTGAAGAGACCTAGGATCCGATTTCAGTCAAGAAATGATTGAATCTAATAGAGAACATGCCCAAGTATTCAGAAGGTTTTTAAAGTCATGGATAATTTCCAAAATAGTAATAAACTAATAAAAATTTGAATTTCTATTTTTAGGAGTAAAACACCTATAATCCAGTGAGATGAAAACAATCTGCACAACTAATCATATGCTAAATAGTTGTAGTTCAAGTGTATGTATAATATTGCCAAAATGATTGTCTATAAAATGAAGATAGTCTCAAAGCTGTATGGTTGGTGAGGTATGGAGCCTGAAAGTCAAAAGTACGGTGTCTGGATTCCGCACTGCAGTCATTTGGTTTCTTCATGAATTCCCTGCAAGGTGTGGCTGACCTTGACTCAGAGAACGATATAATCTACCTATCCGCCCCGGGGGCAGAAGGTGGGTCGGCAGAACCAAACCCAGATTGGTATCATGGAGGGTAGATGGAGAGTGAGACCTAGGTAACCTGGAGTTTCATTGCACTACCCAATTTGGGCATAATCTGCAATGAGGTGTGGAGTCAGTCCTGGATTTTGATTCAAGCTGCAGACCTGGGGAGCGAGTCCCAGCAGTCAAGCGACTTTTACCCTACAGCATCCAAGCCCAGAAACAGCATATGTGAGACTGCAAAGGATCTGGCAGTATGTCTGGCTAGATGTCAGCCACAGCTACTGGATTCCATTCCCCAAGACTATCATGACCATTACCATGACCTTTATGAGGACCCTGAGGAAGAGGAGCACCTAGAAGGCAATATTTCCCAACTGTGTGAGTCACCCTCACCACTTCCGTAGGCATTCAACTGGGGCAATGCCCCATGTGGGGACCCCTACCCCCTCCTAGCACCCATCTAAGAAGGCATCAACAACCCCATTCTCCAATGTCATTTGTTGAGGAGATTCAGCATGCAGATGCCATCACCTGTGACTGGCTGCAATTGTCTAAGGTTAATGAATTCCTTAAACACTGCATGAAAGGCAAGGTGGTGCAATTCAAACAGGATAGGAGGTATGGGTTCCTAGTGGAACATGACACATCAGTGCTAGGTCAACCACACTGCCCTGCAGCTTGACGAACTTCCCAAAAGACTATGTACCATCTTTGTTGGGAAATAAATCACATTCATGAAGGTGCAGGTCATGAAGGGGTGGTCAGCGGTTGATGTATGCCACGTTGGCACCACCACCCAACTTGAGAAGTTACAGGAGGAGGCCAACCTTGCCAGAAGTTGGTATCGGGTGCGGTAAAAGTGTCTCTTAATTGACCAGAAAGATGTGCCCAAACCCACAGGGCATGAACATGTTCACAAAGATGGTCCTGTTCCTGTTTGTCCTAGAGGGGAGTTGTCCTCCCCTAGTTCCTTCATAATCCTCTCCAGCTGTGGCAGTGATGGAGTGTACTGGGAGGCAGGTGGTTGCAGAAAATGCACATAAAGGAGTGGCCTTTGAAACCTCCAAAGACCGTCCGGCAACAAACTATCATCCAAAACTGTTCCAAACATCCAGTGCATGGATAGAAATGCAGTTAAACATGCCCAGTGGACCTTCTGAAAGTCAAGTTGGTGGGTCTGTGAGACAGTGACTAGGGATGAGCGAGTCCTAAATTACTCGGAATCGCTAGACCCGCACGAGTCCGAGCCCAGGACTCGCTACTCGTTGCGAGTCTAGCGAGTCCAATGTTAATGAATAGGGAACCGAGTAATAGCAAATAATGCTATTTACAAATCGCTGATGTGTCTCTGAAAGTGTGCGAGTCCAAACTCGCAGGTTTTTCTCTTATTTGGAGCCGATGATTGTTTAGTACGCAAAACCAGGCACTGTTTTAGGGCCCTTTCACATCAGCGTTTTTCGTAATTCGCGGCAGATGCGGTGAAAAAACCGCATCTGCCGCGTTTGCCGCATAACCGTTCCACTTGCGGCACGGTTGCGGTTTTTCCCATAGGAAGTATAGGGGGACTTGCGGCAGATGCGGCAAGTGCGGTTTTGCACTTGCGGCAGGTGCGGCAGCGAAAAAAACCGCGGCTGACCGAGGTTTTTTTCGCTGCCGCACCTGCCGCAAGTGCAAAACCGCACTTGCCGCATCTGCCGCAAGTCCCCCTATACTTCCTATGGGAAAAACCGCAACCGTGCCGCAAGTGGAACGGTTATGCGGCAAACGCGGCAGATGCGGTTTTTTCACCGCATCTGCCGCGATTTGAAAAAAAACGCTGATGTGAAAGGGCCCTTAGACTGCAATGCTGGCTGCGTGCAATGTTACAAGTACCGTGCGAGCTGCAGGCAGGACACCGTACAGCAACGCACTGGCACAGGAAAAAAATTGTTTAGTACGCAGAACCAGTCACTGTTAGGCTGCGGTGCTGGCTGCGTGCAATGTTACAAGTACCGTGCGAGCTGCAGGCAGGACACCGTACAGCAACGCACTGGCACAGGAAAAAATTGTTTAGTACGCAGAACCAGTCACTGTTAGGCTGCGGTGCTGGCTGCGTAAAATGTTACAAGTACCGTGCGAGCTGCAGGCAGGACACCGTACAGCAACGCACTGGCACAGGAAAAAATTGTTTAGTACGCAGAACCAGGCACTGTTAGGCTGCGGTGCTGGCTGCGTGCAATGTTACAAGTACCGTGCGAGCTGCAGGCAGGACACCGTACAGCAACGCACTGGCACAGGAAAAAATTGTTTAGTACGCAGAACCAGTCACTGTTAGGCTGCGGTGCTGGCTGCGTAAAATGTTACAAGTACCGTGCGAGCTGCAGGCAGGACACCGTACAGCAACGCACTGGCACAGGAAAAAATTGTTTAGTACGCAGAACCAGGCACTGTTAGGCTGCGGTGCTGGCTGCGTGCAATGTTACAAGTACCGTGCGAGCTGCAGGCAGGACACCGTACAGCAACGCACTGGCACAGGAAAAAATTGTTTAGTACGCAGAACCAGTCACTGTTAGGCTGCGGTGCTGGCTGCGTAAAATGTTACAAGTACCGTGCGAGCTGCAGGCAGGACACCGTACAGCAACGCACTGGCACAGGAAAAAATTGTTTAGTACGCAGAACCAGGCACTGTTAGGCTGCGGTGCTGGCTGCGTGCAAGTTTACAAGTACCGTGCGAGCTGCAGGCAGGACACCGTACAGCAACGCACTGGCACAGGAAATTTTTTGTGGAAAAATGGCACCAAAATTATTTGGTAGACTAGTGCCAAAAATAAGAAAAAGCTTAGGATTACAGCTGTGCGGAAAGCTGGGTGAACTAAGCTCTGAGGATGGTGCTGGATTCACTGTAAGGCTGCTCCTATCTCCCCTTCCTTACAGTCCTGTACAGCAATCCTCCGTCCTGGTAGTTCTGAAAAGAACTTTTGGGTTATGTGTGAGGAATCTTGACTCCTACACTCCGTCCTGTTAGTTCTGAAAAGAACTTTTGGGTTATATGTGACTCCTACACTGCCTAACTGTCCCTAGATCTGCTCCAAGTCTCCCTGCACTAGGTCAGCTCTTCTCAGGAATGTGCCCAAAATGGCGGGGGCAAGCCTTATATACTGCCTTGCCTGTCATAGATGACATAGGCATCACGATGGACAGCAGCCAATCATAGTCCTGACACAACCAAAGCTGCTATGGCATTACTGACTATGATTGGCTAAGATGCTTGTCCTTCTTCACAAGTTTTCTGACCTAACACGCAATGCTGACTAGTAACATAAAAGATTCTGGATTCGCGAGTCCCGAATACAGAATACAGGACTCGGAATCGCAGACTCGCTAGGATTCGGACTCGTAGACTCGCTCAGACTCGCTGCTGTTTGGGGAGATTCAAGCTATATAGCGATGTGATAGAGCGAGTCTAGCGAGTCTAGCGAGTGAGATAAAATAAACTCTGACAAAACTAAGATTGCCATTGACTTGCATTGGACTCGTTACTGAGCGAGTATTCGCTAAAAGACTCGCCGATTACCGAGTCCAGCGAGTCCCTTAAGAATCGCCGAGTAACGAGTCCTAGCGAGTAGACTCGCTCATCCCTAACAGTGACCCGTCCCTTTCTTGGCATTTTGGCCAAAGAATGACTCTTGGCATTTGCTTTCTTTCCACTTTTTTATTGTTCTTGACAAAGGCATGTATTTTTGTTAATTATGTGTATATACTATGTAAATTGTTAGATTTTCTGGTTTGAGATTTATAGTCTGTGCATATATAGTAAAGTTTTTAGAGTTCACTCCTTGTATGCTGGACTGTTTCTGCAAACAGTTGCTTTGATACTGCTCTACAGAGACAGGTGAACAAGCCGCAGACCTCTGGCCTGAAGGTGTGAGTTATGGAACTGCAAGACACTACAGCCACTCCAGTAGAACAGGACTGGCCAAGTGCAGTTGTCAAGGGTCACAGACAGTGCATGTTTCCAGGATTCCCCCAGCATTGCACAAGGTGCTGGAATCATCCATCACATCTGCAGGTGATGAAATTAGCACACAAAAACAACAATCAAAGCAGTGAAAACAATGTGGATCCATACTCACATTGTTTTAACTGCTTTTAATTGGTGTTTTTGTGTTCTTAGTATATATTTAATAAAATTGTCATTATTTTGGTGTGCGCATTTGTATCTGCAGGGTCTTTCTTCTCCTTGGTAAATAGTAAGAAGACACAACAAAGACATAAAACATTTTATTAGAAATAAAAACACAAACTCATATCTGGACTCCATCTTTATTACTTCCTCATACCCATCCTTGATCCTCTGCGACATCTCCTTGATTGCAGGCTGTGGTGAAGAACACAGCGTTTTGCCTCCGCAGCCTCAAACATTGACTGAATGAGCTGCCAGCTCTGGTACAGTAACTGATGACTCTGGAGGTCCCTATTCAGGTAACCATGGTGGCCACTAACCATAACGAGTATCATGGATACCTGAGCTGTCCTCGGGTGACCTCAGTAGTCACCACTTACCGCACCAGAGCTGACGGCTCATTCATTCAATGTTTGTAGGCTGTGGTGACATGATGCTGTGTTCTTCACCACAGCTTTCAATCAAAAAGACGATGCAGAAGATCGAGGATGGGTATGAGGGAGAGATATAGATGGAGTCCAGATATGTGTTTGTGTTTTTATTTCTAATAAAATGTTTTCTCTTTGTTGTGTCTTCTTTACTGTTTACTTGAAATTCTTAATGGCAGGATCTAACATTGGCCTGACATTAAGAATTTCAGCCTTAATGCCAGCTGGCAATATAAAGCTGGTAATAACTCCTTATTACCTAGTTTGCCATCAATATGCAGCATCTGGAGAAGCCGTGTAAAGCACTAGGAATTGGCGCTTCTTATGAGTGCGCCAATTTCTGAGGCGGCTGCAGGTTGCTATTCTATAGTGTGGGGGGGAAGTCAATAACAATTGGCCTTTACCCTGTTAAGAATACCAGCCCTCAGCTGCCTGGTTTTATCTTGGCTGACAATTAAAAATAGGGTGAAGCCCTGTGCAATTTTTTTTCATTATTTTTTTTTCACACATAATGATGCCAGGTTGGTTGCCATACACCAATGTGTATGGCAACCAAGCACAGACACTTTCCAGATTGTGGAAATGCAATCTGATTGCAAAAGCCAAACACAGAAGCTCTCACGGAGCATGAGCATCTGTGATTGACTGTTGCGGGTGTGATGCAGCGACTTGCTGCATTGCCAATATGTTGGATAGGAGTGGTTCCCGCCCAGGCACGTACCTCCCCATGGGTGTGTTACATCTCCGGTAGGCTGCCTACCTCATGATCACATGGTCTCAGATGTCAAACAGATCATGTAGACCAGATTTCCTGTTTGTTCCATGTGCAATGTGTGAGTCTGGAGCTGGCTGGAGCTTCTGAAAGTCCAGGAAGACACTAAGGGTCTGGACTAGAGACAGGACCCATATGAAGCCAATCTGTGAAGTGTGAAAATCTGTTAACAGGTAACCCAGAGCATGGGGAATTGTGTGCACTGACAGGTGTAATTTACTGAGCTGTGCAGACCTAACTGCAGTTGAAATGGCCTGAGAAGTCAGATACGTTTCTGTAAAGTGAGGGATATATCCGCTGAAGAGAGTGGACTGTATGTCAGTTATATGATGTTTACATGACTATGGCTGGGGTCACACATAAGCCCTTGGTCCGTTTTTGGCTTCATTTTTGGCATTTTTTTCTCTAAGTCCAAAAACTGATAGAAAAACAGATTGGATGTAATAAACACCCTGTCAGTTTTTTTCTGCACCTAAAAACATTGATAGGTCCGTTTTTGGGGTCCGTTTTTCCAAAAAAAAAATAATTTAACATGGGCCCTATGGTAAAACGGATCCGTTTTTTTTGGGTGCCTTAAAAAAACGTTTTTTCAAGAATTTTGGTCAAAAAATGACTAAGTCCAAAAACGTTCAGAGGTACAGGAGGCTCAAGGAAGCACCCAAAAAAAAAACGGATTGGTCATGAAAATCACTTCCAAAAACGGATTGCTATGTGTGACCCCGGCCTTACAGTGGTTTATTATTGTGTAATAAACCTGAAATAGACTTATTATGAGGAAAAGCAGTGTTAGGCTGAGGTCATTTATTAGCATTATATGTTTAAATATTGCTGCCAAGCGAGTATACCCCAACACGCTACATAAGCACTACCTCACATTTGGTGGAGAATGCGGGCAGTGCAACCTTGTTGCTAGCAGCAATTGTAGAACTGCATGTGTATGGGTTCAGCAACTCTGCAGCCTGGTTGCTAGCAACAACGACACAGGAGAAAATGTGTATAAAGCATCTGGCTGTAACTTGGCAGGGTTACCAAGTTGACATCTTACTGAAACGAGGTTTGCTGTAACTCAACGGAGTTACGAAGTTGTCATTTCATTCAAACCAGATTTGCTGTGGCTCGCTAGGCCACAAAAAATTTGCCAGAAGTGAATGGTGTAAAGCGTACAGCGATGGTCATGAGGGAGCAGTATCCCCAGATGAAATGGAGAAGAGGATAGATGACCAGCTGCAAACGCCCTTCAGTAAAATGGAGTGTTCCGTAGTAATCCATATGCTAAGAAAAATGGCTATGATGAGAGCAGCAAATAAAACTTAAGCTAATGAGCGATTAATGTGCCTGTTACAATCACAGCAGTAGGTATTTGAGAAGCAGCAACAGGTATTTGGGAAGCAACATCAGGCATGTAAGGCTGTGGTCACACATAGAAATCCGTTTTTGGAAGTGATTTTCATCACCAATCCGTTTTTTTCTGGGTGCTTTTTGAGCCTCCTGCACTCCTGAACGTTTTTGGACTTTTCATTAAAAAAACGCATGCGCGAACGCATGCGCAAACGCAAGTGCGCATTTGCATGCGTTCGCGCATGCGTTTCCCATAGGGCCCCATGTTAAAAAAACGCATGAAAACGCATGCGTTTTTTAAATGATGCCAAAAACGTTGCATGCAACGTTTTTGACTCAAAAACGGACAGGGCAATGTTTGGAGCTCCAGAGAAAAACGGACAGGGTGTTTATTACATCCAATCCGTTTTTCTGTCAGTTTTTGGACTTAGAAAAAAAAAATGAGAAAACTGAAGCCAAAAACGGACTGAGGGCTTATGTGGAACCCCAGCCTAAGAAGCAGCAACAGGAATTACTGAAGGAACATCAGGACATGGTGCAGGAATGGCAGGAGCTGTTGACACATTGCGGAATGGTGGTAGCAGACCATTCCTTGAGTTCTCCTGAGCCACCGATACTATCCCAGCGGACGCAGGGAGATAATAAGATATCCTGTGAACTTGGTCTTAAGACTATTGTGGGGTATCTATGGAATGTACCCCCTACAGGGGTGATTGCCCAAAAGGGGGCTGAGACCCAAAAAGGGAGGTTGCCCAAAAGGGAGTGGAGCTCCAAAAAGGGGTGGTTGCCCCAAAGGAGGCAGAGACCCAAAAGGAGACATTGCCCAAAAGGGAGCAGAGTCCCAAAAGGGGAAGTTGCCCCAAAGGAGGCAGAGACCCAAAAGGGGAGGTTGCACAAAAGGGAGCAGAGTCTAAAAAAGGGTGATTGCCAAAAAGGGGTTGGAGATCCAAAAGGAAGGTTGCCCAAAAGGGGGCGGGGTCTCAAAAGGGGTCATTTCCCAAAGGAGGTGGAGTCCCAAAAAGGGGTGGTTGCCTAAAAGCGGTTAAAGCCCCAAAAAAGGGTGGAGCATCCAAAAACAAAATGGGTTGATGGTCATGTATTAATGTGTAATAACATGTTGGTACCGCCTAAGTCTGACAATCCAGAGTTAAGGGTGACCATGGAACTGGTGGAAATCCCCAACTTAGAGACATGACAGTTTACGTGAAAAATGACAATGTAACCATTGAAGATGGGGTAGCTCCAGAAGAGGGGGCTATATAATAGTGGGAGGTAACTTGTTGGTCCACAATACCAGTGAGAGTGAGTATGACTTATGACTCCAAGGGTAACTGTAACTCTGTGGTGATAGATTGTGCGTACAGTAAGGAAAGGCCAAGCAAGGGCAGTAAATCCTCCCGTCACCGTAAATGTAAGGGAAGCAAATAGGCTTAACCAATTGCACACTCTGGTAACAAAATAATGTTGTGTCATCTGCTTCTATTCTAAACATGAAATCTCTTCCAGGGGAAGAGAAAGATCAGGATGGAAGAGCAGGGGATGTTGCTGGTAGGAACCTCCGTGCACTGACTGACAACACAGAAAACCAGGAAAAAGAGCCAGCCAAAAGATAGTAGGTGTGACATCTCTTGTGTCTAACAAGGTAACTGAGGACCTCATTGATGTGTACGGTGCCATGGCCGAGAAGGCTGAAGACTCCAAAAACCATTGAAGAGATGGAGGGTGTGAAACCTTCTGAAGGTAACTATGTTGAAATTCAAGAGAGAGTTGAAGATGAGGCTGCCGATGCCCAAGAGACAGGTAAAGAGGCAGAGGTCGAGGGTGGAGCAGCGGAGACAGCAGCAAATACAGAAAATGATTCTGGAGAAGCTACCCGGTTTGCTGCGGGGCAATAAGATGGGGTTGAAAGCGCAGAAGTGGAAAAGCCACTGGAGAAGGGAGGTATGAATTAAAGGAAACCTGTCACCCCCTTTGGGCATTGTAAACTATGCTGACCATTTGTAACATACTGTAATAGGAGTTCATGTAACCCCTCTATGTGCTCAGACATCCCCCTGCATATCTGAGAAATGCACTTTTATTCTGTCCCATGCTGTATGGTAATCAGCACTGAAAAGGTCCGGGAGGGATCACCTCTATTTGGCCGTCGCTGCCCCCTGCCTGGAATAGCCATCCTGCTCTTTTGAAATTCCCACCGCCTCTTGTGCATGGGCATTGATCTACAGGGTATTATTGTGCATGTGCAATGGAGCGGCTCACTGTGCTCTATTGAAGATACATAGTGCCTGAATTCTTCGGCCACTGTGTATCTAATAGAGCACAGTAACCCACTCCACTGCGCAGATACAATAATAGGTCTGTCGATCAAAGCCATACACAGAAGGGGCAGGAATTTCAAAAGTGCGGGGTGACTGTTCCAGGCAGGGGGCAGTGAGGTCCAAATAGAGGACCCTCCCAAACTTTTTCAGCGCTAATTACCATACAGTGCAGGACAGAGTAAAAGTACATTTCTCAGGTATGCAGGGGGACATCTGGGCACATAGAGGGGTTACAGTAACCCCTATTACAGCATGTTACAGATGGTGGGCACAGTTTAGAGTGCCAAAAGGGGGTGACAGGTTCCCTTTAAATACCACCTCAAGTAATGCGAGCTTGGCTGATTCAGTCGATGTAAGAGCCAAGATAAGGGAGCTGAAGGACATACTGCAAGCACATTTGAAGCAATAAAAGCTTCAGAGAAAGGCTGTCGAGAGCAGAGTGGGTGCATTGGAGATGGAGAGGTCTCAGAGAATTCCATTGAAAAAGGGGCAGTTGAAGCAGGAAGAGCTTAAGAGATGGGCTGCTGAGAGGTGAGTAGCTGAGCTGGAGAAAGTGTCTACTGGTCAAACAGGGTGAAGAAACTGAGAGTCACTTGGCCCTGATATCTCAGCCGCATGATCGTTTGGAGACAATCGGTGAAACAGAAATTTCTCTGTAAAAGTGCCTCTTAAGGTACCGTCAAACGCTAAGACAGTGTTTCTCAACTTCAGTCCTCAGGACCCACCAACACGTTGTGTTTTCAGGATTTCCTTAGTATTGCACAGGGGTTTGAATCATCTCCAGTGCAGGTGATTAAACTATCACCTGTGCAATACTGAGGAAATCCTGAAAACAAGATCTGTAGGTGGGTCCTGAGAACTGGAGTTGAGAAACACTGCGCTAGGATATAGGTGAACGATATCGTTAGCGTATGTCACGTGACCGTGATTGTTTCAACATCATTAGTGCGTTGTCACACACAAGGATATCGTTAACGATCAGAAATTTGGCAACACTCCAGCTACTTGGAGAAGAACGATTGAACAATGTTATAAAGTGGCAGGAATAGAAGAATTGTGAACAACATCGTTCGAAAAGGTGTCACACTGAACGATGTTACTGCTTCCCAGAACGTTAATTGGACGACGAACGATAGATTTGAGGTCAGGATCTCAAATTTTTGCTGAACGATCCAACGATTTATCCTTCCAACATTGTTCATTTACATGCAACGACGCACAAATGATATAATTTGAATGATCACAAATCCGTGATGTTTCAACGATAACGTTAACGAGATCCTAGCATGTGAAGTGGCCTTTAGATGTACCTGAGACTTTAGAAAAGATTGCACCAGAGAGTCAGTGCATGAATAATAATAATAATAATAATAATATTTATTCATTTATATAGCGCTATTAATTCCATAGCACTTTACATACATCAGTAATGCTGTCTCTCTTGGAGCTCACAATCTAAATATCCTATCAGTATGTCTTTGCAATGTGGGAGGAAACTAGAGTGCCTGGAGGAAACCCATGCAAACACAGGGAGAACATGCAAACTCCTTGCAGATGTTGTCCTTCATGGGAATTGAACTCAGGACCTCAGGACCCTAGTGCTGCAAAGGCTGCAGTGCTAGCCACCGTGTCGCCCAAAGAGTTTAAGAAGTCCATTGAGCCTGTAAGGTGTACTTGACCTCAAAAGCTAAACAGCTGGTGGTCCTGTTCACAACTGAAGACACATTGAAGAGGGTGGCTAGCTTAACTGACATGCACTGACGATGTGTTCGCATGAAGGGGATTGTCTGGTTAAAGACTAAAGAAGCCGCTAGATAGCTGGAGCTTATGAGAAAAGCTCAAAATCTGTGGGAGGAAATTATTCAGGTGCCTCATGCTCTGGTTAGAAAGCTCATTGGGGAAAAATGACCAAGCCATGCAAATGATGGTAAAGAAGTCTGGTGTCGTGAAAGTAAGGTATGCTACCCTTCTTCACTGCAGGAATGGAAAAAAATCTTGGATACCTACAGATGTTGATGGAGCACTGTGTGACCTACCTGCGAGAAGTGGAACAGCTGAATCTTGCCAGACTGAGAGTTGAGAGACAGCATCACCTTAGTAGCAGAATCGGCAGCCATCTGTAAATTGTGACACCCGACAACTAAGGGGCTATTGAAATAATGGAAAAGGCACAGAAGAAGCTGGAGTCAGAAGACACAAAGAGTGTAATGGTTCTCTAGTTGTAAAAGGTGATGAAGAAAGACCCCAATGGAGAGACCTCAAGAGATGTTCTGTGGAAAGTGGGTGCAGTCCGGTTGGAGGTAGTGAAGCCTCCATTGACTCAAGACTGAGAGGCCCAAACAAAAAATCAGTAGAGTGTTTGACAGGTCGGAGTCTGATCTGTCCCTAGATAAAGAGGCAAGCAACTCACAGTCCTATAATGACCACTGGGACAGGGGAAGTCTGACAAGGTTACGACTAGGAAATGGGACTTGATAAAGTCTGGTAATGAGTTTTTCCAAAAGAAAGAATCAGTGACAATGATGGATTGTATATATCATCTGTTCAGTACTGTGAACTTGAACAAGAGGGGGAGGATATGTGATGCAGCAGTTTGCTGCATTGCTAATATGTCGGATGGGTGTGGTTCCCGGCCAGGCACGTACCTCTTCATTAGTGTATCACATCTCATATAGAAATAATGGAGAAGTGACCCCGGGCACAAGCAAACCAAAGCATCAATTTTCCAGACTTTCAAGTTCAATATACTTGGTTTCTGCAGGAAGCACCAAACGGTGTTGCTCGTGTCAGTGGAAAGGCACAACAATTGCAAATAAGAGAGAATAACGGCTCTCATCAGTCTTCTGTTATGTGCAGACTTTTAATTCAGAAGGTGGGAGTTACATCATTTGCAGGGTGGGGGTACAGAGGAGGAAACGGCTGCACCGTTTCGCGCAGTTAGCGCTTCGTTGAAGTGCTAACCACGCAAAATGGTGCAGCCGTTGCCCACCTGAATTAAAAGCCTGCACATAACAGAAGACCGGTGAGTGCCTTCATTCTCTCTTATTTCCACAACTCATATAGGTTGACTCACTTCAGATTACATGGTTTCTGATGTCATACAGGTCCTGTAGACCAGGTTTCCTTTTTGTTCCATGTGCAATGTGTGAGTCTGGAGTTGTCTGGAGCTTCTGAAAGTCTAGAAAAATACTAAGGGTCTGGACTAAAGACAGGACCTATGTGAAGCCGATCTGTGAAGCCTGAAAATCTGTTAACAGGTAACCCAGAGCATGGGGAATTGTGTGCACTGACAGGTGTAATTTAATGAACTGTGCAGTCCTAACTGCAGATATAGCCGCTGAAGAGAGTGGACTGTGTGTCAGTTATATGATCTTTATATGGCTTTCAGTGGTTTATGGTTGTGTAATAAACCTGAAATAGAGTTATTATACAGAAAAGCAATGTTATATGTTTAAATATCGCTGCCAAGCGAGTATACCCCAACACAATAAGTAAGCACTACCTCACACTGGTCTGTAGAAGTGACCCTGAGTTAAAATAATTCCTTTTTGAATTTGACTCTGTCTGTGGAGATATCATCTGGAGACATCCGGTTCATTGATGCTGCCTACCTGGATTTTGGATTGCCAGTAAGCTTCATGCAACAGGCCATAGTGGATCAGTATCGGATAACTGTTCTATGACTTCAAAGTAAATTGTCAATATCACTTGATGTAAGAGTTTTATTTGAGGCAATTAAATTAATTACAGAGCAGGTGGAGCTTCATGGACAGTCCTGCCTTGAGAGGTGTGTAATTTCTGCACACCCAGCTACTCCGCCTGTGTCACCATCCAGTGGTTGTACGCGGACATCTTCAACAAAAAAGAATCAAAGACATTACCTCCTCATAGTCCTATTGATCGATTTCTGGGATCTTCCCCTCTTTGAGGTCATATCTATTCTCTATCTCTGGTAGAGACCAGGTCATATTAGACTATATCAAAGAGAATCTGGCAAGAGAGTTTATCCAGGAGTGCTCTTTGCTGAATTATTCTTTGTCAAGAAAAAAGATGGCACTCTCTGGCCATGTATTGACTATAGAGACCTCAAGCAGATCACAATAAAAAAAATATCTATTGCTTCTCATACCAGAATTATTTGATCGTCTGAGAGATTCCAGGATATCAAGCTTGATTTGAAAGGGACATACAATCTGATCCATTTATGCCAGTGGATGAATGGAAGACTACCTTTAACTCCAGAGACGGAAACTACAAGTATCATGTCATGCTTTTAGGGCTTAGTGATGCCCCAGCTGTCTTCCAATAGTTTGTTATTTATATTTACCAAGATCTCCTATATTCTTGCATAGTGGTCTTCCTGGATGAAATCCTAGTCTTTTCTCTAGATCTGCCTTCCCGGATGAGGAATGTTCACCTGTTGCAGCAAAGATTGAGATAGACTCAGCTAAATACTAAATTTGAGAAGCAGTCTTCTCTTCCTTTTTTAGGTTATAACAGCTAAGACATGGGTTTGAAGATGGATCCAGAGAAGGTGCATTCAATATTCAAATGGTTGTGTCCTATGGCTTTTAAGGCTATCCAGCATTTCCTAGGTTACACCAACAATTGCGAACAGTTTATTCCTCCTCTAGTCACGAACACCCAATCTCTGCTAGGATCCATAAGGGTGCCAATTTGAAGGTCTGGACTCCAATGGTGAAGGAGGCGTTTCTCTCCATGAAACAGGTGTTCTTTTCTGCTCCTGTTCTGGATTTGCCTGAGTTAAATAAGCAATTCTTCCTGGAAGTGGATGCTATGTCCTTGGGGACAAGAGCAATCCTCACACAGAAAGCTTACTCTGGATGAATGGTGACTTGTGGCTTCTTCTCATAAGGTACCGTTACATGCAGCAATATTGCTTGCAATTTCACTGGCAATTAGCTGGTTGCAGTTTAAATCATGGACACATTGTTCTATTTTGTTGACGTGTACAAATGGAACAATGTGTCCATGATTTCACTGCAACCAGGAAATTACCAGTGAAATTGCAAGCAAAATCGCCGCGTGTGGCGGTACCTTAAGGGGAACCTGTCTCCTAGATTTAAGCCGCTGCACTATCACTACCTGTCCCTACACCTTCCTTGCTGCTCCCTATGTATCCCTATCTGAGCTAAAGGGGCCCTATAAGACATCAGAAAGATAACTTATAACTTACAGAAGTCCCTGAGGCTGGGGACTGAAAAGGCAGCGTAGGCTCCATGCATCACTCCTCGAGCTGGCCGTACGAACCCCGCTGGGCGGCATTATTATTTCTTCTTCGCCGCCCCTCTATTTGGAATCTCCCGCCCTCTGTACACCTATCATGCACTGGCCGCTACGTCACACACGGTGCGGTGCATTATGGGCCTTATCACATGATTGGCCCGGCTTCAATAAGCACATTGCGCATGCCCGGAGCCGGGCTGATCATGTGATCAAGCCCATAATGCACTGGGGCCGATCACATGATCGGCCCCATAATGCACAACGCCGGATGTGACGTAGCGGCAGGTGCGTGACAGGTGTTTACATAGGGCAGGAGATTCCAAATATAGGGGCGGCGATGAAGAAAGAATAATGCCGCCAAGTGGGGCGTGCGCTGCAGCATCGAAAAGTGATGCATGGAGCCTGGCGCCGCCTTTTCAGTCCCCAGCCACAGGGACTGCTGTAAGTTATAAGTTATTTTTCTGATCTTTTATAGGGCCCCTTTAGCTCAGACAGGGATACATAGGGAGCAGCTAGGAAGGTGTAGGGACAGGTAGTGATAGTGTAGGGGCTTAAAGTGATCCTGACCCCAAAACTGATCCCCCCCCCGCATCTTTAGACCTGTCCCTGCACCCCTCTTATCATTTCTAGCCATCCCTTTTGCAGAAAAAAATCGATTTTGTAGAGTAGAGAAAAATGTATATTTACCTCGTCCTGTGTAAGTTCTCTGTTTCTGAGGAAGCCGCAAATAGGCGTGCCTGTCTGCTGCTCCCTTGTAATTATGCACACCCTGTGGAGACCCGGGGGTCAGGGGGCGCTCTCGTCCGCAGGCCCAGCCGCCTTTACAAAGACAGCGTGGACCAGGGCTCATCCCCAGCTGAACGCCCGAGCTCCTTAACCGTGGGCGGAACACTACTCAGACAACACAGGGTGAGGGAATCACAATATCAAGGCTTTATTGGATCCCCAAACAGTTAACAGCATATAACACATAACCAAGCACAGCAAATAAATGTAACAGGCAACAGAGTCTCACCCTTCCGCTGGCTCACCAGGAATTAGAATGCAGCACCGCAAAGTCTGTAGCCAGGTGACTATCGTCCCAACCTGGGTTGCTTTCTTGTCCTTAAGCAGTCTATCACAGCCGAATGCGATGCTGAAGTCCTTGTGGTTCCTTAGTCCGTGTTCTGATCCCCTTGGTCAGCACCGAAATGCCTAGGCCTGGGGTTATGGCTAGCTAATCGGATCCGAAGATCCTAGATTAGCGGCCTGTATCCAATCCAGTGACCTCTAGCCGGGACCGAAACCCCTAGACTGAGGCCACTAGACAGAATATAGCTCCAATCTCCTAAAACTGCTGGTCAAAGTGAACATTCCTCCTTATATACCCTCAGCCCTCATTGTAGGATATTGGGGACGTCATGATTGGTGCAATAACACAGTCTTTTCATTCGCTGAACTCCAATCCTCGTTTAACATATTTTAGGTACTATTGCAATCCAAATGCTGATTGATATAGCACCTTACAATGGAATGTTAGTCTGAGACAATCAGTCTGCAAACCATGACAATAACACAATAGTGGCTGGAGCCTCAATCCACATTCACAGGGTAATAGACAATGGACGATTAGCATAATTAAGTTCTCTGGCCTTCAATGACAAACAGGTTAGATAATTACATTACCAAGCTAAACTTTAACCACAGAAATCTATGACAATACTGTAAGAAATTCTCTTTGACCATTACCAGTTTACAAACCTATATACAATATGATATGTCTGGATGAATAAGAAATCCTCCTACATTATATATTAAAGGGTCCATTTCGTCACATACCTCCCCCTTCTTATTTAGCCAGACAGAGTAGTCAAATATGATCAGTCTCTGGTTATCCTTCTCCTCTGGGCGGCATGGTCTTTTTGAATGGAGAAAACAGCAATCGAGGCTTCCATCTATACACCTCCCCCAGATTACCTCCCCCAGGATGGGCAGACATATTGTGGACAAGCAGTAAATTGGGATTCAGGAGTTGGGCTCCCATAAACTTCTGGTTATCAATTCCCCCCCAGTCAATGGCCACAGTCTGGCTAGGTGTACTCACTGTTGATGGCTCAGAGAAGAATGATGGGGGCTGGGAACATGAATTACCCTCAGAAGGTGGGGTAGCAAGATCCACATCAGGGTGCTGCTTGGCTTCCTGGATGATGGTGATGGCTGTGACACACTGGCTGGATAGTCCTTGTCCTGGGTCAGCTTGCAAAACAACAGATGTGGGGGGGCCATCCATGAGCCCCACTTCAACTCCTCCTGGTTAGCCCCTGAAACAACAGGTGTGGGGAAGCTGCTCACAAATCCCACATCAACCTCTTCCTGGTCAGTCTCCAAAGCAACAGGGATAGGGACGTTGTCCATAACCTCCAACTTGTCCTCTTCCTGCTCTGGCACGGTGTTGACAGGATCAATTTCTTGCAGTTCCAGGGCTTGGAACTGGTGTCCTTCCAGACTGTCACTGGATCCATGGTGTGGCACACAGTTTAATTCCTTTGGGTCAATCTCGGCGGGGTCCTCATCATTCTCTGCATCCTCCTGGGCATGCCACTGGACCAACCTCTGGATCAAATCCGACCGTGTGTCAGTGTCCCTGACTTCGATTTCTCGGAACAGACATGCCACCTCTAGTTGCAGTTTCCTATAGCGGCCGTACTTCCACTCCAGTCCTCGTCCCATGGCTGAGCTGGTGGGGTTGGACATGGCAATGTCCGAAACCTGAATGCCTCACCTATGGCCTGCTGGGTATGCTTATATGCCTCCCTGGTTGTTGAGCCCTTGGACGGTGTCCACGAACACCAGTCCCCTGCAGCTCCCCTGGATAAACCAGGCTGAGTAGTATCCCACCGCTGCCACCAATTGTGGAGACCCGGGGGTCAGGGGGCGCTCTCGTCCGCAGGCCCAGCCGCCTTTACAAAGACAGCGTGGACCAGGGCTCATCCCAGCTGAACGCCCGAGCTCCTTAACCGTGGGCGGAACACTACTCAGACAACACAGGGTGAGGGAATCACAATATCAAGGCTTTATTGGATCCCCAAACAGTTAACAGCATATAACACATAACCAAGCACAGCAAATAAATGTAACAGGCAACAGAGTCTCACCCTTCCGCTGGCTCACCAGGAATTAGAATGCAGCACCGCAAAGTCTGTAGCCAGGTGACTATCGTCCCAACCTGGGTTGCTTTCTTGTCCTTAAGCAGTCTATCACAGCCGAATGCGATGCTGAAGTCCTTGTGGTTCCTTAGTCCGTGTTCTGATCCCCTTGGTCGGCACCGAAATGCCTAGGCCTGGGGTTATGGCTAGCTAATCGGATCCGAAGATCCTAGATTAGCGGCCTGTATCCAATCCAGTGACCTCTAGCCGGGACCGAAACCCCTAGACTGAGGCCACTAGACAGAATATAGCTCCAATCTCCTAAAACTGCTGGTCAAAGTGAACATTCCTCCTTATATACCCTCAGCCCTTATTGTAGGATATTGGGGACGTCATGATTGGTGCAATAACACAGTCTTTTCATTCGCTGAACTCCAATCCTCGTTTAACATATTTTAGGTACTATTGCAATCCAAATGCTGATTGATATAGCACCTTACAATGGAATGTTAGTCTGAGACAATCAGTCTGCAAACCATGACAATAACACAATAGTGGCTGGAGCCTCAATCCACATTCACAGGGTAATAGACAATGGACGATTAGCATAATTAAGTTCTCTGGCCTTCAATGACAAACAGGTTAGATAATTACATTACCAAGCTAAACTTTAACCACAGAAATCTATGACAATACTGTAAGAAATTCTCTTTGACCATTACCAGTTTACAAAC
This sequence comes from Allobates femoralis, assembly GCA_033576535.1. NCBI lineage: Eukaryota > Metazoa > Chordata > Amphibia > Anura > Aromobatidae > Allobates > Allobates femoralis. Next base: position 380,025,101 of record JARQOC010000005.1, on the reverse strand, counting down.
CTATATACAATATGATATGTCTGGATGAATAAGAAATCCTCCTACATTATATATTAAAGGGTCCATTTCGTCACACACCCCTCTCAGCTTGATGCCTTGGTAAGAGCCTGGCCGCGTCATGAAAGGTGAAAGGGGGCGGGGCTAAAGCGCGTCATACCGGAGCCCCACCCCCTTTCATGGCGCGGCCAGGCTCTTAGCAAGGAGAGAGGGGCATGCATAATTAAAAGGCTGCAGCAGACAGGCGGGCCTATTGCGGCTTCTTCAGAAACAGAGAACTCACAAAGGACGAGGTGAATATAAACTTTTCTCTACTTTACAAAATCGATTTTTTCTGCAAAATGGATGGCTAGAAATGATAAGAGGGGGTGCAGGGAAAGGTCTAAAGATGCGGTGGGGTCAGTTTGTGGGGTCAGGATCACTTTAAATCTAGGTGACAGGTTCCATTTAAGGCCTTCTCAATTGCTTAGAGTTACTTAATTGGAGATCGTGAGCTGCTGGCTATTGAGATGGCATGGAATGTATGATGATACCTATTCGAGAGTGCAGTATATCCAGTTGTCACATACATTGACTACAATAATTTGGCCGTCAGCACAGAGGTTGAATTCCTGCCAAGCAAGATTGCCACTGTTATTTGATGTTTTGACTTTTTCCTCCATTTCTTACTGGCAGATAAGAATGTCAAAGCCGACATGCTGTAAAGGTTATTTCTTCCCACTGATCAACAGAAGGAAACTCAGAATATCATCGATCCTTCCAAGATGATTACTGTAGTTTCATTGAGCTTTACTCTCATTCTTTCAAGGAAAATGTTTGTCTTGGAGTCTGCCATTGAGATTGTGCTGCTGTGAGGTCATTGGTCTGAGCTGGCTGGTAATTTTAAAAGAAGATGTGGCGCCCCTGAGTCCAGGAGGCCACAAAAAGGAACTGCAGCCAGGCAGGTAGTACAATTGTTGCACAACAACACCCTTACAGCCCACACAACCCATGTACAGTAGATGGCAGCATCCAGCCCTGAAATTGGTGACTCTAGGCAAACTAAGGGTGGTGGATTTAGAGGAGTGGGTTGGGCACACACGTAGTCAGGTGACTTGACAGTAGAAATAGTGAGGGGGAGGAGGAAGTAGTTCAGTAGGCCCAGGGTGCTGAGCTGTAAAGACCAAGCACAGGCCAGAGAACAGCAGAAGGTTGAGCTAAGCTGAGCATACAGAAGGGTTCACACGTCCTGTGAGTGTAAGGTGTAGGAGCGCTGAATCTGTACCGAGCCAGGGTGAGCCGGAGGAGAGAGAAAGCACGTCCCAAGCCGATACCACCAGGAATGTGAGGAGAGAGAGAGGGACGGTGATACCCGGGCCCTAGGAATGCAGCTGAAGCTACCGACTGCAAGCGGAGTAGCCCTCCTACAATACTGAGAGACGCAGAGGGAAGGAGCCTGGTAGAGCCTCACACTTGAGGACTGCTGGAGGCTGGGCTGAGTAGAGTGTCGGCTCTAGAGGGGACCGTAGTTTACCCGGAATCCCCAAACAACACGACGGGGGACCACAGCTTCACGTTAGGGTCCCTACCCCAAAGGACAAGCAGCTCAGTGACAAACAGGAGGACCCACAGGGGCCCGAGTCACCGCCTTACTGTCCGGAGACACCCACCAAGTGTACAAAGAAAGTAAACAGCCCGGAAAGGACACAGAGACTGTGTGAGGGGTCACAGAGAGAGAGACCTGGCTGCAGAGTAAAGGGAACCCGGAGAGGGAGAGTGTGCCCGTGTACTTGTACTGAACTTTGTAAGAACTGTAACTGACTTGTGAACTGTCTGAAGAACTGAGAGTAAACACGGAGAACCCTGAATCTGCCTCCCTTGTGTCTCTGCATGAAAAGCGATTCTCTCCATACAGGATTACAGAAAGCCCTCCACCTGCAGAGCCACAGCACAGCCTGTCAGCACCAGCATTGAGGAGAGATTCCTGCAGCGTCTGCACAGTAAGTGTACTGAACATTCCACAATAGACTTAACCCTTACTGCCCCGGGGAACACAGTTCTACCCACTGGAACTACACCATCTACGCTGCCACTACATCATCCCTGGAGGTTCTGCAGCAGCGGCGGCCCCATCACTGGCCGCATATAGTGGGTGGCATCACGACTGACAATCCCCTGTAAATATCCCCTTTTATTGCCGAGCCCAGGACACGGACCAGACCAGGACCACCTGTGACTTCCCAGCAGCAGACCGGTCCGGTACCGAGTACCCCCATCCCAGTGGGCCCGACAAAGACTTCTCAACTTATCTTGTGACACTATTGGTGACCAAACAAGCAGAAAGATATTATATAATTAGTTTCTGCCTGTCCTTCATGTGCATGAAACAGGAATCCTAAACAACTTCAGCCCAGATGTCCTCCTCCACTTCCCGTTCGACCTGCTCTTGGCAACACATTTTGAACGACTTTATTACTGATCTTCTAATGTCCTTTAGGTGCTCCATAACATTGGTGGTAATGGGCCACTTAATCGCTTATTTGGTTTGCCATCTGCTCATGTACTTGCTGAGAGATTCATCCAGCACATCTTAACGGACTACAATTTCATATTGATTGTATCCAATAGAGGCATTAAATTCACGTTCGGGTTCTGGAGAACTGCCTGCAAACTTTTGAACATTTATCTGGATTTTTCATCTGCTTTCCATCCGCAGATGGAGCATGTCAATCAGGTATTTTCCAATTTTCAATGACACTTTTCTGACGTGCATCATGACAACTGGGTTTAGTTATTGCAATAGATGGAGTCCTCACATAATAACAATGTAAGCGAGGCTCCAGCAAATTCACCATTCCTCATCGTTTATGAAAAAGAACCCAACGTTCTTATTTTTGTATCAGTCTCTTTGGACACCCCGGCAGCCGTAAGGATTTTTCCAGTGTCTGAGAAGATATCAAGACCACTATAGAATAGTCTTCTGATTGGATAAAGAGACATGAAGACAAGAGAAGGTTAAATCCACCCTGTCTTAGAGATAAGGTGTGACTGTCCTCAAGATAAATTCATCTCAATTTGCCTTTTTATAAACTGGGTCCTCATGTCATTGATCCGTTTGAGGTGGTCTCCTGCAAGCTAAAGCTTCCAGCCTCACTTAAAGTGCCCAATTCCTTCAAAATGTCTCTTCTTAAAACCTTTGATTTTGAGATTCTTCTTCAGGGACCCTTCTTCCAATCTTTTAAGTGAGATTGGAAGATGTCTTTAAAGGAAATAATATCTGGGCCATGAAGAAGGTCAGAGTAAGGACTCTATTTCTAGTGGATTGAAAGTCTTTTGGTCCAGAAGAGAGATCAGGGACCCAACAAAGAAAATCTACGCTCCTCTTCTCTTGAAATTCATATCTGGCCCGGTGAGGAGGGGCATAAGGAGACAGGTACTTTAACTCCAGTGGTTGCGCATTTGCACTGCCCCACGTCCTCTCCACAACTGAGGCACTGCTGCTCTTACTCTCTCAGCCGCTCTGTGGTAATGTCCTCTTCTCTTGTCACCGCTGCTTCCTTCTCTCAAGGACTGTGCACGCTGCTCAGGTCTCCTGGGAGGGCGCTTAGTTCATGTGTAAGCACCTCCTGCCTTGTAAAGGAGTAGCATGCTCATTTAGGAAATATGTCAAACCTATGACTTAGAGGCATTAGTATTAAAGGCATCCTTGCCCCCTTAAGGAGATGCCCTTACAACAAGGTTTCTGTTAGTTCCTTGTGCTTTTACTTGTGCCCAGTACCCGTGCCCAGTATCCAGTACTTGTGCCCAATATAAAAATATTTGTTCCCTGTACCCATGTTCTCTCCCAATGTACTGTGTTTCTTAGATCTTACATAATAAAGCAATTTTTAAAAATCTCTGGTGGCCATGTAGGTTTCCCAATTAGCACAATGGGAAGCAGTTTGTGCTTCCTTTGGGAACACATTGTACCAGAAAGACATTACAACTTCTGTGTGCGTTGTGTAGTTATAGAATGTTTAAATTCAATACTAAAACCTTTTCATTTCAATTCACCTTGACTAAATGCTCTCTTTAAAAATGCCCATCTACCACTTATTGCATATTGCTGGCTTCATATTGCTTAAGGCAAAATGTTATCAATAGTTGGCCAATGAATGAATGCATTCAATAAGGAATATTTGCAGTTCGAATTACAATAACACAGGGAAATAATATTTATATAGCACTATTAATTCCATAACATTTTATGTACATTTCCAACACTGTTCCATTGGAGCTCATAATCGAAACATCCTATCAGTATGTCTTTGAATTGTTGGAGGAAACCAATGCAAAAACAGGGAGAACATACAGACTCCTTGCAGATGTTATCTGTGGTGAGATTTGAACCCAGGATACTAGCGCTACAAGGCTGCAGTGCTGACCACTGAGCAAACATGCCACCCAATTGATATGGTCTTCAAGTAAGGATCTGTAAGGACCGCTTTACACACACCAACTTCTGTGTCCAACTTCTGAACAGATCTCTGGTTGCAGTGAAATCATGGATACATTGCTCCATTTGTACACAGCCACAAAATGGAACAATGTGTTCATGATTTCACTGCAACCAGAGATCTGTTCAGAAGTTGGACACAGAGGTTGGTGTGTGTGTAAAGCGGCCCTAAATGTATGGTATTTATGTAAAATTGTTTTATTAAATAATGATGTCAGTTCTAAGGGCTCAGTAAAATGGTGCTACCCTAATACTTGAAGGTCAGTCACATCTTTATTATACATGTGTAAAAATAGTTTAACGTTAGGGCTTTTCTCTAATCATATTGGTCAGGAAAATCTAAATTGAGTTTATTTCTAAACTGTTGGTCTTGCTATGGGTTGATTCATCTGTGTCATTTAGTTTAGTCACTGAGTCCACATAATAATTTAGAGCAAAAATGGTAATTCCTATTTTCATTAGAAGGTAGCGAAATAAAGCAACTTACACAAAAGTTTTATGATTTTTTTTTTTCAAAGCAAGAGCAGATGTTGTACTAAAGAAAGTGATGATAATGTTAGACCATGAAAAGTTTGTAAAAGCAGACTTTCCGTCACATTAAAGGACTTGGCACAGCTTCAAGTCTTTTTAATGCCATTAGAACTCCATCAGATTGTATTGGTAATAAACTCACTGCAGCTTTTTTGCTGGGCTTCTTTTTATTATCACAAATGCTTGCGAAAACACATACCCCTGCTGACAATTGAAGAGCAAGTCAAAACTTAAACACCTACACCATCTTGCCTTCCTGAACACTTGAGCTGAATCAACGAACTGCCTGATTACTTATTCAGGATTGTGTTCTTCTCTATCTCTTGTTTTTGATTCAGCATTTTCCTCTTTCCTTTTCAAGAGCAGAAATTAACACACTGCTGGGCTGCCACTGAGATTTCGACAGCTGGAAAGTATCTCATTCATTATATACATTTCAATCCATTATAAACACCCCATAACCTAGATGAACACATGCTCCACTGTAAGCAGTGCTTAAATCAAATGGGTGTCTGTATGGCTTGCCACCACAGGAAAGTCTCATTGGGTGGTTGCGGCAGTATATTGTTAGTAATTATTTATACATTTTATAAGTTTAAGATGATAAACTTTGGTAACATTGACAAACTGCCTGCAAATGAGAGGGAACCAAACGAATTAAAGACTTTATACTATCTATTGAAACAATAATTATAATGGTAATGGTTCACAAAATAAATTTCTAAAAAAAAAACTATTATTACTTATATATTACATTTATTAAATAATTGTGTCTAAAAGTATGTTAAAAATCTAAATTATATGTTATTTATGAATGCTTGCCATTTTATGTATTTATGTACTGAATAAAAAAAAATTGAAACCTTTATTTGGTATATATTTTAGAACATTACCACATAGAGATCTGAAAAAAATGTAATCTTACTTTAAAAGTTTATAATCCAGCTCAACTGTTCCTTTTGTGCTCAAGAGAATTCCAATATATCCAGAAAAAAACTTTAAAGTCCGGCACCAAAAGTTTTTAGTTCCAAAAAGATTTCTTTATTAATTTAAAGCATAAAAAGCATTGAAAATTGAGGCTATAGTATAGTCCAATTAAGTGCAAGCTATCCCGGGCAATGGTTTACATGTTTCGAGGCTAAAATGCCTCTTAAGGCACACACACACAGATAATTGTGCAGAGATTGTTTGCAGATCTTTGGTTGCAGTGAAATCATGGACACATTTGTACATGGACACAAAATGGAGCAATGTGTCCATGATTTTACTGCAACCAGAGATCTACGAACAATCTCTGCACAATTATCTGTGTGTAACTGGTCCTATAGTCATAACCTAGAGCCTTGCCAACAACACAGGTTTTTGAAACTACCTGCACATTACAAGCCCCGGCCATGGGATCATGTGGCAAGTAAAACATTCTTACAGATTAAAAATAGTAAATACTATGAAATATACATTGATATCAACTACAAAATACAATCCATGCTCTTTAATTCCAGAAACAATAAGCAGATTTTAGTAAAATAAAATTAAATCATAATGCTTATTGAGACTGGTGGGGTGAGCGGTCTCCAACATTAAGATCCAGTAAGCTTCTCTACTTAGGATCTTCTGTCTCCGTGCCCCACCTCTTTTGGGCCGCTTAACTGTCTCAATCTCAAAAAATTGGAAGCCGCTTAAATTTCCACCATGTATCTGGAAAAAGTGTTTTAAAACATTTGAAGGATTGGCAGCATCCACATTCACAGCATCTCTCAGATGTTCATTGATTCTTTTTTGCAATTTTCTACATAAAACACATTACAGATTCTAATTAATTTAATCCTTTTCTTAGCAAGATTTTTCTATATGCAAGGTATATGGATGATATTGTAATTATATGGTCAGCAAGTGAAAATGATATTTCTCCTTTTATTGATTAAATGAATAATAACAATTGTAATCTTTTCTTTACGTACAAAAGTAATAGAACATCAATCGGCTTGTGGTAAGGTGAGAACCTCTACATTTCATAAAAAAACATGGGAAATACAATTTTACGTACAAATTCTTGCCATTCACTCCATGTTAGAATTAATATCCCTAGAGGTGAATTTTATAGATCAAAAATAAACTGTACTGATAAAGAAACCTTTGTAAAGGAAAAGAATGAAATCTGCACTAGATATAACATACATTAAAACATGAAATCCTGGACTTTTAAAAGAGCAGAAAAAGCTATTGAGGATATTCCCTGTGCTGAAATGTTAAAATCAGACTATAAAAATGGCAAAAGTAAGTGCACAGATGTTGATGCAGTATTTGTTACCACATTTAGTAGGGAGTCTTCTCAAATAAAAAGCATCATTAAAAAATACTTACCGATGTTGAGGAGTGATTCCATATTAGACAGTATTCTAAAAGAGGGATGTTTCTTTTCTACACGAAGAGATCCTACTTTGTCTAGTCTCTTTTCACCAAGCTTAGTGACAACACATCAAAAAAAACCTGGCTATCAGTACAGGACTCCCATAAATGTGGGGGTGACAAATGTGGAGTTTGTAAATACACAAGAACAACAAAACAGTTTACTAAAGTAGCAAAATCAGAAGTGGTTTTTATAAAGGACTAGTAAAAAGGCCCGATGCAATTGCATCAGGAGCGCGGTAAAATGAATTGTGTGTATACAGGCGGGTCAGTGGGTAGCAGAGTATAGAGGCGGCTCTGAGGGTAGCAGATTATACAGGCGGCTCTGTGGGTAGCAGAGTATAGAGGCGGCTCTGTGGGTAGCAGAGTATAGAGGCGGCTGTGTGGGTAGCAGAGTATACAGGCGGGTCTGTGGGTAGCAGAGTATACAGGCGGCTCTGTGGGTAGCAGAGTATACAGGCGGCTCTGTGGGTAGCAGAGTATACAGACGGCTCTGTGGGTAGCAGAGTATACAGGCGGCTCTGTGGGTAGCAGAGTATACAGGCGGCTCTGTGGGTAGCAGAGTATAAAGGCGGCTCTGTGGGTAGCAGAGTATGATGTGGTGGGAGGCTGGAGGGGTGAGGAGAGCAGAGGCTGGAGGGGTGAGGAGAGGTGCAGATGGAGGGGCGACATTAGGGCTGGGCGGCAGGACGTGGCTGCGTGCTGGGGCTGATGGCAGCCCCAGTGACACGGCATTGTCCTGTGCGGCGGGGTGGGGGTTGCAGAGAGGGATCAGCGGATTGGGCGCTGTGTGGTAAAGACAGTACTGTCATGCGATTGGTCCAGGACGCCGAGTCCTGGGCAATGGGCTGGGTGTCCTGCGTTTACAACAGAGCGGGCAAGCCGCTTGCAGGGGCGGCGGGCAATGGGAGTGAGTGGGGCGTGTCAGGCTTTGCAGGCTGACACGGGCTGCTCACTCCCATTGTCCGCCGCTGCCCACAGGACGACGTCAGTGGCTTCCGGCACCCGGCCACAGCCCCTAAAGCGCTACTCCACCAGCATGGGGACAGCGAGGCCCCAGCGGTGAGAGAGCGGTGAGGGGCGGAAGGCATCGGCGGCATCATTGAGCTGGCGGAGGGCGGTGGTGATGTGGGTATTGGGTCATCGGTCGCGGCAGGGCCGACGGTTGGCAGGATGGGGGCGGTGTCAGCTCGTGCGGGTGCGGCTCGCAATGACGCTATTGCGTCATCGCTCGTAGTGCGGCAAAAAATTTTGGAGTTGGGCTACAGTGCCCGAATTCCAAAGTCACGATTATATAAAGGCCCGATGCTATGGCATCGGGAGTGGGGTGACATCAAGATGGGGCGGGCTGTTTGGCATTGGGGGCAGCAGCTGTCACTTTACCCTTTGGGGCATCAGCAGGGGCAGTGTGGGGAGTGAGGGCATGTGGGGGGGTAAGAGGGGTGAGCAGGGGCAGTGTGGGGTGAGTGGGGAGGTGAAAGGGGTAAACAGCGGGAGTGTGGGGTGAGTGGGGGCTGAGCAGGGACAGTGTGGGGTGAGTGGGGGCATGAGCAGGGGCAGTGTGGGTGTAGTGGGGGGTTGAGCAGGGGCAGTGTGGGTGAGTGGGGGCATTTGGGGGGGTGAGAGGGGTAAGCAGGGTGTGTGGGTGAGTGGGGGGGGGGGTAAGCAGGAGCAGTGTGGGTAAGTGAGGGCATGTGGGGGAGGTAAGAGGGGTAAGCAGGTACAGAGTGGTGGCATGAGCAGTGGCAGTGTGGGGAGTGAGGGCATGTGGGGGGATAAGAGGGATGATCAGGGGCAGTGCGAATGAGTAGGGGGGTAAGCAGGAGCAGTGTGGGTGAGTAGGGGGGTAAACAGGGTCTTTGTGGGTGAGTTGGGTGGGCTATGCAGGGGCAGTGTGGGTGAGTGGGGGCAGTGTGGGTGAGTAGGGGGGTAAGCAGGGGCAGTGTGGGTGAATGGGGGGGCTATGCAGGGGCAGTGTGGGTGAATGGGGGCAGTGTGGGTGAGTAGGGGGTAAGCAGGAGCAGTGTGGGTGAGTGGGGTGGGCTATCCAGGGGCAGGGTGGGTGAGTGGGGGCAGTGTGGGTGAGTAGGGGGTAATCAGGGGCAGTGTAGGTAAGTGGGGGCAGTGTGGGTAAGTGGGGGCAGTGTGGGTGAGTAGGGGGTAATCAGGGGGCAGTGTAGGTAATTGGGGGCAGTGTGGTTAAGTGGGGGCAGTGTAGGTGAGTAGGGGGTAAGCAGGGGCAGTGTGGGTGAGTAGGGGGTAAGCAGGGGTAAGTGGGGGCAGTGTGGGTGAGTAGGTTGTAATCAGGGGCAGTGTGGGTAAGTGGGGGCAGTGTGGGTGAGTAGGGGGTAATGAGGGGCAGTGTGGGTGAGTAGGGGGTAATCAGGGGCAGTGTGGGTAAGTGGGGGCAGTGTGGGTGAGTAGGGTGTAATCAGGGGCAGTATGGGTGAGTAGGGGGTAATCAGGGGCAGTGTGGGTAAGTGGGGACAGTGCGGGTGAGTAGGGTGTATTCAGGGGCAGTGTGGGTGAGTAGGGGGTAATCAGGAGCAGTGTGGGTGAGTGGGGGCAGTGTGGGTGAGTAGGGGGTAAGTGGGTGCAGTGTGGGAGAGTAGGGGGTAATCAGGGGCAGTGGGGGGGATAGGGGGGTAGGGTGCAATGAGAGTGCGCCGCGATGTGAGGCCGGCGTCCCTGGAAGCTTGAGGAGCGTGGGGTTATAGCAGACTGCAGCCCCGGTGGGCTTGCAGGCTGCAATGAGAGTGCGCCGCCGCCGCTGGCATCTTACCTGGGGGAAGCAGCGGCGGGCACAGTGTCTGATGAAGGCGGCCGCAGATGGTTGCGGCGGGCCGTTTTGTAAAGCCGCTCCCCCTGGCTTCTGCCTGAGGGCTCGCACTGTGGAACGGACGGTGCGGCCCTGGCAGCGGGGGAGCGGGGGAGCCGGTGTGTGTAGCGGGGGAGCAGGTGCGTGTAAGCCGGTGCGTGTAGCAGGGGAGCTGATGCGTGTAGCGGGGGAGCCGGTGTGTGTAGCGGGGGAGCCGGTGCGTGTAGCGGGGGAGCCGGCGCGTGTAGCGGGCATTGGTGGGGGGAAAACTAAAATATATTATTATCAAAATCAGGGTCCCTGTCTCCAAGGACCCCATAGTAACTGCACAGTTTGCTTCTAGTGCAGTTCAGGACCTGCGGTGATGTCACAGTCACGTGACCCGCGGTTACCATGGAGTAAGCTGGTGTCACGTGACTGTGACATCAGCACAGGTCCTGGACTGCAGTAGAAGAGTAGAAGAGCACTGCAGGCACCGGGAGCCTGCGGCAGCCACCGGAAGCCTGGAGGAAGGCGGCGGAAGATGGCGGGGGCTCGGGGAGAGGTGAGGAATTTTTTTTTTTTTTAACTGTAGTGCGGCTGCGGCTCGTGATGACGCTGCGCGTCATCACTCGCAGTCGCGCAAAGGAGCTTGGGATTCGGCGACAACGCCCGAATTCCCAACTCGCGATTATGTAAGTAGATTTTATTAACTGTAACAGTTGTTATCTAGTGTATTTAATCAATTGTAACATCTGTAATCTGCTTTATGTAGAAAATTGTGAAAAAGAATCAATGAACATCTGAGAGATGCTGTGAATGTGGATGCTGCCAATTCTTCAAATGTTTCAAAGCAGTTTTTCCAGATACATGGTGGAAATATAAACGGCTTCCAATATTTTGGGATAAACGGTTAAGCGGCCCAAAAGAGACAAGGCATGGAGACAGAAGATCCTAAGTAGAGAAACTTACTGGATCGTAATGTTGGAGACCGCTCACCCCACCCCTCTCGATAAGCGTTATGATTTAATTTTATTTTACTAAAATCTGCTTATTATTTCAGGAATTGTGTTATTGGCAAGGCTCTAGGTTATAACTAAGAGGCATTTTAAGCCTCAAAACATGTAAACCAGTGCCTGGGATAGCTTGCATTTAATTGGACTATACTATAGCCTCGATTTTCCATGCTTTTTATGCTGTAAATTAATAAATAAATCTTTTTGGAACTAAGAACTTTTGGTGCCGGACTTTAAAGTATTTTAATCTTACTTTGCAGCCACTGCTTCAGTAAGCCGGCTAAAGATTACCCCTATGTCCAGAAGAAAAAAACATTTCTGAGCATGGAAGATTCCTTTTAAGTTGCGCTACTATTTTGTTTGGACTTGGGCAATAACAATGGTAGTTTGAAGCAAGGGTCTCAAACTTGACTGGGTATATGGGCCACACAAAGAATAAATGTAAATTTGAGGGGCCTCATTCTTTGCAAGACAGTGACATTTTTAGGGATACCATATTTTATCTTTTTCAATACATCTTTTGATCACTGTTATTCAACATTTTCCGCTCATTTATTTATTTATTTTTTTTAATTACATTAATTATATGGGATATTATAGCTTGGGTCACTTCGGATGTTGCAATAACAAATGTGCCATTTTTGTTTATTTCAGTTTATATATTAAATCAGAATTTTTAGTTGTAAAAATGTTTTTGTGTTTTGTTTTTACATAATTATTATTTTTTTTCATATTTTACATTGTAATCCCTTCTTGTAATATTGTCATACTATTAGCATCATATAGTAATTTTAGCCAACATCTTGTAGTAATGTATCCCATGCTAGTCCTCACGTTGTAGTAATGTTACCCATCCTGGTCCCAATTTTGTAGTTATGTCCAGTCTCCTGGTCCTCGTCTTGTTGTAATGTCCCTCATCCTGGTCCCTATCTTGTATTATTGTCACCCATCTTGGTCACTAGCTCGTATCCTGGTCATCAATCTTGTAATAGTGTCCCCATCCTGGTCTTCTTCTTGCAGTAATGTCACCAATTCTGGTTCCTTTCTTGTATTAGTGTCCCCATCCTGATTCCATACTTGTAGTAATATGCACAACCTGGTCCGCATCTTTTAGCAATGTTGCCAACGTATAGTAATTCGCCCTATTGAGACATTCTTCTCATAAGCTTAAAAATAATATTCTCACCTGTCCTCCATTCCCTCATTGTCCTTTTTTCTGTCCATGCAGCCTGCAGGCATCATAGACCTCTTCACAATTGTGGCCCAGTCCTGGGAGCCGCCGATTTCAGTGCTTCAATTCAGTTGAATATATTGATGCAAAGAGCTTGTCTTTGCACTGCACCCTCAATATATTCAGCTGAAATAAGAAACTGAAGTCAGCGGTCTCCTGGACCTGGGCTGCGTTCACCAAGAAGTCTATGATGCCTGCGAGCTGCATGTTTGAGGCCCCTGGTTTAAAGTATTTTAGAGATTTTATGATTGCTTGTTACGTTGTTTTAATTAAACATATTTGGAAGATTTAAAATTTTCCTTCACACTGCAGTGTGATTTTTTTCATGAATTTTTCTGAATTTATTTCATCCACTACACGGTAACATGTGTCAGAATCTGCTGCAGAGACCGAAAGTGTCCACCAGCAAGATGTTGCCTGCGCTGTTTTATCATGTTACAAGTAAATTGTTTGAGACCTTACTTGAGCAGCCCGTCATGATGCTGTATTATAAGCCCCCAATATGATACCACAGTCTGCAGTGGTGTAATTTGTACTAAGGATAAAATACAGTAACTATGAGTGGTATAAAATTTTTGTTACAGAGACATAAAAGGGAACAAAGAAGGATTATTAGCAATGCAGGAACCTGCCTCTTATCAAGTTTAAAATAATATGTTGCTTTATGTTTCTTTATATTGTGAACATATGGTCATAGCTGTACTTTATTATGCCTCTGTAAATTAGCTACAAGGAGGAGTTGGAATAGCATAACATTTTAACTGTGTGCATTGTGCCTCTCGCTTTAGTGAAGATTGGCCACTAAAGCCCCATATCTTTCACTGACTCCTGAATTTCTAATAATCCCTGTAAAATCTAAATGTATCCCTTCTTCTACTTGTGGGAACAAAATTAGCCTGTGACTTCCACCTCTCACATGTTACGCACCACCTTTACTATGGAAATTCAGAGTGTAATCTATTGACAGAATGTCACTTCTACCTCAAATTAGCAACATTGTATACATCCTGTGACTTTAACATTTTGCAAGCAAGAGTCATATTATCTGTAAAAGATTTTATATATGCAATACTTAAATGGGAAGGGGGCAGTGTGCATGTGTAATAAAATACCCTCTCAATGGCACTTTCCTGTTTATTTCAACTTTATTTTATATAACTGTTTTGCACCTTTTATTTATGTCCGTTATTTCCTTATTTCATTTATACATATTAAACACTGTACCTTTTGTGTATTAAAGCCTAATGCTAAATTCCGACTGTGCGGTTTTTTTCCTTTTCTGTTTTGCTGCATTTTAGGCTGCAAAACAGGAGATGTCAAAAAAATGCACCCAAAAAAACGAATCTATTTTTTGGATGTGTCTTTTGATCCGTTTTTTAGTGCTGCATTTTTTCCCCCCATTTTTAAGGGCTCCTATGGGAAAAAGGCAGGATAAAAACGCTACAGAAATTGACATGTCATTTTCCAAAACGAAGCTCTCCTAAAATGAAAAAACAAATTAGGCTGCCTTCACATCACGATTTTGGGCTGTCCATGGGGATCCTTGTTTTTGCTGGATCCCCCGGACTGCCTCGGGTCCACATGAATCCCTGCAATCGGATGGCAAATAGCCATCCTTATCCGTGTCTATGCAGGATCCGTGTGGATCCTGTGGTCTCTGTCTCTCCCTGCATCTTCCCTGTCCCTCCCTCCTCTAACGCTCTCCCCCTGCTCGTTTATCCTGTCCCCTATCCTGTTCCCTGTCCTGTGCCCTATCCTGTCCCCTCCTCTTTCCTTTGGTATGTTTTTTTAAAAAAAAAAATCTCCTCCCGGAGGATACTTCACTTTTCCAGTGGCTCCGGTGGTGCGACCGACTGTACTGGGTGATGGACCTCTTGTGACGTCACCGAGCCAATCAGCTGACGTGAGTACATAACCACGGAGCTGACATCGGATCCGATGTAGACACAGATCTGATGTCCATAGGCTCCCATTGTATCTTCCTGCAGAACATCACGGATCCGTGGCTGCGATTTTGGCTCCATGCCTAAATCAGAACGCTACAGATTGTGCTTAAATCGGATGGCAATAGAGACACATCCTAGCTCCATAGGGATATATGGGTGGCAAAATCACATCCAAGTGTATTCGATTTGACACAGATACACTTGGATGCCCAAAAATTGTGATGTGAAGGTAGCCTTACTTTAAAAGAGCACAGTCTGAATGGCAAAAATGAAAACCCGTAACCTTTGCTACGATGTAATTTGAGTGATCCGTGCACTGCAAAAAAATGGATCAAAAAACACACAGTCTGAATGTAGCCTAAAGCTTAAAGCTTTCATAGCTTTGCCTTGTTGCCTGAAAGAACCTAATTTCACATAGAATAAGTAGTAGTTAGTGCATCCATTGTGTAAATAAGATTGGGAGTTATCCTCCTTCTGATAAGTGGTGGCAGATAACGATGAACGAGCATGCTTGCTAGTGCTCGATCGTAGATCAAGTATTGGGTGTTTGGGCACAGTCGTTACTCGATCGAGTATCACTGGTGCTCAAGTAAAAGATCCAGTCCCTGCCCCCATGTCTGGTGGCTTTTTTACAGCCAATATACATGTGGAGATTGCCGGACATACACAGTAATGCTGTAGCCATGTTGGCTGCTAGCATTACTGTGATTGGATGACACATAACGTCATCAGGTCTTACTTGAGATCCAATGGTGCAATAATTGTCACACTGCAGTTCAGGGAGTGTTGATCTAGGAAGGAGAGGTAAGATTACAGTAGGCAAACAGGCAGTAAAGAGTTGTGTTAACCTTTCTTAACTTAATAAATAAAGTGGTGTTGGGTCCTCCCAATACTTTACAAACAGCCAAGGTAAGAAAAGACAGCTGTGGGCTGGTATTACCAGACTGCGAAGATCCATGGGTTTTTGACCATTTCCTAAATATACCAGCCCACGACCACCCTAGAAATGGTGCATCCATTAGTTGCACCATTTCTAGTACTTTGCCATAGCTATTCTTCATTGACCTGGTACAAGGGCATCCTGGAACCTGGATAGGGACATTACTACAAGTTATAGGTTAGAGTACTGGTTTGGGGGACATTGTGGGAGCAGCACATGATGGATTACATTGGAGGTTTGAGGACTTTTTTTTTAAATTATGAAATGATGAACAAACGATAGTGTGTGTGTTTGGAGGGTTTTATTACAATAAACTATTTTTTTTCCTGTGTGTTTGTGTGTGTGTTGTTTTTTTCTTCACACTTACTGGGTAAGTAATGGGGGGCGTATGATAGAGGCTTCTTAATTACTAATCCCTGGGCTTGTTAAAGTTGAACAAAATTACAACTAACCAGAGTAGACTGATTTATATAAAGAGCTCTACACAGGTATACCTGGTAATGGCTATAACTCAATTGATGACACAGACTTGGTCTTCAAGAGAATAGCTAAAATGTTTATTGTTGTAAGAGCTTATATACGTTACAGAAAGCTTAGAAAAAAATGGGTTACATCATACAATAACAAATATGATGAATATGCAGTATAGACAGTTTTGGAATAATTAATAAGTGACCTTTAAGAAAGTTACAGAAGATAAGAACGGTACACTCGGGCTTACATATAGCTTGGTGGTCCTATCTAACGAGCAAGGACAAAAGTAAGAATGTGCTGAGTTGTGCTGATCACACTAAACAAACTGTTACAGAGGTCTCTAGTCAGAATAGATATGATAAATTAATAATATGGCTTCTTTAGATACAATATGGCGGAAGCTATATAGTGCATATGATGTCGTCTTTAACAGTCCCCTCTTTTTATCATTTCTATTCTAGACCTATCCCTGCCTGCCCCTAGGTCCGCAGAGTCCGCCCTACTACACAATACGCAAGGCTACCTCCTACGCATATTATGGAGCGCGATCATTCAGGAAGACCCTGTTAGCTGGCCTATTCCATCCCTCAACACCCCTAACCTAAAGATTAGTATATTGAGTAATTTGAGTGGTTTATGACGTTAAAATAAGAAAAAAATGATGTATTTTAGACTGTGGGTTATCATAAGTCCATTATGTTGAATGTTTTACATAATATTGTAGTTCTTATTTTCTTGTATCTTTGGTGGTTGAGGTGAATCCAGAGGATTTCCACAATAAGTGCAGTTTGAAAGTTCCGCCAAAGTCTTTTTGTTGCACAGCACACACACTTGCGTCCTGGGGTAGTAACATAAGTCAGGAGCACTTAAGTACGCAGTGCTTCAGTATCTTTTTTTTTTTTTTTAAACATCAATTTTTATTGGAATTTTAACATAACATAACTTGTTACATTCAGTTTTGTACAAATATCACAGTAACATACTGCACTTTATATTCAAAATAAAATGATAAAATTATATAATGCCTGCTACCGATATCCGTTTTGCTTATAAACACAATACACTTCCCACTCCAATTACACTAAGTATCACTATGACTGTGATGTTGCGTCTCTAGGATGTTTGTGCCGCCAACTTTCCTAGGGAATTTCCTAGTTCTTCCAGTAAGTACCATGAAGACCCCTTTAATGGTTCCATTATTAGTTTTATCTCCTCGTCTGACAGCGTTAATTCTATGAAGTCCCTCCATTTACCCATAAATGCTTTTGTATTGTTTTCTTTGTCCCTCAGCATTTCACGTTTGTCTATTTCCAGGGCCTTTTTCAAACCTTTCATGATTTCGGATCTGCCTGGCATTTCGGGTTTAAGCCAATAATTTAGGAGCAGTCGTTTCGCCAAAAGGATTAAAACGTGGACCCATTTCACGTTTAAGTTTCCCTTTTGTGATATCTCCAAGTCCTGAAAGATCCATATTGATGGGTCTAAATCAAATGTTTGTGAACTCACTTGTGTACACATATCTTTAATCATGGACCAGTATTTCTGTACCTCATGGCAGCTCCACAATCCATGAACCATGTCAGTCCTCTCTCTATCACACTTAGGGCAACTAGTTTTCCTATCGGGGTTGTTGAGTGATGACGGGAGGTCAAATCCGTATATTAGACTATGGATAATGCGAAACTGAGTGTCTCGCCATTGCTCACTTAAGATGTTTTTCCTTATTCTCGACCATCCCGTCAAGATGCTTTCCTCCACATTGTCCCAACCCAAGAATTTACGCCATCTTGTAAAAGGCGCAGTCCCTCCCCTTGGGAGCAAAGTTTCTCTCATTAAACTATAAATCATCGAAATTGTTAGTTGGTTGGTGTCTAATCCTATTACTCTATCGCAAGCATTATGTTCTAATTCTTTTGAGACGTCTTTAAGTTTTGCCATTAAGTGATGTTTGATTTGAAGATATTGGAGTTCCTGTCCCTCCCCTAAGTCATAGGTCTCTAGGATTTCATCTCTTGTCATCCATCTTTTCTCTTGCTGTAGAAGTAAGTCCCCCATCTTAGCTATTCCCCTTTGTCTCCACTTCTCGAACAGTGCATTCTCTCTGCCCTCTTTGAAATCTGGGAAATTCCAAGGCGTGAGGTGTTTAGACACTCTCCAAGCCAACCCACATTTCTTTCTCACAGCCTTCCACGTCATAATTGTATCTCGGAATATGGCCGAAGATTTTACGTGGGTTGGTAGACCTGAGAACGAAGTGTGCAGCAACGCACTCCTATCCCACGGGGAGCAGAATGCCTCCTCGAGATGTTTATCAGAGTATCTCTCGGACTGTTTTACCCATTCTACGACATGTCTGAAAAGACAGGCCAAATTATAACCTCTAACGTCAGGAAAGTTAGTTCCTCCACTGTCTTTTGTCCGGGACAGAACCCCCAGTCTTAATCTCGGTTTTTTGCCTTTCCAGAGGAATCTACTGAAGGCTTTATTTAATTTTGTTATATCTGAGCGTTTCAGCAACAATGGCAAGGTTTGTAGGGGGTAGAGGATCCGGGCAAAGCTGATCATCTTGATCAGATGGCAACGACCCAAAAGTGATAACGGAAGACCCGACCATCTCTTTAGTTCTCTCTCAATCTTGTCAATTAAAGGGCCATAATTGAGGGAGTATACTTGGTCCGGTGATCTATTTAGTATCAGTCCCAAATATTTAATTGAGGAAGTAACTATAGGAATATTCATGATCGTCTTACTCCTCCCTCCTCCTCCGCCTTCTTTCAACCTCAGAAGTCCGCATTTATTTTTATTCAATTTGAACCCCGAAAATTCTCCGAATCGGTCTATGGCATTTAATAAATCTGGTAAATCTCTAGTTGGGTTATTCATAAATAAAATAATATCGTCTGCGAAAAGAGCCGATTTCAAATTTAATTTTCCTATTGCAATACCTTCAAATGAACTGGAGTTATTTATAAACCGTGCTAGGGGTTCCAAAGCCAAGTTGAATAATAGGGGTGATAAGGGGCACCCCTGTCTGGTACCTTTTTGCAAGGGAAAAGCAGAAGATATAAAACCCGGTGTATGGATCTTTGCCATTGGATTGTTATATAAGGTTTGTATGTATTGGCGGAAGCTTCCATAAATGCCTATGCGATCCATCACCATACCCAGCCATGGCCACCTCACATTATCAAACGCTTTCTCTGCATCTAGGGTGACCATGGCTGGATCTCCGCCCCTCGTGAATTTTCCGCACCGGACCGCATCTATTGCCAGCAAAGCCTTGCGGACGTTAGTAACCGCCGATCTCCCCTTAATGAACCCCGTCTGATGGTGTTCTATCAGTGATGGCATTACTCTAGCAAGCCTATCCGCCATGATTTTAGATAGCAGTTTGAGATCAAGATTGATTAGAGAGATGGGTCTGAAGTTCGCCGGATCCTCCCCCCCCTTGTCCCCTTTAGGTAGCAGTTTAACATAAGCTACATTCATGGCCTCCGAGATGGGTTCCCCCGTTAGAATATCATTGTATAGTCCAGTCAATGTTGGGGTTATAGTTTCTCTCATAATTTTAAAAAATTCCCCGGTGTACCCATCAGGTCCTGGAGCCTTGTCGTTACCTAAGTTCCTTATGGCCCTGTCAACCTCTTCAATCGCTATAGGTCTGTTTAGGTCTTCGAGATCAACCTCTGCAATGGGAGTGATTGGTACATCGTTCAACCAATCCAAACCCTTTTGGGATGTTTCTGCCGGTGTGCTGTATAAATTTCTATAATATTGTTCTAGGATGGAGTTGATCTCTTTGGGATTTGTCGTAAGTCCTCCCCTCTTTTTTGTAACGCCATTATTGGATTAGGCAGTCTCCGACCTCTTGCCAATCTTGCCAGTAGGCGCCCTGCCTTGTCACCAAATCTATTAAGATCCGTCTCCAGTTGACCTCTTGTTATTTCCTCTCTTTTATTAGCCCATTCCTCAAACTCAGTTTTGGCGTCTAACCAGGCCTGTTTGTCTGTTGGACTATGTGAGTGCCTATAAGATTTATATGTGTTTGACACCTTCTCGCTGGTAATAGTGAATTTTTCTTTTAAGATTTTTTTTTGTCTGAAAGTGTGAGCCAATATAAATCCTCTTAGCACTGTCTTTCCTGTTTCCCAATATAAACGGTGATTATCTTTATGTTGGGCATTATCTGATGCAAAGTTTGACCACCATTCCTTAAGTTTAATCTTAAAGTCCCCATCTCTCGAAAGATATGAGGGGAATCTCCACAGGAAATCTACACCTCGCTGGTGATAATCCATTAAATCCAGGCATATCGGACTATGGTCCGAGATCACCATTGTCTCAATTGTTGCATCTTCCGTCCTCCCCCATAGCTGCTCCGATACCATTATATAATCTATACGTGACCAAGAGCTATGTGGGTGAGAGAAGTGGGTGTACTCCAAATCCTGGGGGTGAAGAGTCCTCCATACATCAATCAGACGTGAAGACTCCAGCAGAGTTGCCAAATCCCCTTTGTTTTTAACAGATGTGGCTGGTATTGGATTCCCTGTAACTTCTCTGTGTCTGTCTAAGTCGTCCACCACCACCTCATTACAGTCCCCCCCTACCAAAATGTTTGGCTCTTTATCACTCAGTATCTCCGTGGATAGGTTAGCAAAGAACTGAGTTCTGGAAGAATTTGGGGCGTAGATGTTATATATACTCAGAATTTGGCCTTGTAAATTCAATGTTATGTGCAGTTTCCTGCCTTCCTGGTCTTGGGACATGGAGATTAAAGTATGTGCTACATGTTTGCTGAGTAAGATTAGGACCCCTGCTTTCCTGTTTTGTGCCCCCGAAGCCCAAGCTGCTCCCACCCACAATTTCTGCATAAATTTTAGTTCATGGGAGTAGAGATGCGTCTCCTGAAGGAGAGCAACATCTGCTCTCAGTCTCTTCAGGTGACGCAGTACCATATGCCGTTTATTCGGGGATCTCAGGCCCTTGACATTCCAAGATATAATTCTCAACATTAATCATGTCACTCCCATCCCAATTCCCATCTGATTTCTCTTTACCCTTATATGTAGACCCCTAGACTTCTTTATCACAGTCTTCTTTAGTGTCTTGTGAGTGTGTTCACCAGGCAGATATCTAGCAATTATCGGCAGCATTAAAATATCAAAACAAAAAGTAACATTTGAACAATCAACCCTTTCAGTAACCCCCCCTTCCTGAACACTCAAGGAGTCATCTTCCCCTTCACTCCTTGGGAAAAACAAACTTATCACTCTACATGACTTCCCTATTTCTTCGAATGGCAGTTGGGAACCGCACCATTTGCCTTCAGTATCTAGTTATATTACCCACGAAAGTTCTTTTGTACATGTGGTCCAGAGTGAGGTTTTTCTCGCCTCATTCCCCGATCTCACTTATTTCCTTTCTGTTCTCTCCCACCCCCCTCCCTCCTTTTACAACATAGTTTCAAGAAGCTTGGCCGTCCTTCCGATGAACCATTCAGACACAGTTATTATGCATTATTATGGTCACAACCATCCTACCATTCCTTCCCTCCGCCCCTCTCCCCTTCCAACCCTCCACCTTTGTCTCACGCGCTTAGCTCTCCTGCATGATTGTTCTCCTTCTTCTTTAATGACTCTCCTCCTGTCATCACTTGACGAGGAGATCCGTTTCCGGAGACAGCATTGAAGAGAATATTTCGCTCTCCCAGAGAGGAAAGAGAGAAAGAAAAAAAAAAAAAAAAAAAAAAAAAAACAACAAATCCTCGACTGTCGTCAAGGAACAATAGATTGGGTAATACGAGTCATTCACTCTCGTTTGGCAACTAGTCATCTCGACCGTCGTCGTAGAGTTCTATAGTTAATGTAGTTCTCGTTACCCTCTCAATTGTAGTCGATCGAGTTTGTGGACGCAGGGTAGGATGAGTTATCATGAAGTGTAGGACCTCATAACCTGTATTTCTCTCCCTTTCTCTTTTTTTCCTCTCCCCCCCAGGCTCTCATTCTTATATCAATGCTTCCAGAGGTGGTAGATGAGTGGACTCCCTTTATTTTGTTCGCTTGTCGTGCATCTGGGGCCCCTTGTCACCGTCAAAATGGTTTGCCGTGAAGTTTCTCCCTCCAGTGGACGACAATTTTTCAGCATATGTCTGTTGTTGCGGGTGTAGTTGAGCATTCTCTGATGTAGATGGAGACCGTCCTCCCTTAGGCGTCATAGTTGTTTGTTGGAGAAACTTCAAGGCCATCTTGCAATTGCCAAAGGTATGCATTTCCCCTTTGCTGTCTCTAAAACGTAACACTGCTGGGAAAGCAAGTTGGAATCTTATGTTCCTTTGGAATAGGATCGTGCAAGCAGGACTAAAGGCTTTTCTCTTCCTAGCGACCTCTGCTGAATAATCCTCGTATATTCTAACTTTGTGCCCCTGTATTAGCAATGGGAGACGTTTAGATCTGTATTCCCTGAGTATAGCTTCTTTATCCTTGTAGTCTAGGAATTTGGCTATTACCTGCCGTGGACCGTCTTCTGGTTTTTTGGGGGGACCCACTCTGTGGGCTCTTTCCACCCTACATTGACGTCTCAGACCCAGAGCTTTCGGCACCTCTCCCTCCCAGATTGAATCCAATTGACTGGGTGTAACAGCCTCTGGGAGACCAATCAGCCGGAGATTATTTCTCCTAGAGCGATTTTCTAAGTCGTCCAATTTTTCCTCAGAGTATGCTGAATGTTTCTGCAGAGCTGAGATGTGTCTTTCTAGTATGACAATTCTATCTTCCGCCTCCGAGAGGCGATGTTCTGCCTCTTGTAAGCGTTCTCCGTGTTGTTCTGTTGTCTGCCTAAGCCCTGCCACAGCTTCTGCCACAGTGTCTCTTAGTGCTGATTTAATGTCAGCAACAATATAGGGGACGATTTCTTTTGCTAGCTGCTTCACATCTATATGGTTTCTGCCCTCTGCACCTCTTAGCCCCTCCAATGCAGAATCTCCAGTCACCCCCAGTAATTGTCTCTGAGACTCGCCCTTGCTCCATACCTCTTCTCTGCCTGCTGGAAGTTCCAAGATGTCGCTCTCAGCATCTCTTTGGGCCATGACATTTCCCTGGGTGTCTTCCTCTTCACTCTGTGTTGCCACAGAGCCATGTGTGGTGATGCGAGCCGAATCGCTCCCGCCCGTCGGCTGTTTCTGTGCGCGGTCTCCTCCTTTGTGCGCCATCTTAGCCTGCTGGCCTCCTCGCTTGGTGTAATGTGGGCTGGCGGTCTCCTCGCGTCCCGAGCTCCGCAATATGTAGCGATCCAAGGTCCCCATCGCACGGGGTGTCTCCTCCATCTCTGGGTGTACTCAGTAACTCGTTGGGCTCTGTGATGCTTGCGGATTGCTGGCGCGGTCCCTGGAGCTCGTCTCCTAAGCTGCCATCATCCCAGAGCCGGAACCGGAAGTCCCCGCTTCAGTATCTTTATCTTTATTCTTTTTCATTTTGTATTTACCTGAAAAACATTTGCAGTTAGTTCTTAGAATTTTATTCACAAGCATTACAAAGAACTTTACCAGTATAGCAATAACCAGTATTATAGATGCTCCCTGGATTACAAAATGAATTATCCCAGTTATCCATCCACCTACACCCTTAAAGAGATTATTCAACCTGGAGAATAACAAACCTGTAAGATCCAACAACACTTTCCTGTCTCTTTCATATGTTACCTTCACACCTTTTCACATACTTTTTTCCTTCCTCACTCCTCTATCAACGCCTGCCAAGTGAACTGATCAGCTCGTAATCAGTTCCCATTATTTTTCAAAACCCAACTCGAACTTTCTATTGACTTTCCTAAATCAACCTTCATTTGCTTCCTGCCTATTGTTGTGGTGGATCCTCATCCCATTGTGAGTTTCCCTGTTTGGCTACCTTTTTCTGCTGCAACCCTCCTCCTTCCCACTGCTTAAGTTCACCTTCTGCTGTTCTGGAAAGGAAAGTATTGAAGAAAAACAAGAGTAATGAACAATACTCCCCTAAGGTTATCTCTTTAGTCTCTGTGAACCTTCTTGCAGTGGGATGCATGGATCCAGATAGTCTTTCCTTCAAATCTGGGTTGCAAGCTTTCCTCACAAACTGTGACCAGGTTTTAGGGAGTGTGTACCTTCCAAGGAGGAGGGATCTAGATTGGAACTGAAAACACATTTGTGAGTTTGGTGCAATACATTTTGTAAAGCTGTTGGTACTGATATACTGTATGTAATTAATAGCGCCATATAGATGAATAAAATTATTATTATAATTAAAGCTCCTACATATGCTATCATATCAGAGTGTAATGTCTGTAACTGCTAAGGAAAATACAATAATGTCTTTGGTGGTTCCTCAAATAGTATCTCTTATGGACATAACCCAGTCTTTTTGTTTGGAGTTACCCCTACAGAATACAATATACAGTTCAAGCGGTGGCCTTGACAGTAGGTCATACTTCTGGCTATCCAGAGAATAGGTCTATGCAGACCAACACATACTCATAGGTGCCTACCTTTGGAAGCTGAACAAAGTCAATCTGCAGTGGCTGAAATGGGTAGAGTAGCCTTAGCGCACATTTCTGTCTCAATCGCTATTCCCACCTTATGGCATGCACATACCACACAACCGTGTATATACTTAGCAGCAGCATAGTGGAACCCAGGTGCCACCTAGTGATGTTTCTATTGGATCCTCTTCTCGGGCATCTTCATGTTTCCATTCTTCTTTCTTCCGTTTAGAGGCCTGTGCTTGCAGGCACCCTAGGAGTTCTGCGTCCACCCTCCCAGAGACACACATAGTGTACATCCCTATCAGGAGAGGGAGCAGGGCTGCAGCTTTAGCTGCCCTGTCAGCATGGTCATTTCCTTCGGCCTCCTTGGTGCGCTCCTTTGAGTGAGCTTGCACATTAACCACAGCTTAATGGGTTTCCCTGGAGCTCCCACAAGCTGTCTGCTTTTCTATACAGGGCCGTAATCATGGCAAATACCAAAAGCGTAACAGTTATCAACAAAAAAATGCACCCCAAGCCCCTCCACCATAACCCAAGCCTCTGTCAGAGCCTTTAGTTCAGTTTGTAATGTGGATTGGGGTCTCTTGTACATTTGCCAATGGCTGTGTTTCAATGTTTATTGGTTCAAAACAATTGTGTTCAATTTAATTTGTCAAGTCATCATTAGTATCAGGTAATAAATGTTTCTGTGTCAATACTCCTTTTGCATATCCCTCTAATTCATAACATTAAACCAATACATTTGGAATTCCTAGCACTGGGACAGAGAGAATGTCATTCTTCAGCATGTCAAACCCCTCTTTTGCTTCTGGTGTGATTTCATAGGGTTTGCCCTTGTTGCATTCTGCCAACACATGATATAGTGGCTGCATTTTTTCTTTGATGCTGAAGAATTGAGTAGAGATGCAATAATCAAGTCAACATGACTTCAGTCTATGAACTATGAACTTATAACTTATTCTTCCCCACTTTGCATCTCTCCTCAAACAAAAACCCCAACAGAGACAGTGTTACCTGTAAACAAGTTGGTCTGTCTGGTGTGCATGATCAATTGTACTTGTTCATTTTCGGGGTGCAAGGAAAGAAGTATGTAAGTACAGGTGATAGTGCAGCTGCTTTATTTTGGTCTATTTTATGTCCAAATTAATTGTTACCATTATCTATAAGGGGATTGTAGCGTTCAGAAGTCCGGATCCAGGACTCTACCTGGTACCCGTATCTGTGCTTCTGAATCCACTGGTCATTCACACCAATGAATTGCCTCCAATAGTCCATATCAAAACAACCCAATTTACCCATCTAGGCATTTCCCGCTTTTTTCTTAAAATTTTTTCCTAACATTATTGCTGCATCATTAACTGCCCTTTGTCCATCTTCTGCTTCCACTAAATCAACCATCCTAAGTCTAGGATCCATACTCTGTCCTGATCCAGTAAGAGCCTTGGTGAAACTGGTTCCCATAACGTCTGTCAAGAGTCGCTAACCCAGTCTTCAGTATCCCGATACCACTCTGAACTAGTAATCCTCTAGCCTGTCATCCAAACCAGTAACCTGGTTTCCCCAGTAACTGTCAAAGGTCGATAACCCTGTTTTCAGTAGTCTGGCATCCCAAACTTGACCTTTACTATTTCGTCCTCTAGCTTGTCATCCAAATCCTCTCTTCAGAATCCTGGCATCCCAAACTAGACATTCACCGGTTCACCCTACCTCCAGCTTGTCATCCACACCAGCAACCTGGTTTCCGCAGGAACTGTCAAGGCCGCTACCCCTATCTTCAGTATACTGGCACCCAAGCTGGAGCTCTATTTCCTGGGCAGTCAATGCAAACTCAATTTTCTGATTATTCTAATTGTAGGGAACACTTGTCTAAGCAAGTGAAAAAAAAAATAAAATAAAATAAAAAAATAAAACATACAATGATGAATATAACAATAATGATTTACGGGAAAAAAACATACAATGCAATCCAAGAAAACAACTATTGTCATGCATATCAGAATTATCTGTAGCAGACACCTCTATTCCTGAATCCAACCCTTCCCTGCACATCTGTAATTATGTGTTACCTTTTCCACCACTCTGCAATTGTACTTTAGACATTCTGGATCAACTCTATGCCAGGATATAACATCACATTCTAGCTAGTGGTCTGTCCTTGTGGCACATCTTACAATTCATATTTTATTCTTTTACCTGACACAATACTCATGTTATAGCTGGAATCCCATGAGGAGAACAAAAAGTCTTGCAGACTTCAAACTGTGTACACCCCTTATCAATTATGCAAATGTTACAGTTATCACTGATTTCATAAACTTACTCCTGTCTCAGAGGCTTGAATGAATCCCATAAAATTTTGTCACTAAGATCTATTGTTGACATCCACTACAGCCCCGCAGACCGGGAACGGGGTCTCTGGTCTTCTGTTATCCAGAAAACACCTGAATGGTATGTTTCTAGGACACCAGACACTATATTCCTCTATTACTCTATGTGTTTCAATAATGCTCCAGAGGTCCAAACCCAGTGTACACCTGACTTATAATAAATGTCAACAATTTTAGCAAGTCTCAAACCCTCAGAAGACACAGTTAACATTAATCCAAATCTACAACGTGCTCTGATTGAGCTGAGATGCAATGACCAAGTCAAATGACTTTAGTTTTGTGATTCTTCCCCACTTTGCATCTCTCCTCAAGCATAGACATCAGGGCATGATATTATTAGACATTTGCCAGTGGTCGCCCAATCACAATGCAAACATTACAATCAACATTATATTTCTAAACTCTATCCAGTTTCAGAAGTCTGAACAAATAACTATAATAATTAATAAACTATAACTATAATAAATCTATTCCAACATACTGTAGAGTATATGACGTTGTCCATCCAGCTTAATCCCTCTATCTACTCAAACCCCTCCTTTTCCTGCTCCCGTGATTAAAACTTTCACACAAACATTCTTGAATTCCATTGACTCCGCTCTATTATAAAAATGTTTTCAAAGGAAAAACAAAAGCAGTGATTCTAGTACAATGTAAATTAATATATTTTGTCTGTTTTCTATATATTCACATATATTTTAATTAGGAGTTCTGTTTGTAAACCTGTGGATCTGGACTTTGACTTAAATACAGTAAGTAAGGCTGGGGTCACACTTGCGTTTTTTTTCATGAGTTTTTGGAGACCTGCATTTTTTAAAAAAACATGTAAAAACGCACCCTTAGGCCCCCATGCTAAAAAACGCATGCCCTAATAGAAAAAACGCATGTCTTAATAGCAAAAACGCATGTGTGACAGTACCACGTGTTTTTGTGTGCGTTTTTGCAATTATGTGATTAGCTGACATCAAAAACGCATGCAAAAACGCATGGTACATTAGTACCATCAAAAAACGCATGCGTTTTCTAAAACACGCATGCGTTTTCCATAGGGGCCCATGTTAAAAAAAACACATGCGTTTTTAAAACAGCACTAAAAAATAGTGAGTGCACTATTTTTGGGTGCTGATTTAAAAACGCATGCAAAAACGCAGGTGCCATCAGACACCTTAAAAAATGCATGCTGAAATGAAAAAAACGCATGCGTTTTTTTAAGGCACTAAAAAAACTCATGCCAAGTGTGACCCCAGCCTAATACAGGAAATATTTAATACTTTTTTGGAAATAATTTACTTTGGTTAACTTTACTTCTGTTGTCATACAAGACACAATTCTCATCTGATCTTTGTGAAAACATCCGTCTGTATTTCAGCAGATCATTCAACACAATTGCAATAGTTGCAGCTTTTCCCAAATGCTACTGTCATCGCAAAACCATAGGCTATCAGAAAAACAAGGTCAGGACAAGCCCGTCTGCAAGTTTTCTGATCTTTCTGCATAGTTTCACAACATTAACAGAACATTTGGTTCCAGCTCAGTCAAAGAGTTCCAGTCACTTTCTTTCACACACACTTTTTCCACATGCGTACACCTTTAAAAAGTTAGTGATATGAAAATGCAGTCACAAAAAAAGCAAGCCCTGAATTGCCCGTGGACAAATCAGGTTGCCATCTGTAACTATCTGTTCAATGGGTAATCCAATGCTCTCTATTGCTGGGACAGAATGGGCATTGATCCTTACTTCAAAGTACCTTGTTACTCGAGTGCACCCTGCATCCCATCCTAGAGGATCTAATAAAGTTGGCAGTACTGTTAATAATGAAATCAATGGGTCAGAGCTGGAAGAGCTGAAGCCGGGTTCCCAATGGAATAGCAAGCTACAAACACAATTAGAGCAACACATAATAGATAATATTCAACCTTCAGAACATTTACTGTACGGAGAAAGGGAGGGAGGAGGTGTGACGTATGAAGAAAAAGAAGGGAGGGAGGTAAGAAAGGGAGGGGGTGAGCCAGCATGACTTCACCGATCAGGTGCAGTACATTAGGGAGAGGATGGGGGTTGTAGTGCAATGCTGCAGCTTATCAAAATTCCTCTCCCGTCCCTTTTAGTTTTAGTAAACAACACTTAATCACAAAGCAGTACCGTAAAGTAGGAGAGAGTGATAGAATTAGAAGATTAGTAAAGTTTGTATAAAAGCACCAACAATATATGAGCGGTTTAGAAAAGAGTAGTTTTGCACAATTAACAATTAACGCATACAGACAAATACAACAATATTGACAAAAAAGACACTGGGACAAGACAAGACAAAACACAGGACAAGATTATGAACAAATAACAAATAATCAAATCAGTCTGAGTTTCCCATTTCTAATTCCCCAAAGACTGGCTCTTGCTACCCCCTCCTGGAGAAGACAATACCTTGAGACAATGGCTCAAACTTACCGGAATTATGTATGATGTTCGGCAGGAGACGGGTAGATTTTTGTGTCCAGTCCAAGGTGAATGTAAAAAGGGGAAAAATATATATAACAGATAAACATCTCGCTGGGGCCTCCAAATGTTAAAGTTGAACAAAATTACAACTAACCAGAGTAGACTGATTTGTATAAAGAGCTCTACACAGGTATACCTGGTAATGGCTATAACTCAATTGATGACACAGACTTGGTCTTCAAGAGAATAGCTAAAATGTTTGTTATTGTAAGAGCTTATATACTGTCACGGGTGGCACGGATGACAGGGTAGAGGCCACGCGCAGACGGTCCCAGCGTTTGGCCAATCAGCCATAAGGTTTGAGGACGGTCCGTCTTTCAGGGGCATTTACCTTCTGTGTAGATAAAGAGAAGGTATGATAAGATCTCCCTATCATGGGGAGACGGCTGGGAAGGTCTTGTGCTCGGTCTGGTTTCTACACCAGTATTCTGGGTCTCTAGGACCCAGCAGGTTCTTCCCTCCTTTATAAGGAGTTTCATTGCCCTCCCTCGGTGCAGGTGATATTTCCTTGAGGACTCATTATCCTTGCTCCAGCAGAAGCTGAAGTTGTGGAGGTTGCTGTGCTCTGCTGCAAGATAAGTGTTTTCTTTCCCCATTGTCTGTTTTTTCCTTGTGTTGTCTTTAGTTGTTAGTGGAGGGGTCTAGTGAACCTCTCCATCTGATCCTTAGATAAGGTAGTTCTAGGATCAGAGAGGGACGAGGTTCGTGGTCGGCGACAGTTGAGGAAACTGTATAGGGACGTTAGGGCAGACAGGGTCAGCCCTAGTAAGACTAGGGGTCACCCTCTCCCTCTTGTGCCCATAGCTTTAGGGACTCCTCATTCCCCCCCCCCCCCGTCGTGGTCCTACGCTGGGTGCCTCTCCCGCTCCCAGCGTGACATATACGTTACAGAAAGCTTAGAAAAAAATGGGTTACATCACACAATAACAAATATTATGAATATGCAGTATAGACAGTTTTGGAATAATTAATAAGTGACCTTTAAGAAAGTTACAGAAGATAAGAATGGTACACTCGGGCTTACATATAGCTTGGTGGTCCTATCTAACGAGCAAGGACAAAAGTAAGAATGTGCTGAGTTGTGCTGATCACACTAAACATTTTTTTCTGCACTTAAAAACATTGCTATGTCCGTTTTTGAGCCAAAAACGTTGCTAGCAACATTTTTGGGGTCTGTTTAAAAAAAAAAAAAAAAAAATATATATATTTTTTTAACATGGGCCCTATGGAAAAACCGATCCGTTTTTTGGGGTGCCTTAAAAAAACGGATCAGTTTTTTGAGAATTTTGGTCAAAAAAGGACTAAGTCCAGAAACGTTCAGGGGTGTAGGAGGCTCAAAAAGCACCCAAAAAAAACGGATTGCTCATGGAAATCACTTCCAAAAATGGATTTCTATGTGTGACCCCAGCCTAAGATATACTAAAAACCATTTGTGCTCCTCCATCCTTTTGTAGCACCCTCCTAAACCGCTAATTACCTCTTATTCTGTTATCCCCATTTTACAAACCCAGCAAGTGAAAAGGAAAAAACACACACACACAAACATAGTTTATTTGAATGAGAAATCCCCCACACTTTCCCTAGTTCAGCAATTTATTATCAAAAATATTCCCTTGAAGTTGGGTCCCAGAATCCACAAATGCAAGTCTGTCGACTCTGAACAGCAGTAAAGTATAGTTATCCACTGGCACCAGGTACTGACAACAATTTCTTTGAGAGCCGCTGGCTCAATGCTGCAATCAGTGAGACCTGGTGACACTGCTGAGAGTTCTAGTGACTCCCTGGCAGCACCTGCGTTGGACAGCAAAGGGTGATTTGCTGCAGGCATATGTCAGGTTGGCATCACCAACCAATTTTGTGAAGTGACAGGACAAGGCCGACTTGGAAAGAAGTTGGTGTTGGGTGTGTTTTCTGTTGGTTGGCCATATAGATGCACCCAAACCGACAGGGCATGTTGATTGTCCTGGTCCTGTCTGTCCTAGAGGGAGTGGTTATCCCCTAGTTCCTCCATCAACCTCTCCAGTGGTGGTCATGATGGAGTGTGCTGAGGGGCAGGTGGTGGCGGAGAATGCACCTAGAGGATTAGGCTCTGCGATCCCCAAGACTATAGCAGCGGAGTACCACGAGAAAGTGCGATAGATAGATAGATAGATAGATAGATAGATAGATAGATAGATAGATAGATAGATTTCGGTGTAGAGTTGTACCTTTTTCAAGTACATTGCATGTAAAAACAAGCCAGCATTAAATAGCCATCCATAATTACAGTGATTAACATTCATTAGTGAAAAATGTACATTGCAATACATTATAGAAAGTTTAAAAATATGGTGATACATATAAGAGGGTCTGTGCAAGGTGAACTTCTTTAAAAACATTTCATATTTCTGGTTAGTCATAATGAGCTTTGATTAATGCAGTGCACACCTGTAAAAATACATAAACACATATTAGCATTCAATTACCGTTCCCCTCCTG
Source organism: Allobates femoralis (assembly GCA_033576535.1). NCBI lineage: Eukaryota > Metazoa > Chordata > Amphibia > Anura > Aromobatidae > Allobates > Allobates femoralis. The sequence goes on along the minus strand of JARQOC010000005.1, from coordinate 379,993,410 downwards.
CATCGCCTCCAGTTGCCATTACCGGCATTCCGGTGCGACTACTGCACAGGCACGGTAAGCAGCACTGTGATTGGTCAGGGACTCGTGCATGCGCTTTGTGCAGTGGACCCGTTGCCTTCATCTTTGACCAGGGCAAAACATTGCCAGTACTCTCTGATTTAACATAGCACTTTATTGTACAAACACAATGTAAATTAATATGAGCGGAATTGCTGCCTTTATATGTTAACTCTCAAGCAAACAAACAGCTTGAAATCATTATTACAGCAATATAATAATTGGCGTTCTTGCAGTGTTTGTTTAAGTTTGCAGTGGGCTATGGCAGGTAAGGATGACTTGCCTTCTGAGGTGTCTAGATACGGATCCAAGGCTAGGTTAAGATATCTCCCAAGAATCAGTGTTCCCTAGGCAAATTCCTCAATGCAGTCTAAGAACTCTATCAAGGCCAAGATTTGTCCTGTGTTTGGCAAATATAATGAGGCAAAGTTGTGTAGCTGCAAGGATAATTTACCCTTAACTGCGAACATCCTCTACTGTGAAAATCCACAAAATCTCATGGAAGCTCAATACAAATCAGGATGCTAATTCCACGTGATTTGGTATCTGGAGAGAGACTATTGTAGGCTGTGGGGAACCATTGGTTAGAGAATTTGAAAGGCATTTCTGCACATAGGTGTGTCTCATGTATAAATGCAACTTGGATTCTATATGTAGCAATGCCTGCCCTGAGTGTGGCCTTTTGAGAGATGAGTAGGGGAAGTGGAGGAAATAAAGGTAAAGGAACTTAGGATGAGAGAATAGGAGGATAAAAGAAGAAAGAGGAAGATAAAGTAGAAAGAGAGGAAGCTTATTTATGCAAGAAAAGGTAGCAGAAGTGAAAGTGTCCAATATTATTTTATAAAAGGAAGGTAAGTTGTGAAAGAATGAACTGATCAGCTTTTCTAAGGGTGCCAAATAGTGTCCCCTGTGGTTCTGAACGTTTTTGAGAAGTTTTTGGACTTAGTTCATTTTTTCATTACAAACGCATATGCGTTAACACGTGCGTTAACGCAGGTGCCTACATGTGTCATGCGTTAACGCATGCGTTTCCCATAGGGCCCCATGTTAAAAAAACGCATGCGTTTTTTCAACAACCCATGCGTTTTTTTACAGCACCCAAAAAACGCTGCATGCAGTGTTTTTTGGAATGGTGGAAATTAACGCATGTGTTGTTAAAAAACGCAGCTACACTTAAGTGCACCATGCGTTAATGCATGTCCGTTTTTTATAAACAGCTAAAAAACACAGAGAATGCCAAAAAAGCTGGTAAGTGTGAACAAGGCCAAGCCTGACCATGCTGGGATCAAAACCCTCAGAAAGTGTTCTGGGGAAGGTTACAGGGGACTTCGAAAGCAATGGGGTGAAACTCCATGAACCAGAGGCCTAACACAACTTCAGTGTTATATTTAGCTAACCAATCATCCCTCTGTGCAAGAAACAGGGTGAGGCACTACATTTAGATAGGGAGTGAAAAGTAAGCAACAATATAATCTAATAAACAAAATCAGACACCCAAAAGAAGAAAAATGTTATTCATGGGCATCCAAAGATAAACATTATAACTGTGTATGGGAAAAATCAAGGAATAACAATGAAAGCACTGGAGATGATAATATTTCTAACCTAGTATTCCTTATTTCAGTGAAGACGTGCCTCCTGCCCACACGCCACATCCCCCACCCACGATATTAGAAGACAAACACTGCAAGGACAAAAATAGTCTCTCACCCATTTCCACACTCCAGATATGGTGGACAGAAGATGTCGGGTGAATGGAACCAGTTCTATCCTGACCAATAAAGCCACTTCCTCATCTATTTATGGGGATAAATTTGGCTCGACTGCCCCTGAAGGTGCCCAGATCAAAAAAAGAAATCAATATTGAATAAATAAGATTTGGCACTCAAAATAAGAATAGAGGAAGTCCAAAAAAATCTTTTGTGTCCTTTTTATTGTGAGAAAAGTTATTTCATACAACAGAATACAAAACTCTCACCCAATGTTTCAACCCTCACATGGGCTTTCATCAGGGGTCTTACAGACTGGGTCCATACATGAAAAGCAAAATAAAATGGACAAGAATCAGTGAAATCAACACATGTGTAATAGAAAATAAAACATTGTCTATAACAATTTCATCAAGGAAAAAAAATACAACAAGAGAGACAAATAAATACAGAACTCCGTTATGGGATGTTACATAATGTGTAGGACTCATGATTGTCATGTGATAAATTGTACCAAATTTACCATTAAAAGAGGTTGACCAACATGCAGAGACTAGCCTCTGACTATGTCCAAAAAAAAATGGAAGCAAGCTTGCAATGGTAGCATCTCTAAAGGTACCGTCACAATGGCTGGCAATTCCCCAATTTGGCAATGTGTAAACCACTTCGCATGTGCGTAGTGGCTTGTGACTGGGTGATTCTAAGGTGAGAAATCGCCGGTGGAGGGTGCCTGATTGCTCTGCAATATGATTGCCCTGCATATAATGTTATTTTATTCCCTCACACACTCCTAAGGTACCGTCACACGCTGCCATATGGCTTCCATATGGCTGGCGATTTGACGTGAGCGCAGTGAAATCAGGCGATACCCACCAGGTGATTTCAGCGCATCGTGGCGTGTGACAGGGCGATAGCGACATACACAGCCATCCTGAAATCAATCCCGCAGGCGTGCTTGGATGGTGGGTGATACTGCGTTCTGATTGGCTGGCCGTGTCCGAGGCGTCTTATTTGATGACCCCTGCAGTCACGCAAGGCTGACCAATGGGAACACAGTTTGTCCACCAATTGCAGTGATTGGGGCACAGTGAAACACACTCTAACACGCCCCTATCAAAACAGTATGGCCACATCGATGCTACGATTGTGGCGTGTGACGCGGCGATGTGTGAAGGGAAGGTCGCTTCCGGTCTTCTGCCGGCAATTTCTGGGATGCAGGATCACCGAAGATCGCAAGCTAGATAGCCACGTGTGACAGCTCCACAGCGTTTTGAAAAAAGTGCCCGAATTGTGCGCGCTCATGGAAGCCATATGGCGGAGTGTGACGGTGCCTTAAGAGTGTGTGAGGGTACAAAATAACATTATATGGCTAGGTTCACATTTAGAATACAAAATGCGGTTACCACATCCAGATTCAGATACGGTAATCTCATGTCCCTTTAAACACATTTTGCATTCTAAATGTGTCCCTAAACCCCCATTTGGTAACCAGATTGCACAGTATTGTGCAATCCGGTTGCCGGATGCTTTATTCATCCCTGCTGCTGCGGGGATGAACAAAGGGTTAATCTGTTAAATATACGTGGGTAACATGTCTCCAGGGAGTGTCCACCCTCCCTAGAGACATGTTGTCCTAATAGAGTGGCATGTTAATGAATAATAGGCTTTATTACTTTATCGGCGCAATTGTCGGCTTTCTAAACTTCTGAATGAAAGCCGGCGGTTCCTAAGTGTAAGCAGGAGTATAAGTACGTAATGTGCGTAACCACCAGGGTCAGCTCCTTAATGAGGATGCTGACCTGCAATGTGCTTACGCACATTACGTACTGATACTCCTGCTTACAATGAGGAGCCGCCGGATTTCATTCAGAAGTTTAGAAAGCCGACAATTGCGCCAATAAAGTAATAAAACCTATTAACCATTAACATGCCACTGTATTAGGACAACATGTCTCTAGGGAGGGTGGACACTCCCTGGAGACATGTTGCCCACATATATTTAACAAATTAACCCTTTGTTCATCCCCGCAGCAGCAGGGATGAACAAAGCATCCAGCAACCGCAGGCATTCACATGTGTCTTGCGGTAGCCACATGAGTTCCCATATGCGCCCATTATAGCAGCCCTGCTGCGGTTTTGATACCACTCCGAAAAATGTTGCCTGCATTATTTTTCACGCAGGCAACGAAACCAGAATGCGGTAACCGGATTGCATTAAGTGCAATCCGGTTTTATAATGGGCGCCAATGGGCTGCGGATCCTGATCTGGTTTTGAGCATTTTTACATCTCAAAGCCGGATCAGGATCTGCAATCCCGACTGCAAATGTAACCCTAGCCTATGGCATATTGACCCAACCCAGGGACTTGGGTACCCGGGTCCTGGGTGTTGATTCGGTGGGGTTGTCACAGGTGGCTTGCCCGAGCCCATAGCCCTGGTGGTCACTGAAAAAGGGGTTAAAAAGACAAATAATAATAGTTTGTGATGCCACCTTTTTGGAAGTGCACTGAGATACAGGCTGATTTGCTGCTAAGGGAAAAAAAGAAAAAAAAAACCTCTTTATATCTGATTCTCTAGCGAGTGTGACCGCGAGCTTTGTGTGACAGAGCGCAAGTGCGACAGAAGTAAGTGTGTGACTTGTGATTCAGTGACTTTGGATTAAGGGAGTTTGGAAGGGAGGACTTACTGAATTGCTGGTTGTATTTTATTAATACTTTGCATTTCTTTTTACTTATCATTTCTGTCTGGTGCAATCCCCATTAGGAAATGAGCTCCATGATTGGCAATGCCATCCAGTGTACATCTTGCCACATGTATGCATTCCTTGACCAGCCGGCCGAGGGTGCATACTGCTGTGTGAGATGTGAGTACGTTGTGCATTTGGAAGCCCAGATACTGGATCTAAATGAACGACTGACAACGCTGAGATCCATAGACAATATGGAAAGGAGTCTGCTGCTCACTGAACAGCTGCTCAATGGGATAGATGTGGGGGAGGATGGTACTATGGAGCCTCAGGACCATGAGGTAGCTAGCTGGGTGACAGTTAGAAGGCGGGGTAGAGGGAAGGGGGCCAGGGAGGCTAGCCCTGATCTGGCACACCCCAATAAATTTGCTATGTTGGCAGATGAGGGGGGTGTGAGTTCAGGGATAGCACTGCTGCAGCAGGGCATGACCTCTGAAAGCCAGAGGAGTGTCTGCTCCAGTAAGGGGGAAAGCAGGAGAGTAGGGCAGGCCAGACAGGTGCTGGTAGTGGGGGACTCAATTATTAGGGGAATAGATAGGGCAATCTGTCACAAAGACAGGGATCGTCGAACAGTGTGCTGCCTACCTGGCGCTCGAGTCCGGCACATCGCTGATCGGGTTGACAGATTACTGGGAGGGGCTGGTGAGGACCCAGCGGTTATAGTGCACATTGGCACAAATGACAAAGTTAGAGGTAGGTGGAAGGTCCTTAAAGATGATTTCAGGGAATTAGGCTGCAAGCTTAAGGCAAGGACCTCCAAGGTAGTATTCTCTGAAATACTGCCTGTACCACGTGCCACACCAGAGAGGCATCGGGAGATTAGGGAGATAAATAAGTGGCTCAGGAATTGGTGTAGGAAGGAGGGGTTTGGGTTCCTGGAGAACTGGGCCGACTTCTCTGTTGGCTACAGGTTCTATGCTAGGGACGGGCTGCACCTCAATGGGGAGGGTGCAGCTGTGCTGGGGGAGAAAATGGCTAGAAGGTTGGAGGAGTGTTTAAACTAGGGATTGGGGGGGAGGGTATTCATTGTATAGGAGGGGAAGATAGTGTAAACAGTAACCTGGGCACAAGTAATAAAATTGGGGGTGGCATGGGGGGTGGGGTTAGAACAGTCAATCTAGTAGGAAGGAATAGAGGTAAAGAGAGATGCATAAAGTGCATGTTCACTAATGCCAGAAGCCTCACCGACAAAATGGAGGAATTGGAATTGATTTTGTTGGAAAATAATTATGACATGGTGGGGATTTCGGAGACTTGGCTGGACGAGAGCCATGACTGGGCTGTTAATTTACAGGGCTATTGTCTGTTCAGAAATGACCGTACAAATAGGCGAGGAGGAGGTGTATGTTTATACGTAAAATCATCCTTAAAACCCATCCTGCGTGATAATATAGGTGAATCTAATGGAAATGTAGAGTCTCTGTGGGTGGAGATAAGGGGAGGGGGAAAAAATAATAAATTACTGATAGGGGTTTGTTATAAGTCCCCATCAATAATGGAAGTGGAGGAGAATATCCTCATAAAGCAAATAGATGAAGCAGCGACTCAGGGAGAAGTCATTATTATGGGAGACTTCAACTACCCTGAAATACATTGGGGATCAGAAACCTGCAGTTCCAGCAAAGGTAATAAGTTTTTGAAAACTATAAGAGACAATTACCTTTCACAACTGGTTCAGGACCCAACAAGAAGGGGGGCACTGCTGGACCTAATATTAACCAACAGGCCAGACCGCATATCAAATATACGGGTTGGAGGTCACTTGGGTAATAGTGATCATAACTTAATAAGCTTTCAAGTATCCTTTACTAAGACGTGTAGTAGAGGGGCCACAAGGACACTAAACTTCAGGAAGGCAAATTTCCAACGGTTGAGAGATGATCTTAGTGCAATAAACTCGGACGATGTCCTGAGACATAAAAGTACACAACACAAATGGGAGATGTTTATTAGCATCCTGAATAGGACCTGTGCACAATATATACCCTATGGGAATAAGCATGCTAGAAATAGGAGGAAACCACTATGGCTAAATAAAGCGGTAAGAAGTGCAATATGTGACAAAAAGAAAGCATTTAGGGAATTAAAGCAAGTAGGTAGTGATGAAGCATTAAATAAATACAGAAAATTAAATAACATTTGTAAAAAGCAAATCAAGGCAGCAAAGATTGAGACAGAGAGACTCATTGCCAGAGAAAGTAAAAAGAATCCCAAAATATTTTTTAACTACATAAATAGTAAGAAACTAAAAAATGATGGTGTTGGCCCCTTTAAAAATAGTCTGGGTGAAATGGTGGATGAGGATGAGGAAAAAGCAAATATGCTAAATGACTTTTTTTCAACAGTATTTACACAAGAAAATCCCATGACAGACAATATGATCAGTGATAACAAAAATTCTCAATTAAACGTCACCTGCTTAACCAAGAGGAAGTACGGCATCGTCTAAAAATCACTAAAATTGACAAATCCCCGGGCCCAGATGGGATACACCCCAGAGTGCTGCAGGAATTAAGTACTGTCATAGATAGACCATTATTTTTAATATTTAAAGATTCCATAATAACAGGGTCTGTACCACAGGACTGGCGTATAGCAAATGTGGTGCCAATATTCAAAAAGGGGACAAAAACTGAACTTGGAAATTATAGGCCAGTACGCTTAACCTCTACTGTGGGTAAAATCCTAGAGGGTTTTCTAAGAGATGCTATACTGGAGTATCTGAAGAAAAATAACCTCATGACCCAGTATCAACATGGTTTTACGAGGGACCGTTCCTGTCAAACTAATCTAATAAGCTTCTATGAAGAAGTAAGTTCTGGACTGGACCAAGGAAATGCAGTGGATGTGGTGTATATGGACTTTTCAAAAGCTTTTGATACGGTGCCACACAAAAGGTTGATACATAAAATGAGGGCAATGGGGATAGGGGAAAATATGTGTAAGTGGGTTAAGAACTGGCTTAGTGATAGGAAACAAAGGGTGGTTATTAATGGAACACACTCAGAATGGGTCACAGTTAACAGTGGGGTACCACAGGGGTCAGTGTTTGGCCCGCTTCTATTTAATATATTTATTAATGACTTTGTAGGGGGCATACAGAGTAGAATCTCAATATTTGCAGATGACACTAAACTCTGCAGGGTAATCAATACAGAGGAGGACAATTTTATATTACAGGAGGATTTATGTAAACTAGAAGCTTGGGCTGATAAATGGCAAATGCGCTTTAATGGGGATAAATGTAAAGTCATGCACTTGGGCACAGGAAACAAAAGGTATAATTATGTGCTTAATTGTAAAACACTGGGCAAAACTGTCACTGAAAAAGACCTGGGTGTATGGGTAGATGACAAACTCACATTTAGTGGCCAGTGTCAGGCAGCTGCTGCAAAGGCAAATAAAATAATGGGATGTATTAAAAGAGGCATAGATGCTCATGAGGAGAACATAATTTTACCTCTATACAAGTCACTAGTGCGACCACACTTAGAATACTGTGTACAATTCTGGTCTCCGGTGTATAAGAAAGACATAGCTGAACTAGAGCGGGTCCAGAGAAGAGCGACAAAAGTTATTAGAGGACTAAGGGGTCTGCAATACCAAGACAGGTTATTAAACTTGGGGTTATTTAGCTTGGAAAAACGAAGGCTTAGGGGTGATCTTATAATAATGTATAAATATATGAGGGGGCAGTACAGAGACCTTTCTAATGATCTCTTTACTCTTAGGCCTGAGACTGGGACAAGGGGGCATCCTCTACGTCTGGAGGGAAGAAGGTTTAATCATAATCACAGACGCGGATTCTTTACTGTAAGAGCAGTGAGACTATGGAACTCTCTGCCACTTGATGTTGTAATGAGTGAGTCACTACTAACATTTAAGAAGGGCCTGGATGCCTTTCTTGAAAACTATAATATTACCAGTTATATATACTAGATTCTTTGATAGGGCGTTGATCCAGGGAATTAGTCTGATTGCCGTATCTGGAGTCAGGAAGGAATTTTTTCCCCCAATGTGGAGCTTAGTGTTGCCACATGGGTTTTTTTTGCCTTCCTCTGGATCAACATGTTAGGCTATGGGTTGAACTAGATGGACTTAAAGTCTTCCTTCAACCTTAAAAACTATGTTACTATGTTACCTACGGTACCCAGTAAAGATACCGGCGCTGCCTTCAGACTTCCGGTGATGGTGTTGTGGCAGATAGATGATAACGCTCCCTGTAAGTGGAGCATGGTCCCTGGGGCAGGGATGAATGCAGGGATTCTGCACAGGGAGGCAGCTCTCCACTCAGCCTTGTATTTGGTGCTGCTGGGGAAGGCAGCTCATCAGGTGGAGATGCTGGCAGGCACTCTATGTTAAGGGCAGCATCAGGAGCTGCAATAACAGACACACACACTGGGAGATGTTTCTGCACCTTTTACTGATGGAATTGCAGGTAATGTCTAGGATGCACTCCAGGTGGTCGGGAGGCACTTTAGGATCTCCACATCCGGTGAGTGGTGAAGCCTCCTTGTCCTTCTGTGTGTGTTAATGTCATGGCCTTCCTGAAGCTCAGCCCTGACCTCTCCTGTGTTCCTTGCTTGTATTGCAGGTGGTGAGAAACTGTTGCTGGGCTTCTCCTGTCCTACAGTTCCTGGCTCTCAAGTACGCTATGCTACAAGCATCCCAGGAGACTGAAGTCTTCTGGTTGTCTGGTGCTTTCTCTGTTGGGCTAGTTTTCCCTCAGACTCCGGTGTCCGGGTGGTTTCCTGGGGTGAGTCGGTATGGCTCCTCTGTCCTCACCTTGCCTCTGACCCTCACTCTTGGGCCCCTGCACTGGCTAGGCTTCCCTCTGGTACAGGCCTAGCGCGGCTTCGTTCACAAGCATGTCTTCCTCAGTGCTGCTCTGCACTGAACTGCCTAACTCCTTCCCTGGGCCTGAATTTATAAAGGGCCTTGCTTGAAGGCGACAAGTAGAGCTCCCCCTTCAGGTCTGGGGTGGAAGGTGTTGCATGTGTAATGTACCTGATTTGGAAATCCCTCTGTGCACCAGGTGATTCTGTGACACTTACCCCGCAGGGGTGCCACATTCTCCCCTAGTTAAATTCATTACTCCCGGACTGAGAAACATTTACAATAACAATTTTCCGAACAGAGTCTCAAAAATAAAAATTACAAAAAACAAGAAAAATGGTGAAAAACGGATAAAGTAGTCCATACGTCACTAGTCCATCCCCCGCAGGCTGTTAAAGAAGTCTTTTACCACAACCAGTCCTGTGGCTAATGGTCCGTATTTTAAATAAGTCCAAGCAAATGCAAAATGTTCTTACAGCTAAAGTTTCGTAGGCTCAATACTTTAACGGTTACGTGTTCAAATCTTTAAGTTGCAATGAGTTATTCAACACATTTAATTCTCTATCCTACTTATGGGTGTCTCGGCTTAGGAGTTCTGGCTTTCACTTTCCACCCCCAGGAACGTTCTTTTCCTAACTTAATATTCATGGGGGTTAGTCCAGTTCCTCCACCCTTCTGTACACTACTATTCACATATCATTTACAGACAGCTACTCATGTTTACACTTTACTCTCTGTACCTAAGTGATAGTTGTCCAAAATTACTACGGGTTGACGTGCGTAACACTGGTGTTTCTACAAGTGGTACACTAGTGTCTACTTCTAGTGTTGTGCATGCACTATCCAATAGTCTACTGCTAGACCTACTTGACTGTGAGATACCGCAGTATTGCCTTAGTCTTTCAAGGGACTGGCAGGTTCACCGATTGCAGGATCCTCTGGTTCTGCTACAATAGGTGGTTCTTCTGAACTTGAACACTGACTGGTTCTTCCATGCTTTCTGGTTCTTCTACTGGTTGCAAAAAGGTGATAATAGGTACTAGTATGGCTCCATCGCACTGAGGCCAATCTTAGGAAAATCTCCAAGTATAGTATGGATTACTTTTCCTTTCTCTTCTTCTATTTGGGGTGTGCATGGAATCTCTTCTTGGGGTTTTAATTGTTCAGGGCATTTCTTTAGATGATCCCTAGAAACTGTTGCTGTAGTTCTTCCTTCATCTCAACTGATTAAGCAAGTCTTTCTGTTGTCAGAGTTGGAATTTAGCACTGTGTAGGGTTCTGCTTCCCATTGGTCATCAAGCTTATGTACTCTTTTCTTCCTCCTGAGAACCATTTCCCAGGTGTTAAGGTAACAGCTTGTGCATTTTTATTGTAATCTCTTTTTTGCTTTTTTCTGATCTGGATTAGACTTCTTTCTACGCATTCTTGTACTTTCTTGTACTGTTCCTTGCCGTTTGAGTCCCAATCAGCATCAGGTGAATCAGTCTCAGGTACTACGATTCCCATCTGAGATCAACCAGTAACTTTCCGGGTCTTGCTCGCATTAGGTATGCTGGCGTGCAATTGGTGGAACTTATAGGTATGTTGTTACACAGGTCCACTAAGTCGGGTAACTTCTCCGGCCACATGTTTCTTTCTTCCAAAGGCACAGTTTTTAGCAGATTTATAACTAAATTGTTCATCTTTTCGCACATGCAATTGGTTTGTGGATGATAAGGCGTGGTTCGGATCTTCTTGCACCCATATAAATGATAAAACCCTTGGAATAGCTCAGCTTCGAATGCAGGACCTTGATCAGTCAACACCTGATCCGGATACCCGTGTGGTCTACAGAACTAGGCTTGAAAGGTTTTTGCTGCAGTTTCCGCTGTTAAGCCTTTTACTGGTGCTACCACTAGGAATCTGGAATAGTGGTCCACCATTGTAAGGGCATAGGTTTAACCTGATCTGCTGGGTGTCAGCTTCATGTGATCCAGGGCTACTAGCTCTAAGGGTTGTTCGGTACAATTTGCTGCAGTGGTGCTTTTTGGCAGTCACAGTCTTTTCTCCTTAAGTTGCACGGTCCAAAGTTTCCACTCCATCTCTCTATGGCCCCCTCATACCAACCCAATAGAATCTTTCACGCAACAGCATCTCAAGCTTCTTCCATCGAAGGGTCCAGCTCCATCATAGTATGCTCCCAACACAATCTGGACATCTCTCTTCGGTACCATTATTTGCCACACCATCTCGTGGGTTCTAGGATTGCTGAAACGTTGACACAGCTTCCCTTGGTGGATGAATGTGGCGCCCTGTGCCAGGTAAGCCACAGAACCAATTAGTTCACTAAGAGATTTCCACATCTGGTATCTCACCTACACCCACCACCTTCCACTCCAGACCTGTAGGTTGAGCGCTACTGGTTGCTGTTAAGCCAGATCCCCTATACATAGGTGCTGGGGGCGGAGTTAACCAGAGAGTGCAGTCGCTAGGAGAACTGTGAAGATCAGCTCAGTGCCTTGTGAGCTAACGTCCGAGCCTGCTAGGCCAGAGACCACTGCACCGCCAGAGCCAGTGTGAGGTTCAGAGAGTGAGGAAGAAAAATCAGAGGTGAGAAACACTAGAGTGGGAGCAGAGGAGCCATCCTGGCTCACCCCATAGAGCACCGGTCACTGGAGTCAGAGTCTGAAAGGGAAAGAGGTTGGCCAGCAGAGAATCCCATTACACTATGGAGCTTAGCTTTCCCGGACACCCGCAGCACCCACATTTGAGAGCCATGAGCCGCAGGAGAGATAGCAGTAGCCAAGCAAGAACCCTCAGTGCAGCAACACGGTGTGGAGGAACAGGAAAGGTCAGGCCTGGTTTCATACATGCCAGACTCAAGACAAGGGAGCAGGACAAGGAGGCCTATACCTCACTCAGTGTGGAAATCCCAAAGTGCACCCTTCAACCCTGGAGAACAATCAGTAAAAGTACAGAAAAAGACTTTATTGTGTGTGTGTCCATTCTTCAACCTGTCCCACACCACAATGACTATGCTGCCCCATTCCTACTGTGCTGCCCTATTCCACCATCATACCCTACAGCCCCAGGGAACCCGCTCTTCCTGTAGAGAGCTACAATACCTTGCTGCCGCCCATCACCCGGAAGTCGCAGCAGCGGTGCCATCCCGGACCTACAGGTGCATCACGACTGACAATAATTTTAATCCCTGTAAGTATTCCCCTTTTATTTTGTCACCAGGGGAACGGACTTGGGCACCGACCACCTATGACATCCCTGTACCAGTACTCCAAGCACTTGTCGTGAGACTAAAATCCTAGCGTCACGAACAGGATCCGGTGTAACCGGGTACTGTGTGTCGTGTATAGACTGTGTTTGTGAACTGTTAATCTGGGCCATTACTACTCCACAGAGCGGGAAAGAAAGGGGCGTTACAGTTGCAAGGGCGCGAAGATAGGCCCCGCCCCATGCTCTGATGAGAACTGCCGAGTGCAGCAGCCTGATGCAGAATTACCTCAGGTGCTCCACTTCCCACCTGCGGAGCCGACTACGTACTTTCATTTTTTTCAGAGACTGGCAGTGATTCACTAGTGGGAGCGAGAATGAGTGCCCTGGACGCAAACAATGCAGCGGCCCCTCAAGTAAACCAGCCCAACAATGCAAACAGGCCCCAAAATGTACAACCCCCGGGCCTGTAGTTGCTGATTCGACCGGCGGAACAATGCCGACACCGGCACCAGTAGCCCCGATAATGCCAATCTCACTGCTATACGTCCCTAATGCAGCTTGGTTGCCCAAGTATGACTGCCAGCCAGGCACCTTGGACGCATTCAAGAGAAAGATTTGTGATGTGTTGGACATGTATGCGATGAACGGTAAACAGAGAGCATTTGTAGTGATGGGACAGTTAACAGGTGCCACGGAGCTGGAAACCCGAAACTGGTCAGAAGAGCAGGGGTCTGTTGTCCAAATCTTTGAGAAGCTGAAAAAGGTTTTTGAGCATCATACTGAGACTGAACTTAGAATGTTGTTTTAAAACTGCAAGCAGGGGGCACAAGAAAGTGTCCTAGATTAATCCTTACGACTGCAGGAGGCACTGAGAATCCTTAAACAAGTTGATCCAATCGGTATATGTGATGAAAATAAAATGCTTATTGAACAGTTTGTAAGGGGGCTCAGGTTACCAGATGACAGCAAGCAAGCACTCTGGTGGGCTTTGCAAAACCCTGATGCAGAGTTTGCCACTCTAAAAGAACTAACCATTAAGGGACAGCAGCTCCCAGCAGTACCAGACTTAGCCCCACAGCCACGATGGGTTAAAACCCCCTCTTTGCCAGAAGAACCTTCCTTAACCCCTGCTGCAGAGACCAGCATGCAGGCTGTGACCCCTGACCGGTTTGACAGCCTGTGTTCCAAGGTGTGCCAGCTGAGCAGAGAGATGGCCAAGCTCTTGGGTGCTAGGCAGCCCAAGACAGAGACACACCATAAGTAAAGATACAGCTCGCTTTCAGTCCGGAGGACGTCCCATCGATGAGGAAGAGGACAACGTCGCTTTGAGGGAGGACTACAAACCGCTACAGCTCCAGTGGACAACCCATCAGTCGCAAGTGCAACAAGGAACGGCACATCTACCGATTCTGCCCTTTAATCGAGACACCCTGGTGCCGGGGGCACAACCCCAGGAGTAGACTATTCAGGGCCATCCAATTGGCTGTGCAGGTACGTGGGAGATCGTCCGTAGCTGTCCATCATCATAGACAGCATCGCTACCACTGCTTTGGTAGACACTGAATCCCAGGTGTCCACCATCCCGAGTATCCTTTACAAACGGTTCTGGTCTGAACTCGAACTTGACCCTCCAAACCCTGACTTGAATATTATTGCTACCAATAGGTTGCCTGTCAATATAGAGTGGCATCAGGAAGTAACCGTAAAGGTAGGGAGGATGGAATTAAAGAATCAAGGACTCATTGTGGTTGAGACTAATCCAAATGAGAGGGATCCACATGTTATACTTGGTACAAATATCATGGTTAATTGTCTAGATGAAGTGCTGTTTTTGCTTCAACAGTGCAGATACTGCTACTCCAGGAGAGAGGAGGGTTCTTCAGAAGGAGATCTGAGCCCTCATGTAACAGCAATAGGTAACACTATCAAGTGGTGAAATTGGTAGCGTACGTGTAAAGGACCCAATTCCTATTGTAGTGCCACCAAGAAGTGAAATAATGATCTGGTGTCGGGCAGCAGTAGGCCTCAGAAGGCAGGACTGCGAGGCGGTAGTGGAGCCAGTGATGTCTGAAAGTAGTCCTAAACTCCTGACATCCAGGGGGGTGGTTGATGTACGCAAAGGAAGGGTACCTATATGTGTATTGAATTATGGTGATGAAGAAATAAAGCTACCCAGATATTCCACTAATGCTAAATTGTACCATGTAGACAACAACTCCATACACGTAGTTGAATCACTAGCTCAGTCAGTGTCAGATGAGCCTCACAACTTCAAGAAGCAGCTAGAGAAATGGTGTTAGGAACTCCATGTAGGAACTTATCACACACCTTCTCTCCAGAAACACAGAGTTTATTGGGTAGTTAAAGAGTATGAACAGGTATTTAGCAAGCATCCACTTGATTTCGGGAGGATAATAGGGGTACTCCATCACATACCTACAGGAAACCATCCACCCATTAAAGAGAGATACAGGCCTATACCACCAGCACACTACCAGAAAGCAAAAGAAATGCTACAGGACATGAAGAATGCAGGGGTCATCAGAGATAGTGTAGACTCTGGGCAGCACCACTGGTCCTGGTTAAAAAGAAAGATTTTAGTATGAGGATGTGTGTAGATTATTGGCAAATCAATAAAGTAACACACAAGGATGCATACCTGTTACCCCTTATAGAAGAGTCACTTGCTGCATTAAAGTCTGCCAATTACTTCTCAAGTCAGGCCAAGATCATAATCAAAAGTGCTCTTTATTAAAAGTAAATACAATAAATGCAGCAATTAAAAGTAATGCCTCAGGCAGCACACATGACAGGAGACCACATAGAAGCCAGGATGCAAGTATGGTAGTAAACAAAGAAATCCTATGTCTGGCACCTAGAAATTAGTGCTCAGTTTCCATATACACACCATACAACCAAACAATAATTGCACCAAAATTTCACTTCATGGGTCAAGAATTTTACCTGTCCGTGGCCACCGACCCTCTAACGCGTTTCGCTTAGGCTTCTTCCGAGGGGGGTGACCATGGAGCGAGTGTGAGGGGCTTTTATAGCGAGGACCGGAGTCGCGGCGTCTGCCATCACTTCCGGTTGTTAATCCGGAAGTGACGGACCCGCTACGTCACCTGCGAGGCTCACCCGGTTGCTAAGCACCAGATCGCGCTTTGCGATCTAAGTGTAGCGCGTGAAGTCACTTCCGCCCTTACGTCAATGTGCCCGATCACATGACAAGCAGTCATGTGATTAATCTAAGGCACATGATCGGAAGGCTCCGGGGAACAGCGCCTCTATATAATACACAATGGAGATAGTGCCATGGTAACAGGCAGTACCATGACCACCAATACTAGGTGTATGGTGCAACATAATCAGCACCGCAGCCTGTTGTTACCTAACATTCCAAAAGTGTATATAAACAGGTGTAGAGGAGTATATACTGAAAAATCTTAAAAGGGGACGACTACATACAATAATTCTGGACTGGTATAACATTCCTATTTATAAGGTGCAACGTGCACATAAAAAACACACACCCATTCATACTGCACCGGCCGGTGACAAACAACCACCCCATTCATACCAAATATAATAAAGGAAAATAGTACAGTAAATAATTACATATTTAGGGGGACCAAAAAATTTTTTTGTCCCAAAGTGCTGTGTAACAATACAATAATAGAAAAATGTCTCTAGACAAAAGTGCATAAGTGCATATGAGGTACAATCTTCATCCACAATATGTAGACCCCTTCTGGATATGGCTCCTCCAAACTCCAGTACTTCAACCTAAAAATAAAAATTGATTAATTAATTAAAAAATCAAACAGCCAAAATAGTGTAAAATCGATTTATTAAAACTCACATTCCATCTACAAGAAGGGGGCAAAGCTAAGTACATCATTAAGGCCATGGGGACGGACACTCCCCACTCTATCTATCCACCTGGCTTCCATCTGTGCCAGAATCTTCTTCAAATCGCCCCCACGTATGTTCATGTGGACCCGGTCAATCCCAAATGCCTTCAGCAGGTTGGCATTGCAATCATGGGCAATTTTGAAATGTCTAGCTATTGGTTTCAAAATTGTTAGGTCATCTTCTGTTTCCGCTTTAATTATGTCCAGCACATGCTCTGTAATCCTCACTTTGAGTTGCCTAGATGTCAAGCCTATATACACCAATTTACAAGGGCACGTTGCATAATATACCACCCCTGTGGAATTACAATTGATGGTTTGAGTAATCATAAATTTCTTTGAACCATCACAAGAATAGAATTCTGTGGCACGTACAAGATTGGGGCACGTAACGCATTTCCCACACGGGAAAAGCCCCACCTAGGACCCTTTGCACCAAAAAGACCCGCCTTCATGGGACCTTCATGTAGGCTATGCACCAGCATATCTCTGAGGTTAGGCGATCTCCTATATGTCACTGCCGGATGTCCACTCACATGCTCTTTTAACCCTAAATCCGATGTTAGTAATGGCCAAAATTGCTTCAAAGCCCCCTCCATCTTCTTCCATTGGTTATTAAACCCAGTGATCAGCCTCACCTGATTGTCTGTGCTCCTCCTATTCTTTGATTGCAGAAGGGAACTTCTCTCTGTCTGGACTGCCCTCCGGTACCCCCTTTGGACCATCCTACTGGAATAGCCACGTTCCAAAAATCTGTCTTTCATCTCCATTGCCTGTAGGTTAAACAAATGATCGTTGGAGCAAATTCTCCTGGCACGGAGGAACTGACCTACGGGGATCCCTTTGATCAGATGGGATGGGTGGGCTGAGGTGGCATGCAACACAGAATTACCCGCCGTACTCTTCCTGAATAGGTCAGTTATCAATTGACCATTCTCACCTTTCTTCACTTTGACATCCAAGAAGTCAACTCCTGTTCTGCTGTATGACATAGACAGCCTGATATTGCGTGTGTTGTTGTTCATTTCTTTCTGGAATTCTAGCAGATCTTGTTCCTGGCCCTGCCATATGACAAAAATATCGTCGATAAATCTTGTCCACAACACCACTCTGTCACACAGTACAGTAGGATTGGTTACAAAAATCTCTCTTTCCCATGCCCCCATGAACAGGTTAGCATATGAGGGGGCAAAGGCCGCCCCCATAGCTGTTCCCTGTTTCTGGAGGTAGTATTTACCTCGGAAAACAAAGAAGTTATGTGACAGGGCATATTCCAAAAGGCTTACCAGGAAGGATATCAGAGAAGAGTCCAAATCGGACATAGACAGATATAATTCCGTGGCCTCTATTCCGTCTACATGACGTATGGACGTGTAGAGGGACTCCACGTCCATCGTTACGAGCCACATGTCCTCTTCCAGCACTATCCCCTCTATTTTATTTAGGAAATCGTTAGTATCCCGCAGATATGCAGGGAGGGTTTCCACCATAGGCCTCAGGAAATGGTCAAGATATTTGCCCATCTGCTCACATAGACCACCAATCCCCGACACAATGGGACGTCCTGGCGGATTTTTCTCACATTTATGTACCTTGGGCAGTAGATATAGACAAGGCGTCTTAGGTGATTCCGGAACCAGCCCGTCACGAACTTCTTTGCTTATAGTGCCCAGGACAAACGCCTCCTCCACCAATGTGTTTAAATCCTTCAGGAAAGAAAAGGTAGGATTAAAGGTCAAAGGTGTATAACAGGCTACATCTCCCAATTGTCGCATCGCTTCCTGCTCATACATTCTCAAGGGCCATATAACAACGTTTCCCCCTTTATCTGAGGCCTTAATGACCACATCCTTCATCTGTTTTAATTCTTTTATGGCCCTCCTCTGACCCTCTGGGATATTCACACCAAAATTCCCGCCGGGAATTCTGCGGTATTCCTCTGTGACCATTTTGACAAATAAGTCAATATTAGGATAAAGGTTCAAGGCTGGAAATTTCTTAGTCTTAGGGAAGTAAAACTTACCCTTAAGGTGGGGTCACACGCGGCGATGTCGCCCGCGACATCGCCGCACAGTGACGTCACAGCGAAGTCGCGGGCGATATTGCAAGTGCGTCGCGCTGTGTGACAGCGCGACGCAACTGCAAATTATCGCTGGTCGCAGGTTGACAGGTTTATGAACATGTTCATAAACCTTTCAACCTGTGACCAGCGATTAGGCTGGATCGCGCCGTCTGACACTGTTGGCGGCGCGATCCAGCCTATATCACAGGGTTACTGAGCCATCGCTCGCTGGGCTGAGCCCAGCCCAGCGAGCGACGGCTCCGCCCACATCGCCGCCGCGTCACCGGCACCGTCGTGCCGTGTGACAGCTGGCCTGCGATGTCGGAAGCGACCGCGCACCTGCACGTCGCTTCCGACATCGCAGACCAGATCGCCGCGTGTGACCCCACCTTTAGGTCTATCCTTATCCGTTTCTTCCCCTATATCCTCCAGTGCTTTGATTGTCTCCAACTCTTGTGTCGTCCAGGAGTGATTATTACCCTTCTCGTGCAGTTTTTTGAGGACTAATTTCCGAGCAAAAAGGTGCAGATCCTTTATTGCTGAAAAACAGTCAAAACGACAGGAGGGTGAGAAAGTAAGGCCCAAACTCAACACCTCCACCTGATCTTTAGTGAGGGTTCTGTCAGATAAGTTGATTACCTGATGATTAGATGTAGATGGTTTGACCACAACGGTTCTTCTCCTCTTTCCGTTGTCCCTCGTGAAGAACCTCTTTTGTTTACCTCTACGTGAAGGATATCGTTGTTGACCACCAGACATCTCCCCCTCATCATTTGTAGAGGCCACAGACAATACAGTTGTGTCTCCTAGGTTCTGATTGTTGCCACCACTCGTTTGTCTCCACTTGTATACCGTATGGGATTTGTAATCATGCAAATCACGCTGGAATTTTTTTGCCTTGTTGTCCTGTACCTCCCTTTCCCAGGAAATGAATAGTCTATCCACCTCAGACTTGAACAACTCCAACTCATCTGCTGAAATCAACTCCTTGAGTTTATTTTGGTTCACATCAATTTCGGTTTCAAGACTTTCAAGACTTTTCCTGTTTAGGCCAATTAACAACTCAATAAATGTACGAGAGCAATTGTTACTGGCTTCCTCCCATTTCCCACGGAAAACAGAATCTTCTACGGGGAAAGATGGTAAAACCCTGACCCTAAGACCTCTAGGCACTAGATTTTTAGATAAATAGTTCTCAAGAGAGGCTTTATTCCACCACATCCTGAGTCTTTTCTTATAAAGAACCTTAAGAGTATTCTTAATATCACTCTGCCCACTGCTAGCAGACGCAGTCACACCTACATCACCATTAAAAACCGCATTTACGCGAGAAAGCCATGTTTGGTCTCTAGATCTAATATCCATGACGTTTTGTCAAGGGTAACAAGCGGGTATCTGTAAAAAACAGAAAAACAATGGTTTCAGAAAAACCCTTTTTGAAAGGTAAAAGGCCCTCCAATCACAACAAATTCCTATATAAACAACCCTGGAGTCAGGCCAAGATCATAATCAAAAGTGCTCTTTATTAAAAGTAAATACAATAAATGCAGCAATTAAAAGTAATGCCTCAGGCAGCACACATGACAGGAGACCACATAGAAGCCAGGATGCAAGTATGGTAGTAAACAAAGAAATCCTATGTCTGGCACCTAGAAATTAGTGCTCAGTTTCCATATACACACCATACAACCAAACAATAATTGCACCAAAATTTCACTTCATGGGTCAAGAATTTTACCTGTCCGTGGCCACCGACCCCCTAACGCGTTTCGCTTAGGCTTCTTCCGAGGGGGGTGACCATGGAGCGAGTGTGAGGGGCTTTTATAGCGAGGACCGGAGTCGCGGCGTCTGTCATCACTTCCGGTTGTTAATCCGGAAGTGACGGACCCGCTACGTCACCTGCGAGGCTCACCCGGTTGCTAAGCACCAGATCGCGCTTTGCGATCTAAGTGTAGCGCGTGAAGTCACTTCCGCCCTTACGTCAATGTGCCCGATCACATGACAAGCAGTCATGTGATTAATCTAAGGCACATGATCGGAAGGCTCCGGGGAACAGCGCCTCTATATAATACACAATGGAGATAGTGCCATGGTAACAGGCAGTACCATGACCACCAATACTAGGTGTATGGTGCAACATAATCAGCACCGCAGCCTGTTGTTACCTCACATTCTAAAAGTGTATATAAACAGGTGTAGAGGAGTATATACTGAAAAATCTTAAAAGGGGACGACTACATACAATAATTCTGGACTGGTATAACATTCCTATTTATAAGGTGCAACGTGCACATAAAAAACACACACCCATTCATACTGCATCGGCCGGTGACAAACAACCACCCCATTCATACCAAATATAATAAAGGAAAATAGTACAGTAAATAATTACATATTTAGGGGACAAAAAAAATTTTTTGTCCCAAAGTGCTGTGTAACAAATACAATAATAGAAAAATGTCTCTAGACAAAAGTGCATAAGTGCATATGAGGTACAATCTTCATCCACAATATGTAGACCCCTTCTGGATATGGCTCCTCCAAACTCCAGTACTTCAACATTCCATCTACAAGATTTTTAGGTTGAAGTACTGGAGCCCAGCTACACCTCTCCAGTCATCACCACATCCAGCCACAGCAACTCTACGCAGAGCCCCAGCCCCATCACCATCTCCTCCTCGTCCTCCTCATCTTACGACCAGACGTCTGTGCACAACAGAATAGGATACCAAAGCTCCATGTCAGCCTCTGAGGTGGTACCCGTCACTAACGGACACAATGGAATTCGGGCACAAGTGTCTTTGAACACAACTTCTTCCGTACCATCCTTAAAGTCTGAGAACTCGCAGAACCTGTCGTCTGTAGTGTCTCTGTCCAGTCCGGCCTCCACCGCCTCCTCTCTCCTTCCAGCAGTGTCTCAGCAGCACACGTCGGCTGTGTCGCTTTCCAGTTTACCGCAGCCCAGCGACCTCTCGAGCAGCTCTCTATCCCAACTCAACAGCACTTTGTCTGGGCACCAGAACAGCCTTCCTGCAGCATCTGTATTGTCCGCGGCTGTTTCCCACACACATACGAGTGTGGAAAACACCGTGTCGCTCCAGCCCAGCACAATGTTCTCTACGGCCCCAACGTCGGCGACAAGCACCACCTCTTCTGTCGTCAGCCTGGCCAGCAGCATGAACACTACGAACAGCTTGGGCCTGAGCGTCCCCAGCGTCAGTGTGCCAGCGGCCACCGCCAGCACTCGGTCCGCTCCACTCGTCTCTTCAGGAAAAGCTCCCCCCAACCTGCCGCAAGGTGTGCCCCCTTTGTTACACAACCAGTACATAGTAGGACCTGGAGGTCTGCTGCCTGCATACCCACAGATCTATGGATATGATGATCTCCAGATGCTTCAATCTTTGTCTCTTTGTCTTTGTCTCTAGACGCGTTTCGGCTCCCTCCTGGCACCTTCCTGAGGAAGGTGCCAGGAGGGTGCCGAAACGCGTAGGAGGAAATAAAGGAGTTATGTTGAAGTTCCATCTTCATGTGCATTACTTTTGGAGCGGATGATTCTGGCAGCGCGGATTGTGATACACCATTTTTTTCCCTACATCTTGAGATTATCCAACTATGACTTCACTGTCAAGTATCGGGCAGGCCATAAAAATGGCAACGCTGATGCCCTATCCAGAATGCCTAATCTACCAGATGTGGGGGAGGACGTGGAAATGCTAGAAGAGGTAGAGTTACCAGCCTTCCATAGTACAAGTGCATCCTCATGTCATCAGCTAAGCCAAAGACGTCAAGAGACAACAGTGAAACCTTTACCTCACCATAACTGGAAGGAGACACAGGGCAGTGACCCAGCTGTCAGCTTAGTCAAGGAGCTGATAACCAAAGAACACTGCTGCCTGAGTCCAGAAGCTCCACAAGAGGCCAAGCGCCTATGGAAGGAGAAGGGGAAATTGTTTGTCTATCAAGGTAAACTGTGCAGATGTCACCTCAATCCCAGAAACCATGAACTGATCTGGCAGATCGTAGTGTCAAAAGGAGAAGTACAAATGGTGTTAGAAGCATATCACAATGATGCAGGACACTTTGGTTGGAAGAAACTGGAGATGTTGCTGAAAGACCGCTTCTACTGGGTCAGCATGAGAAGTTCCATTGAGAGATGGTGTAGAAACTGTGGATCATGTCATTTCTGAGAAGAAAAGACCAGCAAAGCCAAAGAGCTCCATTGCAACCAATTGTTACCAAGAGACCTCTTGAAATAGTAGCCTTGGATCATGTAAAGCTGACACCTAGCAGAACAGGTTACATCTACGCTCTTACCATGGTTGACCACTACTCTAGATTCTTAGTAGTAGCACCCGTTAAAGACTTAACTGCAGAAGTAGCAGCCAAGTAGTTCCAGACCTATTTCTGTTGACAACACGGATACCCAGATCAAGTACTAACAGATCAAGGTTCTGCATTTGAATCTCAACTGTTTCAAGAATTCCTAGGATTGTATGGTTGTAAGAAGATAAGAACCACACCTTGCCATCCCCAAGCAAATGGACTTTGTGAGAAAATGAACAACATTGACATTGATATGTTGAAAACATTACCACTTGAAGATAGAAATCAGTGGCCAGAAAAACTACCTGATTTAGTTGACATGTACAATCATATACCTGTAAGTTCTACTAACTACTCGCCAGCATACCTGATGCGAGCAAGACCTGGAAAACTCCCAGTTGACTTTGAGATGGGAATTATAGAACCAAACCAAAATGCTTCTGATGAAGATTAGGACTCTACCCGTCAGCAGCAGCACAAGAAGGTACAAGACTGTGTGGAGAAGAACTTAGAACAAGTCAGAAACAAACAGGAAAAAGACTACAACAAACATGCGCCAGCTGAACCCTGGATACCTGGTAAATGGTTCAATAAAGAAAAAGAAGAGCTAATAAACTAGATGATCAGTGGAAAGCTGAACACTACATTGTTCTTCAATCCAACTTTGATAACAACAAGACTTGCATAAAAGCCGTAATGAAGAAGAACAACCTCGACAGTTTCAAGAGATCACCTCATGAAATGTCCAGAACAGCTGAAACCGTAAGAAGAAATAAACTACTACTCAACACCAGTCGAAGAGGAGAAAAGAGAGAAAGTGATCCACACCGTATTAGGAGACTTCCCAGAGGATTGGCCTCAATGTAATTGAGCAATCATAGTATCAGCACTCTCCTTTTATCAACCTGTTGAAGAACAAATTCAAATACCAGAAGAACCAAGAAGAGTAAGAAGAACCCGTTCAAGGGCAGGAAGAACAGTGCCGTAAGGACTGCTTTTTCATATTTTTACACGTTTTACCGTGTTTTTTTTAATTTTTGAGTTTTGAGACTTTGTAAATACCTGTTATTGTTTATATGTGTATTGTGAGGTAGCGAGCCGGGGACTCGCTTGCTGCGTAATGACGCCAACACATGTGTATAATTTTTCC
Organism: Allobates femoralis; assembly: GCA_033576535.1. NCBI lineage: Eukaryota > Metazoa > Chordata > Amphibia > Anura > Aromobatidae > Allobates > Allobates femoralis. The sequence continues at coordinate 379,969,404 of JARQOC010000005.1, read as the reverse complement.
AAATGTTTACCTGTTTATTTCTCACCAGCATCAATAACCGGGGTATTACATTTAACATTTAACACAAAAACGTCACATAATACATTACATTCCACATTACAGTACATAGAATATGGCACATATACATTTACAGTAACCCGGGACCTGTAACCACGACTCTTTCCCCATTGGAGCTCTATCAACCGCTCCCGTGGTGATCACGGCCTCCGGCCTATCTGTACATTTACAATACATTTATAATAAATACATAAGTTACATATCAGCGATGACACCTCTGGGTTCAGAACAGGGATTGAGCAACCTGAGTACTGGTATGTCATGTATCCCCAAGGGGCTCCTTCCTGGACGCATCTCAACCTACGTCCCGGTCAGAGTCCACCTGGTTCAACCATGGTGTCCCCACTCTAGGAGCCCTTTTTAACCCCTGCTTCTGACCTTCGCTGCATACGCCTCAACGGGCCCTGTGGGTCTCAATAACGGTACCAGCCGCCCGGCTTTAGTTACCCAGCACGATGACATAACCTTAACCCGTAGTCAAGACTCCTGCCTGACCGGGACCTTACATAACACATGTGATCCATCCTACTATATTGATGGACCTCATGCCTCTTCACCCCGCTCACAGCCCATCATAATCCATCCATGGACTGTGGCTCCTCTATGACCAGGGACCTGGTCAACTGTAGAATCCGGGTTAACCACGCGACACCCTGTCCTGCTCACCATGGTACGGGCCACCAGTCGCCACCAAACCTCCATCTTATGGCAGGTCTCCAGGTCGCCGACTGTACCCTGCATCTGAGTAGCACCTTTCTGGATCAGCCATGGTTACCCTTCTAGGAGCCTTCGTGACCCCTGTCTCTGGACACAGGTACATACACACTATTGAAGGACGGGTGCCACCTGCATGCAGCAAGCAAGCCTCCCTCTCGTCCACCAGGGACGGATCGCCTTCAACTCATCATCCATACTGGCTGGGTCACTCTCTCCCCACAACATTATACATGGCTCTTACACATAGGCCATCATCTCTCATTCAGGGCACTTTTGCCTAAGCCCTCACATACATCTACGAGTCCTTTACCGACTGCCTAGTCTGACCCAATGACGGTTATGCCCACCTGGCATGATACACACACAGCTCACTTCATTACATGGGAACTGCCGTCTTACCGGGTACGGTTCCGGGTCTCGCTACCTGAGGTAACGGGTTGGTCAAGCCTCCCCATGGGCTCCTTCCTGGACGTGTTTCACTCCACGTCCAGTCCAGCGTCCATCAGGTCAGCCACGCTTCCCCACTCCAGGTGCTGTAATGACCCCGGTCCTGGTTACCAGCATGGAGCTAGCATGCTCCCTTCACCATCTCTCAGCATGGCGGTATGGACTATCACTCAGTCCCTCACACAGACTGGATCTGCACTTCTCCTGGTCTGAGCTCATCTCCTCTGATCTCAGAAGTCTGTCCACACTCAATCACTCAGCTGGCAGGCTCTTATCAAGCCTGCCACTCCCACCTGGACACACCTACTTGGCTGCTAGTAATCAGCTCCTCTAGTTCCTATACAGCTGCCCATCTCTGTGCCTGATCTCTACAGCTTTCACACAGCTTATTTTAACTCCCTGTGTTCCGGGTTGGTTCACACAGTACACCCAATGCTCTAAGCTGCTCATTGATCTCAGGAGCCATTCACTGCCGCTCATTAGGCTCATGAATCTTTCATACATTGACATACAGGTGCCGGACATGATTATACAACACACCTACGGTACAGCCTGGCTCATGTGCACAGGATCCTATACTGATCCTGCATGTGATGCCTCTCTGCCATGGGGACATGGGGTACTGAAGTTAACTAGGATGGGGAATGTGGCGCCCTGTGCCAGGTAAGCCACGGAACCAGCTAGTTCACTAAGGGATTTCCACCTCTGGTACCTCACCTACACCCAATACCTTCCACTCCTGGCCTGTATGGGGAGCTCTACTGGTTGCTGACAAGCCAGATCCTCTATAAATACAGGTGCTGAGGGCGGAGTTAGCCAGAGTATGCAGTCGCTAGGAGAACTGTGCCCCATTACTACCATGCTGACCTTTTCCACCATCATACCCTACAGGCTGGGAGAACCCACTCTTCCTGTAGAGAGCTACAACACCTTGCTGCCGCCCATCACCCCGGAGGTCCCAGCAGCGCCAGTGCCATCACCGGGCCTACAGGTGGTGTAGGAAAGGAACAGAAAAGGTCAGGCCTGGTTTCATACACGCCAGACTCAAGACAAGGGAGCAGGACAAGGAGGCCTATTCATCACTCAGTGTGGAAATCCCAAAGTGCTCCCTTCAACCCTGGACGTGTACCTGGAGAACCACTAGAAAAAAAAGGTACAGAAAAAAACTTTATGGTGTGTGTGTCCATTTTTCAACCTTTCCCACACCACAACGACTATGCTGCCCCATTCCTACTGTGCCCTATTCCACCATCATACCATACAGCCCTGGGGAACCCGCTCTTCCTGTAGAGAGCTACATCACCCTGGAGGTCCCAGAAGCGTCGGTGCCTTCACCGGACCTACAGGTGGCGTCACGACTGACAATAACTTTAATCCCTGTAAATATTCCCCTTTTTATTTTGCCACCAGGAGAACGGACTCGGGCACTGACTACCCATGACATCCACGTACCAGTACGCCCAAGATCCGAGTACCCCAAGCCCTCAGCGCGAGACATGGACAACTTGTTTCTCTTTTTCCACAGGTGTTGTACCTTAGGTGGAGCATCTGGATCAAGACGTGAGTCTGGTTGGATTATCAGCTTCTTGACTAAGCTTATGGCCAGGTCACTGTCTTGTATCTCTTTCCACCCATGGTGAGGTAACAGTTTTAGCGTTGTCTCACGTTTCTGGCAAGTCTGCTAACACTGGGATGCACTGCAGCAGTGGAAGGCTGGTAGCTCCACTTTTTCTAGCTAATCCACGTCTTCTCCCGCATCTGGTAAGTGAGACAAGGCATCAGCATTGGCATTCTTATGGCTTGCCAGGTACTTGATGGTAAAGTCAAAGTTTGACAACTGGGCCATCCAGCGTTGCTCTATTGCACCTAACTTTGCGGTATCCAGGTGTGTAAGAGGATTATTATCCGTGAAGGCAGTGAACTTTGCAGCCACGAGGTAATGCTTGAACAGTTCCGTGACAGCCCAGACTAAGGCCAGGAATTCCAGCTTGAACCTTGAACGAGCTGTAGTTCTCTAGGTTCCTCTCTGCAGGATGGAGCTTCATGCTGGTGTAGGCAATCACTCATTTCTTGCCCTTCTGCTTTTGTGACAAGACAGTTCCGAACCCTATGTTGCAGTCATCGGTGTAAGAACTGTAAGTTGTAGTCAGGATGGGCCAGGATCTCGTCTTCAGTTAGGGTCTCTTTCATCTGCTTGAAAGATTCTTCCTGCTTCTTACCCCAATCAAACGGAGGATCTCTGGTCTTGCCCTTGTTGTTTTGGCCTACCAGGAGATCTTGTAAAGGCGTTGCTGTCTTCGCGTTGCCCTTTATGAACCTCCTGTAGTATCGTACCAGCCCCAATAATTGACGTACTTCTCTGACGTTGGTTGGTTCTGGCAATTCCTTGATGATGGTGATCTTATTAGGGTCTGGTGCCACTCCTTCTGTGCTGACCACATGCCCGTGATACTGAACTTTTGGTTTCAGCAAATGGCACTTTGACGGCTTCAGCTTCATCCCGAACTTGAACAATGCTTCAAATACCTCTGACAGATGTTTTAGGTGCTCTTCATAAGTTTTGGAATACACTATGACGTCATCCAGGTAGAGTAGCACAGTCTCAAAGTTTTGGTGCCCCAGGCAACACTCCATCAACCATTACAATGTTGTGCATTGCATAGTCCGAATGGCATGCTGTTAAACTCACACAGGCCCATTGGTGTTGTGAACGCGGTCTTCTCCCGGTCTTCTTCTGCAATGGAGACCTGCCAATATCCACTAGTAAGAACTAGGGTTTAAAAGTAACTAGCAGACTTTAATGCAGCAAGTGACTCTTCTATACGGGTAATGGGTAAGCATCATTATGTGTTATGCAATTCATTTGTCTGTAATCTACACACATTCTCATAGTGCTGTCTTTCTTTTTAACTAGGACTAATGGAGCTGCCCATGCGCTGCAACTATCTCTGATGACCCTTGCGTCCTTCATGTCCTGTAACATCTCCTTCCCTCGTGGGTAATGGGCTGGTGGTACTGGCCTGCATCGCTCTTTAATGAGTGGATGGTTACCTGTGGGTATATGGTGGTGTACCCCTTTTATCCTCCCAAAATCAAGTGGATGCTGACTAAAGACCCGTTCGTATTCCTGGACTACCCGATAGACACCGTGCTTCTGGTCGGATGGAGTGGAGTCAGTTCCACATGCAGCTTCTGACACCAGTCCTCCAGCTGTCCCTTGGAATTGTTGTCCTCCGCTGAGTCTGGCGGGGTCAAGGGTTCCACTGCATGTAGTTATCATCTACAGTGAACAGCTTGGCAACGGTGTAATATCTGGACAGTTTGACCTCTTCCTCCCTTGCGTACATCAACCACCCACCTGGCTGTCAGGATTGTACTTTCTGAACACATCGGCTCCATTACTGCCTGGTAATCTTGCCCTCTGAGGCCTATGGCTGCCCAACACCAGATCATCATTTCACGCTTTGAGGGTACCACAATGGAAATCGGGTCTGTTACCCGTACACTATCTATTTCATCATTGGACAGATTTACCTGTTGGTTGCACAGGAGGGCTCTGATCTCCTTCTGAAGAACTCTCCGCTGCCTGGCATTGGCAGTTTCTGCAATCTGTTGGAGTAGGAACAACACTTCTCCCAGGCAATTTATAATTACATTTGTACCAAGTGTTATGTACGGATCCTTTTCATTAGGGTCTGTTTCAATCACAATAAGACCTTGGCCCTTAACTCCACCCTCCCCATTTTTACTGTTACCTCTCTAGACTCTACTTGTCTTATGATAACCCATTTGCAGCATAAATGGTGAGGTCAGGATCTGGGGAGTAAGTTCAACATTAGAACAAAATCTTTTATAAAGGATATGCGGGATGGTGGTCACCTGCGAACCAGTGTCCAGCAGTGCAGGTGTGGGATTGCTATCTAGCGTGATGGACAGGTATGGTCGTCCTCCCACACCTATCACGCCAGTCTGGTGGCCTTTACGGTTCATTCCTGGTGGTTGGCCCTCGGCCCCAGGGACTGCTGGTTTAAAGTACACTGTCTTGCGAAGTGGCCCGCCTTGCTACAATGGTGGCAGATGGGTTCTCCTGATGAGCTGTAGCAGTCGTTGGTCCTCCACGGAGCGGCGGGATATTCCTTCTTCTCATCCACAGGATGTCCTCAGGGTTGTCAGCAAGTTGGATCTTCTCTGACAGCTTCAGCTCTGGCCAGAGCTGTTGGGCTTTTAGTACCCTGGCCTTGTCCTTACTTAGCTGGCGCACCTCAGAGCGCAGGCTATCAGAGTCACCAGGTGTCATAGCCTGTATGTTGGTCTCAGCAGCAGGTGTAGAAGAAGGTGTCACTTGTAGAGGAGAGTTGCTGACCTGCCACTGCTGTGGTGCAGGATCTTGAGTTGCAAGGGGTCGCAGTCCTTTTATGGCCTGGTCTTTTAAAGTGGAAAAGTCAACATCAGGGTGTTCTAGGGCCCACCAACACATTTGTCTGCTGTCATCTGGTGACTGTAACCCCTGAATAAACTGCTCAACCATCATTTTGTTTTCATCCCGCACACTGGCTGCATCTACCTGCTTTAAGATCCGCAGCACCTCCTGTATGCGCAAGACATAGTCTCCAATGCTATCCTGCGGCCTCTGCCTGCAATGGTAGAGCCTCATTCTAAGTTCAGCATCAGTGTGGTTCTCAAAAACAGCTTTCAGTTTATCAAAGATGGTAGTTACTGATTCCTGATCTGCCTTTGACCAGGTTTCAACTTCAAGCTCTGTTGCACCTGTCAGTTGTCCCATCACAACAGATGCTCTCTGTTTGCCAGTCATTGCATACTGTGAGAATCATGTGGGATTAGTGGATGAGGGCAGGTATATCTTGCCAGGTATCTGTCCTGTGTGACCTAGCCTGGTCAGTATCACCTGGCTACTAATGAATTAATGGGAGGAGGTGGGCGGATGTAAAAGGAAGCTAGGAGGTCGGGTGTGTGTCTCAGCCTGGGAACACAGAAAGTCTGTCTGTGTGTGAGACACATGCGAGTGGAAGCATTGCTGTGTTTATGTGGTTTGGCTGGAAGGGAGAAGCCCTCCAGTCTGCAGTTAGGATTTCATCCTGCATTGTTAGAGCCGGACAGGCAAGGATTTATTTTGTTGCCGTTTTTTTTTGCTTTCTGTTTTTGCTTTCACCTGATTAAATCTGACCCAGTGTCAGTTGCACAAAGATCTCTGCTGTCTGCCGGAGTTGAGTGCAAACTACATGCCCTTTGATCCCAGCAAAGGCGATCCCTGAGCATGTTATCACAATACATATCAAGCATTACAAATCTCGTTCTTAAACCCAGCCAGGGTATCTGGCCGGCCATCATACTGCAGTAACCACTTTGCCCCTGGACATACGGCAGAGAGTTGGCTTGATTGGTGCCACAGCTCCTGGTGCTGCAACGGCTCCATCGGCTGTGGTCCCTGCTGGCTTTGAATTACCAGCAACATTTGGGTTAGGAACTGTTGCATCCATTCTCTCTCCCCTAGTGGATTGCAGCCAGTCTCTGTAAGAGCAAAGTAAACGGTGGCTCCGCAAGCGGGGGAGTTGAGCACTCGGGGATTTCTAGATCGGGCCGCTGCACTTCGTCAGTTCGCGTCAGAGCGCGGGGCTTGTCTTTCAGCCGCTATGCCCCTTTCTTCCCACTCTGTGGTGTAGTTATTGTGGCCCGAGATTAACAGTTCACAATCACAGTCAATACATGGCACACAGTACCCGGTATAACCGGGCACAGGATCCTGTTCAAGATGCTGAAAGCTGACCCATCCCAGGGCCTTGGGTACCCGGGTCCCAGGCGTTGATTCAGTGGGTTTGTCATGGGTGGCTTGCCCGAGCCCATGGCCCTGGTGGTTGCTGAAAAAGAGGTTAAAAAGAAAAATAATAAAAGTTTGTGACCCCACCTACAGTACCTGATAAAGATACTTGGGGATGGTGTTGCAGCAGCTAGATGATAATGCTCCTCGTAGGTGGAGTGGGGTCCCCGGGGCAGGGATGGATGAAGGGATTCTGCACAGGGAGGCAGCTCTCCACTCAGCCTTTTCTCCTCTGCTGCAGGGGAAGGCGGCTTATCAGGTAGAGATGCTGGTAGGCACTCTGTATTAAGGGCAGGATCGGGGGCTACAATAACAGACACACATATGCTGGGAGATATTTCCGTACCTTTTACTGATGAAATTGCAGGTAACGTCCAGGGTATACTCCAGGTGGTCGGGAGGTACTTTAGGATCTCCACACCTGGTGAGTTGTCAGGCCTTCTTGTCCTTGTGTGTGTTAATGTCTTGGCTTTCCTGAAGCCCAGCCCTGACCTCTTCCGTGTTCCTTGCTTGTATTGCAGGTGGTTAGAACCTGTTGCTGTGCACTGCTCCTCTCCTGCAGTCCCTGGCTCCCTAGTACGCTATGCTACAAGCGTCCCAGGAGACTGAAGTCTTCTGGTTGTCCGGTGCTTTCTCTGTTGGGCTAGTTTTCCCTAACAGACTCAGACTCCAGTGTCCGGGGGGTTTCCTGGGGTGAGCCGGTATGGCTCCTCTGCCCCTACTCTGTCCTCGCCTTGCCTCCGACCCTCACTCTTTGGGCTCTGCACTGGCTAGGCATCCCCCTGGTACAGGCATAGCGAGGTTCCATTCACCAGGATGTCTTCCTCAGTGCTGCTCTGCACTGAACTGCCTAACTCCTCCCCCGGGCCTGAATTTATAGGGGACTTTGCTTGAACGCAGCAAGTAGAGCTCCCCCTCCAGGTCTGGGGTGGAAGGTGTTGCATGTGTATAGTACCTGATGTGGAAATCCCTCCGTGCACCAGGTGATCCTGTGACACTTATCCAAAGGGGTGCCACAATATCACCCTTGTGAAAGTGTATAAAAGAATGACACCCGTATATGTTGTCTGAGCACGAGGTGGGATTGGAAAGTAGGTCACCTTATGTTAGGTGACAGTAATGTAGCCTGTTGTGAATATAAGAATAGGAAATTAAAGATGGCTAAACTATCAACATGTGACTCATGATATAGCTAAACCTACCTGCAAGCTAAAGGAACAAGGATTGTTTGGCCACAACTAAATTGCTGCAATGTTACAAATACAGGCTCCACTATTGAGAAACAGAGTAAAAAGAGAGTACCATTTCCTATCCCATATGTGGCCCAGAGTTAAGTGGGTATCATTATGCGCAGTTACTTGTTAACTGTGGGGTAATTCTGTATAGCTGGATAAAGGAAGCAACCTAAAAAGTGAATATGACATCAGTAATAGTCATATTCTGTATAATTTAGCTGCTCAAATGTTAGTGGTTTGTATAGTTGTCACCTTAGGGTGCTTGTGTTGCACTGTGGCATTGTGGCACCGTGCCTAGTGTGTGAACGTATTTAATAGCCACGCTTTGTGTGCGCCAGCTTCCTGCTTCCAGTTTTGTGGAACATAGGATTTGGTCTGTGGAACACACACCAGCACATGCACTGCATAACTATTGCAGGGAAAGCCGCTATTGCTCATGCGCGAGGTCCCGGCTGAAAGAAAAGGGAAATATCTGCAAAGAAACTTGTTAATGGGCGCTCAAGGTGCAGTGCCTTGTGAAGGATGCAGTTATAAGTGCAAATTCCTTGTGCATAGGCCAAAGAGTGAGAGGAAATAGGTGCATTTTGTAAAGTCTAGATGCTTGGATAGGTCTGTGGGGGAAGAAGAAAAAAAAAAAAGATATTAGTATACGAGGACAAATACGTATATACAATAAGTTCCAGATTGACACTAGCATTCAACATTGTCCACCAAACAAGGTTATATCAATTCAAATATGTACATTGCTTAGTATTTATTGTATCACCATAGGAAGGAGAGTTCCAGATCTTATTTAATCAATATTGATTTCTTTTTTTGATCTGGGCACCTACAAGGGCGGTCGAGCCAAGTCTATCCACATAAATTGACAACTTTTTCTGACTTGTGCCCCTGTCGTGATAGTTTTTCCAAATGTCCTTTACTGCTTTTTCATACAATGAAAAGGAGACTGCAGCCCTCCTCGCTGGGATTGACAGAACCAGCTTTCTCACGAGTTCCACAGAGGAGATCAAATCCAGGGACTACAAGAAGGAGAAGAAGAGACTGGTAGCTCTTAGAACTTCACCTAACAACGTTGGCTGAATACCATCGAGTCAAGTGGATCCCCAGGGGATTACAGGTGCAATTACACCCAACTGTGTTCGCTAAGAACCTGGGATACTGCCAAAAGTTTGACGCTACATATTATCAATAAGTGCTCGATGGACCTGATTCTATTAACCATCGAATATCTACCTAAAAAAATTTCAAAACTTGAGGATAAAATTGTGGCAATTGAAGATCAACTGGCAAATACAACACCACCTGCCAAGTACGAAAGTCTAAAAAAGAAAACCTCAGAATTACTGATCACTAATAGAAAAAACCTTCAGGAAAGAAAGCAAAATTCAGGAAAGATCACGAGGATTACAAAAAGCAGCAAGTCTACAGATGGCGTGTTGGCTATGCCACACCAAGTCTACGTTGCTATTCCTCTTCAGGCAGTGAGGGGGCACCTGGGGCACCACTTCCAAGGCATTTTTTAGGGCAACACCCACCAAGGCACAGAAGCCGCAGCGGGGCAGGAGGCGGCCAATTTCCTCAACCACCTACCCTTCCCCCACCTCAACTTCCTCCTCAGTTACAGGGCGACAGGATGGTACTTCGGTCTCAGGTAGGACAACAAACCTTGTCTACAATATCTCATCCCACATTGTCTCCCCAACAGATTCAAGGGTATTATAGAAGGGGTTGTCCTTCTGTCCCACCCCATTTGACAAATTTACCCTAGACCAAGAATTAAGACGTTTCTACAGGAACTTGAGACTTAAAATCCATTTCATGTCCAATGACGATAATATAACCAGACCCTCTGAAGACACAACTACTGACACTTTTTCACTTAAGCAACTTGACCTGAGGGTACCTTCTAAAATAAATCCTCCCAAAAATTAGTCCAGTTGAGACGTTTATCTCCCTGGTTGATAAAGATATCGACAGCATCACATGGGACATAGATAGGGGTCACTTTCCCCTCAAATTAATCTTTCCACTGAGGAGAAGCATGCAATAGAGTCACTACACAGTAACGATAAGTTAACGATCAAACCAGCGGACAAAAGGGACTCCATAGTGGTGATGGATCGCAGCTATTACATAGGAAAAATATAGAGAACATCATTGAAACCAATGAGACACAAAATCAAGGGCCTTAAAAACACCTTAGAAGCGGCCCAAAAGCTGCCAAACACAGCTCAAACAATTTTATACTGGAGTCCTGCTGTTTTGGCACAGATATCTACTTACCCTATTACTTAGTAAGGTTCAGCCCCGTTGTCACCCTACCCATGCTTGCAGGCCCGCTCATGAACCTCAGACATCCTCACCATAGCATTTCGGAAGTGGTCTCATGTTACGTAGTGGGTATCACACAGCAAGGAATCCTGCTGTGCCCACGGTGCGTTATTTGATGCTACTTGTTAAGCAAGATTCTGAAAATCTTCATCAAAACCTACATGTCTATCTTGAGGCCAATCTATGATAGTAACTAAGTAGAGGACTACTAGATGAACTGGGGTTTATAAAGGCTGGGAGACAAAAAACTGTTGGCAGCAGATTATTCACGATACTCTCTAAGCATGTGACAGCAGAGCTTCTTTATTCAGCAACAAACAGGAACAAATATGATAGGCTTAATAGATCAGCAATAAATCATTTGTGTGTCTCTATCTGTGCAGCATCTGCAGCAGGCTGTTTCTTCTCTCATACACAGACAGAAGAATCTGAAATTTAGTCACATGCTCTTCCTGTGTGAGCCTCTTGGAGTTTTTTTTTGTTCTAACTTTATAAACAGTATACAAATCTAGCAACTAAACTAAAAGAAGATCTGGAGTCCTTATGCAAAGTCTGTGAGATTTCAGAAGTGTTGTGCCAACATGTTATTTTCCATTGGAGATTGAAGCAGATTTTGAGCCAGAAAAAAACTAATACTTAACCACATGCACAGGGTAAAAGAGAATGCAATGTGGCACAGCACTTCTGACCTGCCCTAGACTTTGCTGGCCTCAGGAGAGACATACAGATTTTGATGTAGATTATTAAAGTCTGTGTCAAAAAATGCATCAAACAATGCACCGTGGGCGCAGGGTCTAAGAGGGTCCAGGTAGAGTTGCAGTTGTGGCAAAAGGGCAAGAGGATTCCTCTTGCCCACTGGCTACTTCCACTTATAGGGCAAGGATGGCCAACAACAGTCCTCAAGTGTAAAAACAGTGCAAGTTTTCAGTATTTCTTTAGCATTGCACAGGTGTTAGTTTCATCACCTGCAGAGGTGATGATTCCAGTACCTTGTGCAATGCTAAGGTTGTCCTGAAAACATGCACTCATTGCAGCCTTTGAGAACTGCACTTGGCCAGCCCTGTTCTATCAGTCTGTGTACTGTCTTGCATTTCCATACCTCAGAACATCAGGCTAGAGGCCTGTGGCTTGCTCACCAGTCTCTGTAAGCACTATCAAAGCACCTGTTTGCAGACAGTCTAGCACACAATTAGTGAACTAAAAAAAAGTTTACTGAATCACACATATAACAATATACATTGTATATAAATAAATATCCGACAGGGATCAGCAGCAGCACAAAGACTGTTAAACTGGTGAAAAGGCAATGAAGGGCAGAGTCCATCAAGGTCTTTCAGTTGGACCCCAAAGGCAGCATGCATGCCCAGTAGGGGTGACACAAATGGCACAAAATGTTGGAAGGGGAAATATAATTTTAACAAACACAGGCACTGGTCAAGGAAGAACAGAAAAAAACAAGTCTTTCTCTAGCCAAAATGCTAATTAAGGGATGGATCACTATTATTATTATTATTATTATTTATTTATATAGCACCATTAGGTTCCATGGCGCTTTACAGTAGGATAAGGGAGACAAGCACAAGTACACTAACTCTAGACGATCAGGACATACAGGTACAGGAGGGGAGGGGACCCTGTCCACGAGGGCTCACAGTCTACGGGGTGTGGGTGGGGATACAGTAGGATGGGGGAATGTCAGTAATGGGGCGGTCGCCTGGGTCTCATGGCAGGTTGTAGGCTTGATGGAATAGGTGAGTCTTCAGGTGACACTTGAAGCTTCTCAGGGTCGGAGAGTGTCTGACGTGTTGGGGCAGGGAGTTCCAGAGTATGGCAGATGCCCGGGAGAAGTCCTGGACGCGGTTGTGTGAAGAGGAGATGAGGGGGGAGCAGAGGAGGAGTTCTTGGAGGAACGGAGGTTGCGTGAGGGTAGGTATCGGAGACCAAGTCGGAGATGTATGGCGGGGACAGGTTGTGTATGGCTTTGTATGCCATGGTTAGTGTTTTGAATGGGATCTCTTGGAGGCGGGGAGCAGTGAAGGGCTTGGCAGAGGGGGGAGACAGGGGAGTAGCGGGAGGCCAGATGGATTAGTCGGGCAGTGGAATTGAGGATAGATTGAGGAGGTGTAAGGGAGATAGCCAGGAAGTCAGTGAGAAGGAGGTTGTAGTAGTCAAGGCAGGAGATGATAAGACCATGAATAAGTGTTTTAGCGGTGTCGTGTGTAAGGAAGGAGGGGATCCGTGAGATGTTCTTAAGCTGGAGCTGGAGGGATGTGGTGAGGGCCTGATGTGGGGCTTAAAGGATAGGGAGGAGTCAAGGATTACCCTGAGGCACTTGGCTTGAGGGACTGGGGAAAGGGTGCAGTCATTGACGCAGATGGATAGGTTGGGAAGTGGGGGGGAATTTCTTGGGAGGAAGACTATGAATTCAATTTTGTCCATGTTGAGTTTAAGGAAGCGGGCAGAGAAAAAGAATGAGATGGCAGAAAGGTATTGTGGGAATTTGGAGAGTAGGGAGGTGATGTCGGGGCCAGACAGGTAGATTTGGGTGTCGTCAGCGTAGAGTTGGTACTGGAGGCCGTGGGACTCAATGAGTCGCCCTAGGCCGAGAGTGTATATCGAGAAAAGTAGCGGTCCCATGACCGAACCTTGGGGGACTCCGACAGAAAGGGGGTAGGGTGAGGAGGAGGTGTGGTAGTGGGAGACACTGATGGTCTGGTCTGCTAGGTATGAGGAGATCCAAGAGGGCAAGGTGGGTGATGCTGAGGGATTCCAGGATCTGGAGAAGAAGGGAGTGATCGACAGTGTCGAAGGCTGCAGAAAGGTCGAGGAGGATGGAGTAGTGGCGTTTGTTCTTGGCGGTCAGTAGGTCATTGGGAACTTTGGTCAGGGCTGTTTCGGTGGAGCGGATGGGTCGGAAACCAGACTGTAGGCGGTCAAAGTGGGAGCAGAAGGAGAGGTGAGAGGACAGTTCAGAGTGGACGTGCTGTTCAAGTAGCTTAAAGGTGAATGGGAGAAGAGATATGGGGCGATAGGTAGAGACAGAGGTGTGGTCGAGGGAGGGTTTTTTAAGGATGGGTGTGATTAGGGCATGTTTGAAGGCCGAGGGGAAGGCGCCAGTGGTAAGTGATAGGTTGAAGAGGTGGGTGAGGGCTGGGATGAAAATGGAGGTGTGGTTGGGAATAAGGTGGGATGGGAGCGAGTCGTGGGCGCTGGTGGTGAGGTGTGATTTCGACAGGAGGGAGGAGAGTTGGTCTTCAGTTATGGGGGGAAGTGGCTAATGAAGGAGGAGGGCAGTGTAGGTGGGAGTTGGAGTTGTGGGGATAGTGGGCCAAAGCTGTTTCAGATCTTGTCGATCTTCTCCTTGAAGAAGGTCGCAAAGTCTTCAGCAGAGATGAGGGGAGAAGGGGGAGGAGCGGGCGGGCGAAGTAAGGAGTTGAAAGTTTTGAAGAGCTGTTTGGGGTTGTGGGACAGAGAGGTTATTAGGGATGAGAGAAAGGGTAGCTTGGCAGTAACAAGTGCCATCTTGAAGTCAATGAGGGATTGTTTGAACACAGCAAAGACTTTTTCCATCTCCTTTCGGCGACCCTGGACGCCCGTCTTAGGTTTTTAGTGAGGGTGGTGTGCCAGGGTTGCCTGAGCGTGGAGTGTGAGGGGGGCGGCTAGGTCGAGGGCGTTCATTATTGTGGTGTTGTATAGGGTGGTGGCAATGTCTATGTCACCAGGGTATGTCGGTGAGAGGGAGGAGGGATTCAGGGAATAAAGGAAGATCAAGATCTTTTAGGTTTCAGCGAGGGTGATCAAGTTTGTAGAGAGGGCGTAGCATGGCAGGGGTGGAGAGGGCAGAGAAGGTGAAGATATGGTGGTCAGACAGGGGGAGTTCCAAGGTTGTGAGGTTAGAAAGGGAGCAAAGACGGGTAAAGATGAGGTCAAGCGTGTGGCCTTGTTCGTGGGTGGGAGAGGAGGACCATTGAGAGAGTCCTAGGGAAGAGGTCAGGGAAAGAAGGTTGGAGGCGGCTGGGTGGGGAGTGTCAATGGGGATATTGAAGTCGCCCATGATGATGGTGGGGATGTCAGCGGAGAGGAAGTGGAGTAGCCAGGTGGTGAAGTGGTCAAGGAAGGAGGCAATGGGTCCAGGGTGGCTGTAGATGATGGCTAGCTGGAGGATGCAGAGGGAGAATATTCGGACTGAGTGGACTTCGAAGGAGGGGACAGTGATGGGGGGGGAGGGAATAGGGCTGAAGGCGCAGGAGTTGGACAAGAGTATGCCGACGCCACCGCAGTGTTTTCCAGAGGGACGGGGGGTGTGAGACAGGCTGAAGCTGCCGTAAGATAGTGCAGTGGGGGAGGCCGTGTCATAGGGGTGAACCAGGTCTCAGTGATGCCAAGGAATGATAGTTTCTTGGCAATAAAGAGTTCGTGGATGTCTGGGAGTTTATTGCACACTGAGCGGGCATTCCAGAGTGCGCCGGGTTAGAACGGTAGGGGGGACAGGGGTTGGGGGAATGAGTCTAAGGTTGGTGGGGTTGCGAGGGTTAGTGGTGGTGAGGTTGCGAGGTTAGGCGATGGGTCGTGGGTGTGGGATGTGGCGGCAAGGAGGAGGAGTAGGCAGAGGGTTAGCAGGTGGGAGCAAGAGAGCTTACGTGGTGGGCGTGCTTGTTTGGTGATTGAAAGTGAATGAATAGGTCAGAGAAATGGGTGAGGTGGTTAGGCAGGATGGAGGGTGAGAGCAGTATTTCATTGCTGGGAGGGGGGATAAGTGGAGGTAGTAGGAAGTGGAGAAGGATGGGAGTGAGAGAGAGGAGTAGCGTGAACATTGTGTACGATGATCTGGGAATGAGTGTGGCAGCAGGGGTCAGAAGGAGAGGGGGAAAAGTTGTGGTGGTGAATAAATGGTCGTTAGTAGGGAGCGGTCCAGGGATGAGGTGATGTCCAGGGATGGGATGTAATGCAGGAGTTCGGATGAAGGGGCCGGATGGGGCATTTGGGGGATCAGTTGAGGCAGTCGGGGGTTGGTTGTGGGGGCCGCGGGGTCGGGTGAAGCAATCGGGGACAGATGGAGCAGTCGGGTCAGGTGAGACAGCCGGAGGTCAGGTGAGGCAGCCGGGGGTCAGGTGAGGCAGCCGGGGGTCAGATGAAGTAGCAGGGGGACAGATGAACCAGCCAGGAGTCAGATGAAGCAGCCGGGCGTCAGGTGAGGCCGCCGGGGGTCAGATGATGCAGCCAGGGGTGAGATGAAGCAGCCGGGGGTCAGATGATGCAGGAACCAGGGGTCAGATGATGCAGCAGCCGGGGGTCAGATGATGCAGCGGCCGGGAAACAGATGATGCAGCATCCGAGGGTCAGATGATGCAGCAGCTGGGGGTCAGATGGTGCAGCAGCCGGGGGTCAGATGGTGCAGCAGCCGGGGTCAGATGATGCAGCAGCTGGGGGTCAGATGATGCAGCGGCCGGGGGTCTGATGATACAGCAGCCGGGGGGTCAGATGATGCAGCGGCCGGGGGTCAGATGATGCAGCAGCCAGGGGGTCAGATAATGCAAGCCAGGGGGTCAGATGATGTAGCCATGGGGTCAGATGATGCAGCCCAGTGGTCAGATGATGCAGCCGGGGGTCGGACGATGCAGTCGGGTTTAGATGATGCAGCCGGGGTCAGATGCAGCATTCGGGAGTCAGATGATGCAGCCATGGGTCAGATGGGGTGGTCGAGGGTCGGGTGATGCATCTGTGGGGTCAGAGGAGGCAGCAGCAGGGAGTCCAATGGTGCAGCAGCCAGGGGTCCGATGGTGTAGCAGCCAGAGGTCCGTTGATGGAGCGGCCAGGGGTCAGGTAGTGCCGTTGCCGGGGGCAAGATGATGGAGCAGCTGGAGGTAGGATGCAGCTGAGAGACGCAGGCATCCGAGTGGCTGGGGTGGCAGTGGCACCCGCCGCGTCTCCAGGGCACCACCGCCGGAGCAGTCAGCGGCGCAGGCCGCAGGTTGTCCCCGGTAGGGGGCGGAGCCTTGCCTCTGAGCACGGGCCGTGGCCTCGGCCCATGCGAAGGGACCCCGCAGCGGCGCTGGCCACAGATGGTCACCGGCACTATCTCACCAACCCACCAAAATGCCTTTACAAAGATCCACTGAAATTGTCCCTCATCATTTTCTGTAATGCCCCGGATGGTTGTCAGAGTTTTTCCTGTTATTCACCTGCCAGATGGACATGGGCGGTTGCAGGGCTACTCCTTTAGGGCCATTCTTTGCAACTACCTGCCCCCCAGGATGCTCCATCATAGCCACTGCTGGAGAGGATGATGGAGGCTCTTGGGGACAATCATGCCCTATAAGAAAAGACAGGACCAGCTTGAGGAACAATGACAGGCCCTTTGGGTTTGGATGCATCTGGCTGGTCAACCAAGAGACACTTGAGCCAAACCCGATGCCAACTTCTCTCCAGGTCGGCCTTCTACCACTTCTCAAATTGGTCGTCGGTGGCAACCCAACATATGCCAACCGCAAATCACCTCTTGCTGCTCCACACCCTCGTGAAAGTGACCTCCCTGACAAAGATGAAACATAGTCTTACACAGCAGGGTGGAATGGTTGACATAGTACGAATGTCCAGTACCATGTTCCTCCAGGAAACCAAACCTCTTATACTGCAGGAATGCCACCACTTTGCCTTAGGTACATTGGTCGTAGAAGTCATTATCCTTAGGCCCATGCAGCCAGTCCCAAGCTATGGCATCTGAGACGCTGCTGGACTGGCTGCAGGTGGAATTCAGCCAGACAGGCAGCAAGATCATTATGTCTGACATATGGTGCTCCCGGTCCTGGATGCCATAGGGAAAGTGTCTTGATAGCCGTGACTTGATAGCCGTGAGCTCCTCAGGTCCTCGTCTGGCATTGGAGCCCAGGATTGAATCGACACCTCATTGCAAATGTGGCACAAATTGGGTAGTGCGGTGGAGCTCGAGGTGATATATATCTCCATTTCTTCTGCATGCTGCTCTGGGTCTGGTTCTGCCGAGTCTGATCCACCTTCTGCCCCTGGAGTGGTTAGGAAGATGACATCCTCCGGATCCAGGTCAGCCATGCCTTGCAGGTGATCCATATCCAAAGTACTGTGTAATGCCATCACGGTACCAAGTTAAACTGTAGTAGCATACAGTGTACCTGCATGGCACTTGAACTGTACAGCTAAGATGTCGGGGAGATACTGACTAAATTCTGCAGCTTTGTGTGTTTGATTTCCCTAAGGGGCATGCCTCTTGCTGTGAGTGACAGGATTCAGACCCATGCAATCATTACCAGATTTTAATGTTCAGCAATCTTGTTGGCTAATTCCTACACAGTGTGCAGAATTATTAGACAAATGAGTATTTTGATCACATGATACTTTTTATACATGTTGTCCTACTCCAAGCTGTATAGGCTTGAGAGCCAACTACCAATTAAGTAAATCTGGTGATGTGCATCTCTGTAATGAGGATGGGTGTGGTGTAATGACATCAACACTAGGGATGGGCGAATCTACTCGCTAGGACTCGTTACTCGGCGAGTAGTAAGGGACTCGCAGGACTCGGTACTCTGCGAGTTTCCCAGCGTTTACTCGCACGAGTCCAATGCAAATCAATAGCAAACGCTGACAAAACTAGGATTGCCATTGTTTGCATTAGACTCGGCTACTATGCCAGTGATAGCAGGGAAACTCGCAAAGTAACTGCTGTTACATTGCGAGCCGAGTCCAGCTGTCTTCTCTGTGCAGCTCCAGGGTCCTAGAGCCCGCTTGCTCACAGAGATGATGTAGCAGTGTTGAGATTGTTCTCAGTCTGCTCATTCCCTGTGCATAGACATCTATATCTATGCACAGGGGATGTAGCAGAGAGGACATCGCGTTTTGGACTACGTCAGACGGAAGAGGATTTTTTTAATTAAAGATGGAGTCCCTAATGGCTTTTTTTTTATTTCAAATAAAAATTTTTCTCTGTGTTTTTTTAACCCTTTATTGGAGATTCTTAGTGGCTGGGTCAAACGTGGCCTGACATTAAGAATCTCGGGCTTAATACCAGCTTGTATAACAAAGCTGGTATTAACCTCTTTATTACCCAGCGTGCCACCACCACCAGGGCCGCTGGAAGAGCGGGGTTCAGCGCCAGAGGATGGCGCTTCATTGAACGCGCCATCTTCTGGGGCGGCTGCGGGCTGCAATATGCAGCGGGGGGGTGCCCAGAAAGCTTGGGCATCCCTGCGCTGCGGATTCCAGCCCCCAGCTGCTTAGCTGTACCTGGCTAGACATAGAAATTGCGCGGAGCCCCACGCATTTTTTTTTTATTATTTCATGAATTTCAGAGTCAGAGTCTCAGAGTCAGAGTCAGACTCAGAGTCTCAGAGTCAGAGTCTCAGAGTCTCAGAGTCAGAGTCTCAGAGTCAGAGTCTCAGAGTCAGAGTCTCAGAGTCTCAGAGTCAGAGTCTCAGAGTCTCAGAGTCAGAGTCTCAGAGTCTCAGAGTCAGAGTCTCAGAGTCAGAGTCTCAGAGTCAGAGTCAGACTCAGAGTCTCAGAGTCAGAGTCTCAGAGTCTCAGAGTCAGAGTCTCAGAGTCAGAGTCTCAGAGTCAGAGTCTCAGAGTCTCAGAGTCAGAGTCTCAGAGTCTCAGAGTCAGAGTCTCAGAGTCTCAGAGTCAGAGTCTCAGAGTCTCAGAGTCAGAGTCTCAGAGTCTCAGAGTCAGAGTCTCAGAGTTTCAGAGTCAGAGTCTCAGAGTCTCAGAGTCAGAGTCAGAGTCTCAGAGTCTCAGAGTCTCAGAGTCAGAGTCTCAGAGTCAGAGTCTCAGAGTCAGAGTCTCAGAGTCAGAGTCACAGTCTCAGAGTCAGAGTCTCAGAGTCAGAGTCTCAGAGTCAGAGTCTCAGAGTCTCAGAGTCAGAGTCAGAGTCTCAGAGTCAGAGTCTCAGAGTCAGAGTCTCAGAGTCAAAGTCAGAGTCAGAGTCTCAGAGTCTCAGAGTCAGAGTCTCAGAGTCAGAGTCAGAGTCTCAGAGTCAGAGTCTCAGAGTCTCAGAGTCAGAGTCAGAGTCTCAGAGTCAGAGTCTCAGAGTCAGAGTCTCAGAGTCTCAGAGTCAGAGTCAGAGTCTCAGAGTCAGAGTCTCAGAGTCAGAGTCTCAGAGTCAGAGTCAGAGTCTCAGAGTCAGAGTCTCAGAGTCAGAGTCAGAGTCTCAGAGTCAGAGTCAGAGTCTCAGAGTCAGAGTCAGAGTCTCAGAGTCAGAGTCTCAGAGTCAGAGTCTCAGAGTCAAAGTCAGAGTCAGAGTCTCAGAGTCTCAGAGTCAGAGTCTCAGAGTCAGAGTCAGAGTCTCAGAGTCAGAGTCTCAGAGTCTCAGAGTCAGAGTCAGAGTCTCAGAGTCAGAGTCTCAGAGTCAGAGTCTCAGAGTCAGAGTCTCACCCTCAGAGCCAGAGTCAGAGTCTCAGAGTCAGAGTCTCAGATTCAGAGTCTCACCCTCAGAGCCAGAGTCAGAGTCTCAGAGTCAGAGTCTCAGAGTCAGAGTCTCAGAGTCAGAGTCTCACCCTCAGAGCCAGAGTCAGAGTCTCAGAGTCAGAGTCTCAGATTCAGAGTCTCACCCTAAGAGCCAGAGTCAGAGTCTCAGAGTCAGAGTCTCAGAGTCAGAGTCTCAGATTCAGAGTCTCAGATTCAGAGTCTCACCCTCAGAGCCAGAGTCAGAGTCTCAGAGTCAGAGTCTCAGAGTCAGAGTCTCAGAGTCAGAATCTCAGAATTTCATGAAATAATTTAAAAAAAATGCATGGGGCTCCGCGCAATTTCTATGTCTAGCCAGGTACAGCTAAGCAGCTGGGGGCTCGAATCCGCAGCGCAGGGATGCCCAAGCTTTCTGGGCACCCCCCGCTGCAAATTTCAGCCCGCAGCCGCCCCAGAAGATGGCGCGTTCATTGAAGCGCCATCCTCTGGCGCTGAACCCCGCTCTTCCAGCGGCCCTGGTGGCCGTGGCACGCTGGGTAATAAAGAGGTTAGGGCCAGCTTTGTATTATCAGCTGGCCCTAAGCTCGAAATTTATGGCGGTCACGCCAATATTAGACATGACCGCCATGAATTTCTATTAAATTGCTTAAAAAAAAACACAACACAGAGAAAATGTTTTATTAGAAATAAAAAAAAAAGCCATTAGAGACTCCATCTTTAATTAAAAAAATCCTCTTCCGTCCGACGCAGTCCAAAACGCGATGTCCTCTCTGCTACATCCCCTGTGCATAGATATAGATGTCTATGCACAGGGAATGAGCAGACTGAGAACAATCTCAGCTCTGCTACATCAGGCAGCAGGCAGGCTCTAGGACCCTGGAGCTGTGGCAGCCAGCACACTGAGCAGACAGGACTCTTATCTGTGCGAGTTTCCAGCGATTACTGTTGCAATGTAAACGAGTCCAATGCAAATAAATGACAAAACTAGGATTGCTTCAGATTTTTATTAAGTTGCCTAATAATTCTGCACAGTAATAGTTACCTGCACAAACAGATATCCTCCGAAGGCTGCTTTCACATCAGCGGTTTTTTGAAATCGCGGCAGATGCGGTGAAAAAAACGCATCTGCCGCAATTACCGCATAACCGCTGCACTTACGGCACAGTTGTGGCACAGTTGCGGCAAGCCCCATACAATGTATATGCGGGCTTGCGGCAGGTGCGGCAAGTGCGGTTTTGGCACTTGCGGCAGGTGCGGCTGCGAAAAAAAAATGCATCTGACCGCAGTTTTTTTCGCGGCAGCACCTGCCGCAAGTGCCAAAACCGCACTTGCCGCACCTGCCGCAAGCCCGCATATACATTGTATGGGGCTTGCCGCAACTGTGCCGCAAGTGCAGCGGTTATGCGGTAATAGCGGCAGATGCGTTTTTTTCACCACATCTGCCGCGATTTCAAAAAAACGCTGATGTGAAAGTACCCTTAGAAAGCCAAATCTAAACAAACCCGACTCCAACTTCCAAAAATATTAAGCTTTTACATTTATGAGTCTGTTGGGTTGATTGAGAACACAGTTGTTGATCAATAATAAAAAATATTCCTCTAAAATACAACTTGCCTAATAACTCAGCATACAGTGTAGTTTGTATTAACTCCTATGTGATTCTCTGCAAAACTAAGGTCACTGCCACAAATCCAATTCCCCAGGCGACAAGGTATAACAACTGGGGTTGCACTTAAGTGTGGTCATTATTAAAGCATGACATCTTTGTAGGAGACATAATGATGAAAACAAATAAGTTTATTCAGGTGATGGTCAACATTCACCAGCAATTCATCTAGAATGCTGAATGAGGCTAATGGGCACTGGGCATGCAGGAATGCAAGGAGAACTTTAATATGATTTATACATACAACACACTTGTCTATTTGGGAAAAGTCTGTAATGTAAATGTATGGCATGAAATGTCAGCCTAATTTTAGACAGTGCTGCAAATGTATGTAAACTTCAATGAAATTAATAGCATTATATAAATGAATAATTTTATTATTAGCAGTAGTATTATTGTGACATGAAATAGTGATTGTACATTTTCCATAAGCAATATCCATACACCAGTGTGAACAGACCTGTAAAATCATGAATGCAAACCATGTATATGCTATTTTGATATGATTTGCCACCACATAAGTGTAGAACAGATGGCCTCATATGCTGCTGACCTTCTACAATAAAAAAGGTTTGCTCTCCAAAAAAAAAATTATAATAAAAAAAAAATATTCAAAAAAATACATAAAAAATATTAAGCTCTCTTAAATGGATATTTCAAGGACATTCTAAGATTCCAAGACTTCCCAGCTGCTGCCACATCAAGCATTGTTTCCAAAATGCACACCCTGCAGGTGTCAAAAACACCTGCAACTCCAGGAAGCTTAAAAAAATTCATTTAATGGAAAACTGTCAGGTCAAAAATCCTTATGTAACTGATATTATTTTCTAATTCCTCACTCTAAACTCTCACTTTTCATGTATTTCTGTTAACTATATATCCCTCCTATCTTCTGTAAACTTCAAATAAAGAGATTCATTCTATCTGTCACTCACAGTGAATGATCCACTTAATTCTCTGCTGTCCACTCCCCATAAGCATGAATATGCATGTCACATACTCATGCCACATCACTGCACAGGAGATCACTGGGGGAGCTGTATTCACCTCTCTGCTCTCTGTGTCTGCAGCCAAGAAAGAGGTGAAATGCAACACAGAAACTGTTACAGCAGGATGCCTGCTTACAGAAACAGATGGAGTCTAGATAAGTCAGATTAGCAATAGCTCTCTCCCTCCTTGTCTTCTTCTGAACAGAAGCTACTGAAACCTTACACTGCACTATTTGAGAGCAAAGGGAAAAGGGAGGAGGAAGGAGAGAGCTGCTGAGAGTGATTGCATAATTGCATGACAGTTTATACAGCACAGGACTATACCTGTTTGGTTATAATGGAGACGACTAAACCAGGAGCTTCATGCAGGGATAACATGGAAACTACAAACAGTACAATAATGATTTTACATGTTTTTAACAGTCTACCCAGGCACTATGTAAGGGTAATATTAGTATCATACTGAAAAATAACCTGACAGTGTCCCTTTAAAGTAAAAATAAATTCTACACCTTGATACAAGCTGGTAGATCTGATGGTTGGGGATAGTCCTAACCATTCAGTTAGCTATTGTCCCCAGCCAGTGGGTCTTTTGGTGACCGCTGTGGCCCCAAATAAACAAGTAAAGTTTTAGGGCCTTTGTAAATTTCAAACTTTTTCCTAAACAAAGCCACATTTGCGGACTTTTGGGGAAAGTGTTCGGGTTTCCGAACCCTAAGAAGAATCGGTTACTCAGTTAAATTTGAAATTAGCGAATATGTTCCATCAAAGTTCGCTCATCTCTAGTCATGGGTGATAATGTCAAAGTTAGTTGCCTGGGCACACCAGTAACCCAACATTGACTTGTATACAGGAAACTGGGAAGGACTCAAGAGCTGATGCGTGAACCAGTATAAGTGAGTAAAAGATGGCTAAGTGACTAAGAGAGCACCAGCTAGAAGGAACCAATCTTTGAATTCTATATGTCTTAAGACTGTATTTGCTCCAACAAGACAGTGCTATAGCTAGTAAAAGCATGTTATTAGTAGGCACCCTTTAAATGTCTGTTGAGTACATTAGAAAACAGAGGTGCTATTTTATTAAAATCATATTGTACTATAGGGTGTAAACTGTATGGCTTCTCTAGACAGAAAACATCATGCTAAAGGACAGGTAAAACATTTTTCAAAATTAACAACACAAATTCAGATTTATCAAGTGTACTTTGCATTCAATTTGCCCCTTAGTCTTGAACAAATGAGTTTATTATGTGTGTTTTGTGTTTCTGTTAATTCCTCAGTTCCCCTCCTGCCTGAAGGTTATTGAATACAGTGGGGGGCACGGCAAAATAATGTAATTTGTCTTCTAAAGCCACATTTAACTGGTTCTGCAATTGCATTCCACAATATAACATAGACATTATTATAACATTTTAAAACTAAGAACTTTAATTAGAGAAAGCTATTTTCCAGTTCTATACTCTCCAATACTATCCTCTAAAACACACATGATATGATAAAAATGTTAGGATCGTAACAATTTTACATATCAGTTATCAGCACAGGTACATCAAAAAATTGTCTGACGTACTAAAACACTTGTCACCAATAAACAAAATTAATTGATATATCTCTTTTTAATTAAGTTGAGAAGACAGTAAATTGGTTATCAAAGGTTTTTAGTGGCATCTATAGAGGAAATCTAGAACAGAGTAATGGCCCGTTTACACGCAGCTACAGGTAACAGGGTTTCCACAGGTAACTTACTGGCTGCAGTGAAATCATGGAGACATAGTTCCATTTGTACACAGCAACAAGATAGAACCATGTCTCCATGATTTCACTGCAGCCAGTAAGTTACCTGTGGAAAACCTGTCACCTGTAGCTGCGTGTAAAGGGGCCATAAATAAGCATAGATACTGAGAATAACTATTCTGCATAGGATATAATTATCTTCTATTTTTATTTAGCTGGGCACAAGCCTAATTTTATTTATAAAAAGTGGGAGTACATGCACATAGTTGTAAGGTGGTGGTCGGTACCTGGGTGCTCCTGCCCTGAAGACACCAACAGCCCTGTGGGAATTCTTTCCTGCATTATTATACATACAGTGCCTTGTGAAAATATTTGTCCCCCTTGAACTTTTCAACCTTTTGCCACATTTCAGGCTTCAAACATAAACATATAAATTCAAATTTTTTTGGGGAAGAATCAACAACAAGTGGGACACAATCGTGAAGTGGAACAAAATGTATTGGATATTTTAAACATTTTTTAACAAAAAACTGAAAAGTGTGGCGTGCAATATTAATCTGCCCCCTTGAGTTAACACTTTGTAGCGCCACCTTTTGCTGTGATTACAGCTGTAAGTCACTTGGGATATGTCTCTATCAGTTTTGCACATTGAGAGACTGAAATTCTTGCTCATTCTTCCTTGCAAAACAGCTGGAGCTCAGTGAGGTTGGATGGAGAGTGTTTGTGAACAGCAGTTTTCAGCTCTTTCCACAGATTCTCGATTGGATTCAGGTATGGACTTTGACTTGGCCATTCTAACACCTGGACACATTTATTTTTGAACCATTCCATTGTAAATTTTGCTTTATGTTTGGGATTATTGTTTTGTTGGAAGATAAATCTCCATCCCAGTCTCAGGTCATTTGCAGGCTCCAACAGGTTTTCTTCCAGAATGGTCCTGTATTTGGCTTTGTTCATCTTCCCATCAATTTTAACCATTTTCCCTATCTCTGCAGAAGAAAAGCAGCTCCAAACCATGATACTTCCACCACCATGTTTGACAGTGGGGATGGTGTTTTGAGGGGATGAAGAGCTGTGTTGCTTTTACACCAAACACATCATTTTGCATTTTGGCCAAAAAGTTCGATTTTGGTTTCATCTGACCAGAGCACCTTATTCCACACGTTTGGTGTGTCTCCCAGGTGGCTTGTTGCAAACTTCAAGCGAGACTTTTTATTGATATCTTTGAGATATTGACTTTCTTCTTGCCACTCTTCCATAAAGGCCAGATTTGAGCAGTGTACAACTGATTGTTGTCCTATGGACAGACTCTCCCACCTCAGCTGTAGATCTCTGAAGTTCATCCAGAGTGATCATGGGCCTTTTGGCTGCATCTCTGATCAGTCTTCTCCTTGTTCGAGATGAAAATTTAGAGCGATGGCCGGGTTTTGGTAGATTCGCAGTGGTCTGATACTCCTTCCATTTCAATATGATCGCTTGCACAGTGCTCCTTGACATGTTTAAAACTTGGGAAATCTTTTTGTATCCAAATCCAGCTTTAAACTTCGCCACAACAGTATCTCAGACCTGCCTGGTGTGTTCCTTGGTCTTCATGATGCTCTCTGCACTTGAAACAGAACCCTGAGACTATCATAGAGCAGGTGCATTTATACGGAGACTTGATTACACCCAGGTGGATTCTATTTATCATTACCAATCATTTAGAACAATATTGGATCATTCAGAGATCCTCACTGAACTTCTGGAGTGAGTAATGGAAATATGCTGCTAAAAAAAATAAAGGGAATATTTCAACATTACATTGTGTTGTTAAATGTTAACTTTTTTTTGAGCTGTATATATATATACACTAGGTGGGACATTTATATGGACGCACCTAAAGAAAACGGGAATGGTTGGTGATACCTTCTGTTTGTGGCACATTAGTTTATGGGAAGGGGAAAACATTTCCAAATGGGTGATGACTAGTGATGAGCGAGTACTAAAATGCTCGGGTGCTCGAAGCTCGGGCCGAGCATCCCGAGATACTCGTGTACTCGGCCCGAGTACCGAGCCCAATGTTATCCTATGGGAGACCCGAGTATTTTTATGAAATGACTGCCGGCAGCATGTAGAAACCCTAAAAATGTCACAAAAGTCTCAGAAGAGTGCTCAAATGACATGGCAACACCATGGGGAAGACCCCTGGAAGCATTTCTCACTCATAAGTCACAGCTGTGAACAATTTTGTCCGAGTTTCACGCCAATTTTACGGAGTCACCAGAAAACCTTCCAAAATGACACCAAAATGAATATTCAGGGTGGAAATGTTAAGGGCACATACCCAATAGTGAGATACAGCTGGTGTATGTTACTTTTTGTGATTACATGAAAGATTTTACGTGAAAACATTGTGCGGCACTCCGATGTCCCTGAGAAGAGACGTACATGAAGCCCTGTCTTGACATATTGTGCCCATTTTGAGGAACTGGGTCTATTCTAGTATTTTCCTTTGCCAGGGCAGTCTAAAATTGGGAGGTTCACCAATGCCCCTGGATAGAGACGTGCATGAGGGCCTGTAAACCTGAAGTGCCCATTGTAAGGAATGGGTGTATTGGAGTATAGCCCTTCGGCAGGGCAGCCAAAAATTGGGAGGCTCCACATTGTCCCTGGATAGAGACATGCAGGGGGGCCTGTAAACCTGAAGTGGGTGTATTGTAGTATAGCCCTTTGGCAGGGCAGCCAAAAATTGGGAGGCTCCACATTGTCCCATGAAAGAGACGTGCAGGAGGGCCTGTAAACCTGAAGTGGGTGTATTGTAGTATAGCCCTTTGGCAGGGCAGCCAAAAATTGGGAGGCTCCACATTGTCCCATGATAGAGACATGAAGGAGGGCCTGTAAACCTGAAGTGGGTGTATTGTAGTATAGCCCTTTGGCAGGGCAGCCAAAAATTGGGAGGTTCAACAATGACCCATGCATACAGACATGCAGTAGGGCCTGTAAACCTCAAGTGGGTGTATTGTAGTATAGCCCTTTGGCAGGGCAGCCAAAAATTGGGAGGCTCCACATTGTCCCTGGATAGAGACGTGCATGAGGGCCTCAAAACATTTTTCCCATTGAAAAGGAGCGGGTCTCCTGTCGTTGTAATGCCTATTCTAAAAGAATGGGCGAAAAAAATTTACCACTGGGGGTATACCTGAAACAACAGCCTAACTTTGTAACGGTCATCATGGTGGCACATGAGGAGAAGGAGGAGCAGTCCAGCGATTAGCCAAAGTCCAGAAGTGTGTACCCATGGGTGAGTGGAGGTACATGGCAAATTCCCATAACAAAATTTAAATTCAGTTGTCATTTGTTGGTGGTGTGGTGAAGTCTGGCCCAATCCAACCCTTGTTAATCTTGATCAGAGTCAGCCTGTCAGCATTTTCAGTTGACAGGCGGGTACGTTTATCAGTAATGATTCCACCTGCGGCACTGAAAACACGCTCTGACAAAACGCTAGCGGCAGGGCAGGCCAGGACTTCCAAGGCGTAGAGAGCCAATTCATGCCACGTGTCCAGCTTGGAGACCCAATAATTGTAAGGCACAGAGAATGTCACAGTACAGTTGTTCAATCTGCAAGGTACTCCTTCAGCATCTGGCCAAACTTAGCATTTCTTGTGGCACTACCCCGCACCTCAGGGCTGTGGTAGTGAGGGGCTGAAAAACTGTCCCACATCGTAAAGACTGTTCCCCTACCTCTGGCGGATTAGACTTGTGCCCCTCTCGGCCGTACGCCTTGGTTGTCCACCGATTCCTGACCTATGCCGCTAGCGTTTTGTGAGGGGAATGATTTGCCTACTTCCGTGACTATGGCCTTCTGGAACTGCTGCATTTTGGCTGACCTCTCCGCCTCAGGAATGAGAGACATAAAGTTCTCCTTGTAGCGTGGGTCTAACAGTGTTGCCAACCAGTACTGATTGTCGGCCAAGATGTTCTGAATGCGAGGGTCACGAGCCAGGCAGCTTACCATAAAGTCAGCCATGTGCGCCAGACTCTTAACAGCCATCACTTCAGTATCCAGACCAGCACGATGACTGAACATGGTGTCCTCCTCCTCCTCCTCATCTCCCTGTCCTCTGGCCAGCCACGCTGAATCGAGGGTATGACTGGTGTGCATGTCATATCCTCAATTTGGCCAGAGAGCTGCTCCATGTCTTCATCCTCCTCCTCGTCATAGTCCTCCACTGCACGTTGTGATGAGATAAGGCTGGGCTGTGTGTTATCACCCACACCCACTACTGTTTCTTGCTCCAAGTCATCGCGCTCCGCCTGCAATGCATCCTCTTTGTTTTTCAGCAGAGACCGTTTTAGAAGGCAGAGTAGTGGTATGGTGACGCTAATAATGGCATCATCGCCGCTCACCATCTTGGTGGAGTCCTCAAAGTTTTGGAGGACAGTACATAGGTCGGACATCCATCTCCACTCCTCAGGTGTTATGTGTGGAGTTTGACCCATTTTCCGGAAGACGCAAACGGCGCTGAAAGCCGGCAAGGACGGCTGAAGCAGCAGGCGACTTGCGAAAATGTGCAGACAGACGGCGAACTTTTACCAGCAGTTCAGACAGCTCTGGGTATGACTTTAGAAACCTGTGAACCACCAGGTTGAGCACATGGGCCACGCATGGAACATGCATCAGCTGGCCTCGCCTCAAAGCTGCCACCAGGTTCCGGCCATTGTCACACACGACCTTTCCTGGCTTTAGGTTCAGAGGTGTGAGCCAGTGATCTGCCTGCTGTTTCAGAGCTGTCCACACCTCTTCTGCATTGTGGGGTTTGTCACCTATGCAGACTAGCTTCAGCACAGCCTGTTGCCGCTTCGCAGAGGCAGTGCTGCAGTACTTCCAGCTTGTGACTGGTGTGGATGCACAGTGGATGAGGATGCACAGGAGGAGGAGGAGGCTGAGGAGCATGACATTCCGGAGCTGTAGAGTGTCGGTGAAACCCTGACAGAGGTAGGGCCTGCTATCCTTAGTGTGGGAAGGACGTGTTCCGTCCCTCGCTCAGACTGGGTCCCAGCCTCCACAATATTAACCCAGTGTGCCGTCAAGGAAATGTAGCGGCCTTGCCCACAAGCACTTGTCCATGTGTCTGTGGTTAGGTGGACTTTGGCTGAAACAGCGTTGTTCAGGGCACGTGTGATGCTGTTGGACACGTGGTTATGCAATGCGGGGACGGCACATCAGGAGAAATAGTGGCGGCTGGGGACCGAGTAACGTGGGACAGCAGCCGCCATCAGGTCGCGGAATGCTTCCGTCTCCACCAGCCGGAAAGTCAACATTTCTAGCGCTATGAGTCGCGAAATGTGAGAATTTAGGACTGTGGCATGTGGGACGTTGGCAGCGTATTTGCGCCTGCGTTCAAAGGTTTGCTGAATGGATAATTGAACGCTGAGCTGGGACAAGGACGTGCTTGATGGTGGTGTTATTTGTGCGTGGGCAACTTCAGGTGCAGGGCCGGAGGCTTGTTTGCGTCCAGCATGGACAGGGGATTGGCTCGCACGCACAACACGCGAAGACGTAGCAGTGACATCAGCAAGCACCGCTCCTCGACTCTGTTGTACTTCCCACAAAGTCGGGTGCTTGGCTGACATGTGCCTGATCATGCTGGTGGTGGTCAGGCTGCTAGTTTTCGTACCCCTGCTGATACTGGCATGGCAGGTGTTGCAAATGGCCTTTTTAGAGTCATCTGGAGCCAACTTAAAAAACTCCCAGACTCGGGAAGACCTAACATTTGCACAGGCACCTTGAGTCGTGTTGTTGTTCCGGGGAACGGTTGCCTGCCTTCTGCCTGCGGACACGACCCTGCTTCGTACTGCCTGTTGGGATGCTACGCCTCCCTCCCCCTGTGCACTGCTGGCCTCGCTCTGCATATCTTCCTGCCAGGTTGGGTCAGCTACTGGATCATCCAACACGTCGTCTTCCTCTTCCGCACCCTGATCCTCCTCCTGACTTCCTGGCAATTGTGTCTCATCATCGTCCACCCCTTGTTGAGACACGTTGCCAACGTTCCGTTCGTGAGAATGTGGCTGCTCAAATATTTGGGCATCTGTACATACCATCTTCTCATCACCCACTTCAACAGGAGCTGGCGAGAGGCCAGATTCTGCGAATGGATACGTGAACAGCTCTTCCGAGTGTCCTAGTGTGGGATCAGTAATGTCCGTGGACGTGTACTCGGCCTGCTGGTAGGAAGGAGGATCTGATTGGGAAATGTGCGGTGCAGTATCACGGCTACTGACACTTGACTGTGTGGAAGACAGGGTGTTTGTGGAGGTGCCCATCTGACTTGAAGCATTATCCGCTATCCAAGTAACAACCTGTTGACACTGGTCTTGGTTCAAGAGCGGTGTACTGCTGCGGGCCCCAAGAATTTGGGACAGGACGTGCGAGCGAGTAGATGTGCCTCTTTGTTGTTGCGAAATTAGTGCTTGCACACGACCTTGGCCTCTGCCTGCACCACCATCACGTCCACTTCCTTGTTCCTTGCCAACGCCCTTGCCAACGCCCTTGCGCATTTTGCCTGTATACAGCGACAACAGTCTGGTGACTGTTCAGGTCACAGGAGAGTAGGATTTTAGTCCCTAACCTGTATCAAGGTAGTAAGTACAACAGTCTGGTGACTGTTATGGTCACAGGAGAGTAGGATTTTAGTCCTTAACCTGTATCAAGGTAGTAAGTACAACAGTCTGGTGACTTTTCAGGTCACAGGAGAGTAGGATTTTAGTCCCTAACCTGTATCAAGGTAGTAAGTACAACAGTCTGGTGACTGTTCAGGTCACAGGAGAGTAGGATTTTAGTCCTTAACCTGTATCAAGGTAGTAAGTACAACAGTCTGGTCACTGTTATGGTCACAGGAGAGTAGGATTTTAGTCCCTAACCTGTATCAAGGTAGTAAGTACAACAGTCTGGTGACTGTTATGGTCACAGGAGAGAAGGATTTTAGTCCCTAACCTGTATCAAGGTAGTAAGTACA
Organism: Allobates femoralis; assembly: GCA_033576535.1. NCBI lineage: Eukaryota > Metazoa > Chordata > Amphibia > Anura > Aromobatidae > Allobates > Allobates femoralis. Next base: position 379,937,966 of record JARQOC010000005.1, on the reverse strand, counting down.
ATAGTCTGGTGACTGTTCAGGTCACAGGAGAGTAGGATTTTAGTCCTTAACCTGTATCAAGGTAGTAAGTACAACAGTCTGGTGACTGTTCAGGTCACAGGAGAGTAGGATTTTAGTCCCTAACCTGTATCAAGGTAGTAAGTACAACAGTCTGGTGACTGTTCAGGTCACAGGAGAGTAGGATTTTAGTCCTTAACCTGTATCAAGGTAGTAAGTATAACAGTCTGGTGACTGTTCAGGTCACAGGAGAGTAGGATTTTAGTCCCTAACCTGTATCAAGCTAGTAAGTACAACAGTTGGGTGACTGTTATGGTCACAGAAAAGCTTGGACTCCGATCTGGATCACCCTGCCTATATCCTCCTAGATTAGTCCTGTGAAGGACTGTTGTGGTCAGCAGCAGTTTGCAGCCCTGCTCCGGATCTACCTATGAGGGCCGCAAATCTGTCCCTAAGCAGCAGCAGACACTCTCCCTACACTCACGGTCTGGATGGCTGTGTGCAGAGCACAGCGCGGCCGGGTCTTATAAAGGCTCGGTCACGCTGTGCAGGCCGGCCAATCACTGCAATGCCACAACTAACAGGGCTGTGGCATTGCAGTGGTCTAATATAGGAACTCCGGCACCAGACTTGTTGCAGTTAAAATTCCAGATCTTTATTCAGACATCATTAAAAGCATAAGTGGGGTACGCAGCCCCCTACCTCCACGCCTGACGCGTTTCGGATACAAAATCCTTAGTCTTAGGCATGCTTGCAAATGTGAACATCACATATTTATAGAGAAACTAAAAGCATTCATACCACCCCCTATCACATGTGCCATCATTCACCATTAATTAAGATCTGGATAAGTTGCTTTACAGCAGTCTTTTCATTTTAATTATATTAATACTGGTCTAAAAACTGCTAACTTGATATAAACAGATAAATATATTGCACTAGTACATATAATATAAATCACTTTTGTAAAAATTCATACAATATTACAAAAATATATGATTCACATTGAGTGATAATGTTCCCCAAATAACTCGTTTTTACAGAGTATGCCAAAAAATTGGAGAGACATACCCACTCACATGAAACACAATTTCTTTATACCCATGCAATACATCATTTTTACTCTTTCGATACAGCTTGTTACATCTCAGGTAAGCTCACTGATACATGTCTCAGTTGACTCTTTTCTCACCACATCTACTATTATTATTCTGCAAAGGGCAACTAAGGATAGTGTTACTATTAGTTTCTACATAGTTCTCCCCTATATATTATATTCACCTTAGGAGCATGGAATTGCGTCCCTATAAAGATCTAATAAAAATACATTAGATCCGTGCGGAAATTTAAACCTTCGGGTAAGCGAGCATTCAGCGCTAGAATCCACCGCGCTTCCTGACATAACACTGCTCGCTCCCAGTCTCCGCCCCTTACTAGTCTGGGCACCCTATGTATGCCCTTCACTAGAAGGGACTCCATAGCCCCTCCATGGACTTCTAAAAAATGTTTAGATAGTCCTGAAATATTACGACGGCTAAAGTTATTAGAGAAAGTTGGAATGGTAGATTTTTTACTTTTTTGACTATTTTGTCGGGAAATGTTATTTACATTGGATTCTTCTTCTACATTATCAAGTAGGGACTCCCTTGTTCTTTTCTTTACCATATTGTGCGCTCACTCAATCATCCAGGTCTTATATCCCCGTTTTTTTACACAGAGCTGTACCGCAAAAGCATTAGCGGTAATTCGCTGCTGCATGCGGAGAGCTGCCATCCACATCATGTGGTGCGAAATCTCCCAGTAGGAGAATTTGTACGGGCAAAGAGGTCATGCTCAACTTCTTTCTCTCTGGATATGGAAAACCAGAGAATAAGTCGACGCCTAAAAAATCGATAGTTTTGTTAATTCAGTAACTGGGAAGAGCTATAAAATCAGAGCGTATATAAATTGCAATACGCATCACGTAGTGTATATGGCGACATGTACAAGCTGCCAGAAATACTACGTGGGGTGCACTACGCGGTCCCTAAAAAAACGCATCAGTGAACATGTTACAGCTGCGAACCCTAATAATGCATCGAGCCGTAGTAATATTTCAGGACTATCTAAACATTTTTTAGAAGTCCATGGAGGGGCTATGGAGTCCCTTCTAGTGAAGGGCATACATAGGGTGCCCAGACCAGTAAGGGGCGGAGACTGGGAGCGAGCAGTGTTATGTCAGGAAGCGCGGTGGATTTTAGCGCTGAATGCTCGCTTCCACGAAGGTTTAAATTTCCGCACGGATCTAATGTATTTTTATTAGATGTTTATAGGGACGCAATTCAATGCTCCTAAGGTGAATATAATATATAGGGGAGAACTATGTAGAAACTAATAGTAACACTATCCTTGGTTGCCCTTTGCAGAATAATAATAGTAGATGTGGTGAGAAAAGAGTCAATTGAGACATGTATCAGTGAGCTTACCTGGGATGTAACAAGCTGTATCGAAAGAGTAACAATGATGTATTGCATGGGTATAAAGAAATTGTGTTTCATGTGAGTGGGTATGTTTCTCCAATTTTTTGGCATACTCTGTAAAAACGAGTTATTTGGGGAACCTTATCACTCAATGTGAATCATATATTTTTGTAATATTGTATGAATTTTTACAAAAGTGATTTATATTATATCTACTAGTGCAATATATTTATCTGTTTATATCAAGTTAGCAGTTTTTAGTCCAGTATTGATATAGTTAAAATGAAAAGACTGCTGAAAAGCAACTTATCCAGATCTTAATTAATGGTGAATGATGGCACATGTGATAGGGGGTGGTATGAATGCTTTTAGTTTCTCTATAAATATGTGATGTTCACATTTGCAAGCATGCCTAAGACTAAGGATTTTGTATCCGAAACGCGTCAGGCGTGGAGGTAGGGGGCTGTGTACCCCACTAATGCTTTTAATGATGTCTGAATAAAGATCTGGAATTTTAACTGCAACAAGTCTGGTGTCGGAGTTCCTTCAATATTTGTTCAAGTGAATGGGAACCAGCCATTACTTCGAGCACTAACAGCCTCTGGAAGCCGTGGTGAGCAAAATACCCCCTTTCCCTTCCCTTATACTAAGCCTTGATTGCAGTGGTCTGCCAGCCAATCCCTGCATGTGGTCTGGCTCTCTAAAGAGCGCCAACATGCAGGGATGAGGACCACGAGCACAGCACGAGTATCGCGAGATTACTCGGTACTCGCCATGTAGCCCGAGTACAGTGATACTCGTGCGAGTACCGAGCAGCGCAGAGCATACTCGCTCATCACTAGTGATGACCAAGGCGACCATTTTGAAGTTGGCCATTTTGGATCCAACTTTATTTTTTTCAATGGGAAGAGGGTCATGTGACACATCAAACTTATTGAGCGTTTCATAAGAGAAACAATGGTGTGCTTGGTTTTAACGTAACTTTATTCTTTCATGAGTTATTTACAATTTTATGACCACTTGTAAAATGTGTTCAAAATGCTGCTCATTGTGTTGGATTATCATTGCAACTCTCTTCTCCCACTCTTAACACACTGATAGCAACACTGCAGAAGAAATGCTAGCACAGGCTTCCAGTATCCGTTCTTTCAGATGCTGCAATTCTCGTATCTTCACAGCATTGACAATTGCCTTCAGATGACCCCAAAGATAATAGATAGAGGGGCTATTCTTCATCAATGGAAACCTCAATGCCACTGGATATCTGAAATTGCCACAAGATGATGTGTTGCACTCTTTATGCACTGAAGATGGCACTGAATTTTTCTAACAAGATGGTGCACCACCACATTATAGGTGTTAAGTCCAAGCATTCCTACATGAACAGTTTCCTGGTAAGTGGATTGGTCATCGTGGGCCAGATGAATGGCCACCAAGGTCTTCTGATCTGAACCCATTAGACTTTTATCTTTGGGGTTATCTGAAGCAAATTGTCTATGCTGTGAAGATACGAGATGTGCAGCATCTGAAACAACGGATACTGGAAGCCTGTGCTAGCATTTCTTCTGCTGTGTTGCTATCAGTGTGTGAAGAGTGGGAGAAGAGGGTTGCATTGACAATCCAACACAATGGGCAGCACTTTGAACACATTTTATGAGTGATCATAAACTTGTTAATAACTCATGAAATAATAAAGTTATGTTAAAACCAAGCACAACATTGTTTTTCTTATCAAATTCTCAATAAGTTTGATGTGTCACCTGACCCTCTTCCCATTGAAAAAAATAAAGTTGGAGTCAAAATAGCTGACTTTAAAATGGCCACTATGGTCACCACCCATCTGGAAAAGTTTTCCCCCTCCCATATACTAATGAGCCACAAACAGGAAATTGATATCACCAACAATTTCAGTTTTATTTAGGTGCATCCATATAAATAGCCCACCCTATATATAGATGTCTTTCTGTCTGTCTGTCTATTTATCTATCTATCTATCTATCTATCTATCTATCTATCTATCTATCTATCTATCTATCTATCTACCATATATGCAAAAAACGGACTGCAGCACTCAACCAAATCCTCTTTATGCCTTTATTGGCCTTCAGGTGAAATAATGGCGACGTTTCGGTCAGTACATGACCTTCCTTCAGCTGGAGGATTTGGTTGAGTGCTGCAGTCCGTTTTTTGCATATATGGTCGGTATCTTGGTAGCTGATCCCTACCTAGGGCTAATTTAGTACCAAAGCTTTGCATTTTTAAATGCTGCTCTATTTTTTCATTTTTGTATCTATCTATCTATCTATCGATATAATTTAATAAAAAATTCTTGCAGCACACAGCTACTACCAATGATGCACAAGTGATATAAGCTATATGTATATGAGGAAAAAGTTAAAAACTTACGTTTTTTTCAAAAAACTCAAAAATTCTCATTTTTTATTTCTGAAGTTCTTGATACACACATTGGCCAATGTCTGCTTTCTCATCAACTGCGACAAAGTGACTTCAGGTCTGATGAGTCCTATCGCTGACATCCCTGTCCTCCTTGTCCACCCCCCACTCCTCAGTGGGCAGACACCATCTAGACCCTCGATCACCTGTAGGTAATGAGGGTGCAATTTGCAGTCATGGAGCCTGCAACTTCATGAGATATACAACAAGAAAAAAACTGCACAGCACTCGCAGACTAATGTGAACTGGTGCTAGCAAGGATGCAGGGTCAAATAATTTAATAAAAAATTCTTGCAGCACACAGCTACTACCAATGATGCACAAGTGCTATAAGCTATATGTATATGAGGAAAAAGTTAAAAACTTTTTAAGGAGGACAGGGTTGTCAGCGATAGGACTCATCAGACCTGAAGTCACTTTGTCGCAGTTGATGAGCAAGCAGACATTGGCCAATGTGTGTACCAAGAACTTCAGAAATAAAAAATTAGAATTTTTGAGTTTTTTGAAAAAAACGTAAGTTTCTAACTTTTTCCTCATATACATATAGCTTATAGCACTTGTGCATCATTGGTAGTAGCTGTGTGCTGCAAGAATTTTTTATTAAATTACTTGACCCTGCGTCCTTACTAGCACCAGTTCACATTAGTCTGTGAGTGCTGAGCAGTTTTTTTCTTGTTGTATATCTATAGATATATAGATATATATACATACAGTCATGTCAAAGTATAGGCTGCCTTAAATTTGTTCCAGAAAATTAAGTATTTCTCCCAGAAATTTATTGCAGTTACACATGTTTTGTCATACATATGGTTACTTCCCTTGTATTAGAACAGAAAAAAATGAGAAAAAAGACATATTGGATACTTTACGCAAACCTCCAAAAATAGGCCAGACAAAATTGTTGGCACCTTTCCAAAATTGTGAATAAACAACTTTGTTTCAAGTATATAATGCTCATTTAAACTCACCTATGACAAATATCAGGTGTGGGAAATAGATAGCACATCTACAATCAGATAACATAGGGAGAAGTTGACACAATATTTGCTTTTTGTGTCTGTGTGTGCCACACTAAGTATATATAGATAAGAAAGAGGAGAAGAGAACTATCTGAGGACTTGAGAACCAAGACTGTTGAAAAATAAAATATCTACTATCTCAAGGTTAAGTCCATATTCCTTTTCCAGAGTGTAAAACATAATTAAGAAGTTTACAACGTATGGCACTGTGGCTAATTTTCCTGTATGTACACAGCAGACAACATTTGATAAAAGATTGCAATGTAAAATAGCCAGAGAAGTGAATAAGCAGGCCCAGTCAAGTCACAAAGTAATTCAAGCTGTCTGGCAAGCCCAGAATTCAGTGTGCTCTATTCATCAACATTTGAATAAAATCAATTTGCTCTTGCAGGAGACCCAGGAAGAATATACTACTGACATAGATGCATAATAAAGCACTGCAGGTTGCCAAAATTTATGTGAGTAAAGCCCCCGTCACACTAAGCAAGATCACTAGCGAGATCACTGCTAAGTCACAAGTTTGGTGACGCAACAGCGACCTCGCCAGTGATCTCGCTATGTTTGACACTTAGCAGTGACCATGCCCCTGCTGTGAGCTCGCTGGTTGTGTCATAGTCGCCTGGACTATTTTTTGATCATTGGGGTCCCGCTGGGCAGCATGCATCAGTATGTTTGACAGGGACAACGACCAATGACCTCAACACTACAGGTCTGAGAAACAGGGTCCCAACGATCTCCGTATCATTTCGGATCGTTGTTGCGTTGCTGGTGAGATCTGACATCTCCAGACAGCGACACACCAGCGATCCCTACCAGGTCATATCACTGTCGGGATCACTGGTACGTCGCCAAGTGTGACAGTACCCTAACCCAATGTTATTCTGAGACAGTGTCTTGTGCACAGATTAGACCTAAATAGAGCTTTTTTGTAAAGCACATCATTCTGCTGTTTGCTAAGAATTAAATGAAACCTTCAAAGAAAAGAGCACAGTACCTACAGTCAAATATGGTGGAGGCTCAAAGATGTTTTGGGGTTGTTTTGTGCTTTTGTGTAAGATATCATGAAATCTGAAGATTACTGAAGGAGTTTGGGTCACAATGTAGTGCCCAGTGTCAGAAATCTGGGTTTGCAGAGGTGGTCATGGGTCTTTAAGCAGGACAATGACCCCCCCAAATGTACTTCAATAAGCACCCACAATCGAATGGAAACAAAGAACCGGAGAGTTCTGAAGTGGCCAGCAATGAGTTTAGATCTATATCTCAATGAACAGCTGTAGTGAGATCTTTAAATTGCTGTTGGTAGAGAGCACCCTTCAAATGTGAAAGAACTGGAACAGTTTTAAGACCAGTTTCACATTAGTGTTCGGAACGCAGCATAACAGAACGCAGCCAAACGCATGTGCACTGTGTTCCTATGTTTAATATGGGAACGCATAGTAGCTGCGTTTGGCTGCGTTCCGTGGTGGTTACGTTTGGATGCGCATAATTTGTGCGCCATCCAAACGCAGCCTGTTGCATTTTTTATGCGTTCATGGGCGCTTAATTTACCAGCAAATGCCCGCAAGCACATAAAAAATGCATGGATCTCAATGGATCCGCAGTGTCATCCACATGACAGCGTAGGAGAATGCTGTGGATCACATTGAAATCTCTCTCTGTGGCCAATCATCGAACTCGGCGGTGGCCGGGAGGAGGAGATCTCTGCTGCTGATCTCTGCCTCCCGGCCACTGTCGAGATCGCTGATTGGCTGGCCGGGCACCATAGTGATGTGAATGCTTGCAGAGAATCTCCACTGCGTTCACATGAGTATGGCAGCATTTGCCCTGCGTTTGCGTCAGCATGCTCTCCGCATGCAGACACAAGCACAAATGTGAAACTAGCCTAAGAGAGGTCATAAATTCCAGTTGAGAGGTGTAAGAAGCTTGTTGATGGTTATAGAAAGTGATTGATTGCAGTTATTTATTCCATTGGATGTGCTAGCAAATATTAAGTTGAGGATGCCAACAATTTTGTCCGGCCTATTTAGGGCGGGGTTTGTGTGAAATTTTGTCTAATTTGCCTTTTTTCCCCACTTTCTTTTTGTCTTGTTTCAATATAAACCAAAGATGTACACATGTATAACAAAAAATGTGATTTCAAACGTTTTCTAAGAGAAATATTTCATTTCCTGGCACAATTTCCAAAACCTTCTCCCATGACTGTGTGCTGTAACTCTTCCATTGTTTGTTATAAAAGACCTTCATTCTATGCTGAAAGTGTATCAACATTCACTCCTGAACACCATTGGTTGAGGTTATATAAAATGATAAATGAGTGCTGTTTATATCCACAACTATGCAACTTTATGTTGTGTATATGCTTTTGGATCTGTCTGAAGGATTAAAAAAGCATAAAAAAGAACACTACCATAGCTAAAAACACATGGCAATAATAAACTTTCTTCTGACTTCCATTGAAATGGCACAGTTCATAGTCATACTTTTCTTATTAATTTTCTTTCTGCATTACAGTTTTTTAACATATCTGATATAGTGAAACATATTGATGTAAAGCAAGCTTTTGCTATATTAATTAGATCCCCTGGTTGTTACCGTACAGAGGAATGGATGTTCTTAAAAAGATTTATTTTAGCGGTCTTGACAGGACATAAGCTACTTCTATCACAAGTAAATTCTAGTGAAGGAAAGACTTTCATCTCATTCCATCTATGTTAATTAAATGTTATATGTAATTTTCTTTGTTTAACTGTAATACATGTTCTATTGTTTTCTACTTTTCATTTATACTTTAAATTATTGATTGAATCCCTGCTTACTAGAAAACATGAAAGTTGAGAGTTCTTGGTTACCTATTGCTGTTTATGGTTAACTGAAAGATGATGACCAAAATCAAGCTTTGAAGACTACTTAGATTTCCTTAACAGGGATGTTTTAACACAATATTTGAATGCCTGATGAAGGACATTCCATAACCACCCATGTGATAATCAAAAAATTAAAGTGACAGTGAAAGTTTCCATTAAAAATAACTCTCATCAACATTTCTATTCTTCTAATATATTGTAGTCCTCCTATTATATAGGCATAGCACTGTGTGCTTACAATTGCTCACTTTGCCCTTCTATTCTGTTAATTCTTCCGTATTCAATTAGATTTATGACCTCCCATGAATAGAATAAAAACAGATTATTAGCTGAAACCTTCTAACTCTATTAAGCTCTGTATGTGACTCAGGAGTATCTTTTTTCTGCTTTCAAGTCAATGGCAATAGGGAGAAACAGAAAAGAAAAAAGAGAATAATTAACTGGGTAGATAGGCAAATTGTAAGTGCACTGTGCAATGCAATATGTTGATTGTAATATATGAAAAGGATTAAAACTTTGATGGAAGTAGTTCTTTAAATTACAGCAAGCAGAGATCATGATAGGTGTAGTAGATTTGTACAGAAAGTAATATGTGGTCAACTTTTCATAATGCAATAAACACTATTTTTCAAAGAATATGTAATGCCCCTTTAAAGGAGAACAGTATTAGCTATACATTCCAGCACATACCATTACTTTATATACTTTATATTCTACAGTCATAGCATGGCATATTGATGAAAATAATGATGAAAGGCATTGATGAAGACTCTGGAGACATGTAACTCCATTGTTTCTTTAAGAATCTTGGTGCTTTACTTTTAGTAATAAAATGCAGAAATTTGCAGTCAGAAAACAACACATGCTGCAGATTGCTATTCCATAATGCTGTGATGTCCCGAGGTCTTTTATATATCCCTTGTGCTGACTAGAAGGCAGGCATCAAGCAAGGGCAGCTGCTTTCAGGCCTCAGGAGACTTCTCCTTGACGTGATAAAAGAATCGCTGAAAAGTTAAATACACTGAAAAGAATACTTAACTGATCCCAGGTTTACAGTAAATCTCAGTTGACAACGAAGGACTGAATTAATTAAATTAGTTCATGTTTATTACAAGCTCGCAGTAAACACAGATTTTTCAAAATACAAATGCCAGATTCTGACAGGCCCGTAGTTTTTCATCTGCAGGAAAGCAAAAATATCTGCGCAGTTAAACTATTTATTCTAACGACATTATGTTTATTTTCTACAGGAATAAAGTTACCATATTTTTAGAATTCAACTTTCATTTTAACAGCTTCTTAGACAAGTTTGTTTGCATCTTTTATTGATATTTTTTCCATTTTTTTGCCTTACAAAAATCAATTAACCTGAGAGACTATCTATCTATCTATCTATATCTATCTAGTTAAAAATAGCTACATCACTCCGGGTAAATGATGTAATCTGCCTTTATTCTTGCGTCATATACAGGGTATGGCTATGTTTCGGGCTCCCTCTCCCTTCTTCAAGAAGGGCGAGGGAACCGAAATGTAGCCATACCCTGTATATGACGCAAGAATAAAGGCAGATTACATGTTTACCCGGAGTGATGTAGCTATTTTTAACCATATATTTCAAGCTAAGGTAAAAGTGGAGCTGAACTGCACCCAAGAAGGCATTGCTGTCCATTTATTACTCTTATGTCTGTCTGTCTGTCTGTCTGTCTGTCTGCACATACGGGTGAGCAGGGCCCTCATCCTGTAAATATAGAACTATGTATTACTTTGTATTGTTTTTATCATGTGTACATGTCCCTGCTTAATTGTACGGTACTGCATAGTATACTGAGTATATGTATATATACATAAATATATACATTGTAATATGGCAGCTTGATTATATTGATAATGACCAGTTTGTATCACAGAGCTGGTTGTTATCTGTAATCTAAACATGGAATGTTCTCTCTGAGACTTTTACATTTTTTTTAAAATTCTCTGATGCAATTTGGAATGCCCCCACATCGGCTACAACTTAAAATTGGCACTAATGCAATGGTACTGCGAAATCTAAACACCAAAGAAGGTCTCTGCAATGGAATTCGACTGCCTTAAACTGCAACATCATTCAGGCTAAAGTGATGACTGGATCAACCAAAGGGGACATTGTATTTATTCCATGGGTAGATTTGTATCCTTCCAAGACTGGATTACCTTTTAAATTAAGATGATGATTGTTTCTGGTCAAGCCTGCATTTGCAATGACCATCAACAAGTCCCAAGGACAAACCCTTAATATATTGGGAATTTATTTACCCTGACCTGTATTTGGAATTTAGCTATTATATGTTGCTTTATCCAGAGTGAAGCAACGACGCCATGTCAAATTCAAGGTTATTTATACACCACTTCAAGGCAAATTATTGGATAATAGTAAAAAAATACTAGGAATGTTGTTTACAAAAATGTTTTAAATTAACCTACTTCATTTGTCATGTGATTAATAGATAGATTATTGATAGCCTGACAATAGATAAATATGAGCTAGATATAGATCAAAAGTATGATAAATAGTTATATATTTGATATTGTAAGGTGATCACAGGTAACGTACTAGAGGAGAGATATGTATTATCCAGATTGTTAAACTCGGTGATGTGAACCCGGATGTAATACTCCAGTATAGTAGATTCTGAGAGAGTTAATTGTTTTTTAACAGGGCTGGGTTTGATGTGAACAGCTAAAGAGATGGGCAGGATGGCTGTTCACCATATCTCCACCTCAGGGTGTGGTCTATAAGGATAAATAGATAAATAGATAAGAGATAGGAGTAAATAGAAGATACACTACCGTTCAAAAGTGTGGGGTCATTTAGAAATTTCCTTATTTTTGAAAGAAAAGCACATTTTTTTTTCAATGAGCTAACAATAAATGAATAGGAAATTCACTCTATACATTATTAATGTGTAAATTACTATTTTAGCTGCAAATGTCTGGTTTTTAATGCAATATCTACATAGGTGTATAGAGGCCCATTTCCAACAATCACCACTCCCGTGTTTTAATGGTACATTGTATTTGCTAACTGTGTAAGGGTACTTTCACATCAGCGTTTTTTTTAAATCGCGGCAGATGCGGTGAAAAAACCGCATCTGCCGCGATTACCGCATAACCGCTGCACTTGCGGCACAGTTGCGGCAAGCCCCATACAATGTATATGCGGGCTTGTGGCAGGTGCAGCAAGTGCGGTTTTGGCACTTGCGGCAGGTGCGGTCGCGAAAAAAAACGCTGATGTGAAAGTACCCTAAGAAGGCTAACAGATGTTAGAAAACCCTTGTCTGTTAGTACAGCTGAAAATAGTTTGGCTGATTAGAGAAGCTATAAAATTGATCTTCCTTTGAGCTAGTTGAGAATCTGAAGCATTACATTTGTTTGTTCTATGAAACTCTCAAAATGGCCAGAAAAAGAGAACTTTCATGTGAATCTCGACAGTCTATTTTTGTTCTTAGAAATGAAGGCTATTCAATGCAACAAATTGCCAGGAAACTGAAGTTTTCCTACAAAGGTATGCACTACTCTCTTCAGAGGAGAGCACAAACAGGCCCTAACTAGAGTGGAAAGAGACGTTGGAGACCCCACTGCACAACTGAGCAACAAGACAAGTATATTAGAGTCTCTAGTTTGAGAAATTGACGCCTCACAGCTCCTTAACTGGCAGCTTCATTAAATAGTACCCACAAAACCCCAGTATCAATGTCTACAGTGAAGAGGCGACTCCGGGTTGCTGGCCTTCAGGGCAGAGTGGCAAAGAAAAAGCCATATCTGAGACTGGCTAATAAAAGGAAAAGATTAATATGGGCAAAAGAACACAGACATTGGAAAGAGGAAGATTGGAACAGAGTTTTATAGACAGACGAATCAAAGTTTGAAGTGTTTGGATCACAAAAAGGACATTTGTGAGACAAAGAACAACTGAAAATATGCTGGTAGAGTGCCTGATACCATCTGTCAAGCATTGTAGAGGTAATGTGATGGTCTGGGGTTGCTTTGGTGCTGGTAAAGTGGGAGGTTTGTACAAGGTAAAAGGGATTTTGAATAATGAAGGCTATCACTCCATTTTGCAATACCATGCCATATCCTGTGGACAGCGCTTGATTGGAGCCAAATTCATCATACAACAGGAGAATGACCCAAATCACACCTCCAAATTATGCATGAACTATTTAGGGAAGAAGCAGGCAGCTGGTATTCTATCTGTAGTGGAGGGGCCAGCGGAGTCATCAGATCTCAACTCCATTGAGCTGTTGTGGGAAAGCAGCTTGACCGTATGGTACGCAAAAAGTGGCCATCAAGCCAATCCAACTTGCATGGAAGCATCAACTTCAAGAAACATGGAGTGAAATTTCTCAAGATTACTTCAGAAAATTAACATCTAAAATGCCAAAGGTCTGTAATTGCTGCAAAGGGAGCATTCTTTGATGAAAGCAAAGTTTGAAAGAGAAAATTATTATTTCAAAGAAAAATCAGTATTTGTAACCTTGTCAATGGCCATGTTCACACACAATTTGCGTTTTTTTTAGCACTCTTAAAAGCACTTGCGTTTTTTTTATGAGTGCCAAAAAATGTGCCTTGTGCGTGTGAAAGCATTGAAAACGTTTTTGCAAATAGTCATTTTTTCACCAAACACCCAAATAACATAAAACGCATGGCATATAAATTTGTGGCTTTGCTGAAGGAATTTTTTTTTCCGTCTTCCGACCGACCAAGGGAAGGGGGGGGGGGGGGTCGGGGTGCTATCATAAAAATTTTTATTTCATTTTCCTGCTTATATAGGGAGGGGGGGGGGGGTTTGGGTGTGCTAGCATGCAGCGCTTTTTGGGCTATGGGAAAAAAACACGCAAGTGGCCATGAAAAGCGCATGTACACTCAAATGTACTCTGCGTTAACGCACCTGCGTTTTTTAGACACCCCAAAAAAACGCAGACATGGGAAAAACACGCATGTGTGTGAACATGGCCAATGTCTGGACTATATTTTATATTCATTTTGCAACTCATTTCATAAATAAAAGTCTGAGTTTTCATAGAAAACATAAAATTGTCTGGGTGACCCCAAAATTTGAACAGTAGTGTAGATAGAGACATAGCTAGGTGGATGATAGATATGAGATACTTATATATACAGCTTGTTAGCATATGTACATCACTGGTAGTAGCTGAGTGCTGCAGAGAATTTTTTCTAGTTGTTTGACCCAGCGTCCCTGCTGGCACCAGTTCACATTGTGTCTGTGAGTGCTGTGCAGTTTTTTTCTCTTTTGTATCGTGTGGAGTTGCTGGCTCCATGTCTGCAATTTGCACCCTCATCACCTACAGGTGGTCTAGGGTCGAGACGGTGTCTGCCCACTGAGAAGTGGGGGGAAGACAAGGAAGGCAGGGATGTCAGCAGTTAGGACTCATCAGACCTGAAGTCACTTTGTCGCAGTTGATGAGCAAACAGACATTGGCCAATGTATGTACTAAGAACTTGAGAAATAAAAAATAAGAATTTTGAGTGTTTTGAAAAAGTAAGTAACGTAAGTTTTTAAACTTTTTTCTCAAATATAAACAGCTTGTTAGCATTTGTACATCACTGGTAGTAGCTGAGTGCTGCAGAGAATTTTTTCTAGTTGTTTGACCCAGCATCCCTTCTGGCACCAGTTCACATTATGTCTGTGAGTGCTGTGCAGTTTTTTCTGTTTTATGAGATACATAGATAGATGATTAGATCTGATATCTGATAGATAGAAAGATGATAGAGACACAGGTAGAGATAATAGAAGAAAATGTGTTTTTGATGTTTTTATTTTGATAAAAATAAAGCAGCTTTGTAATAGATATTTCCATATTAATAAAATATTACCTTTGACATACTTTCTTTTAATTTTACTTTTACCTCAAGGGGAGGGTCGAGTGCACAGGGGAGAGAGTGCAGAGAGAGACAGCTCAAATGAGATAGCACATTAGGAGAGAAGACAGCACAGGGTGGAGAGAGATAGCACACGGGAAGAGCACAAAGGGGAAAGACAGCTCAATGGTGAGAGCATATGAGAAGAGAAGAAAGCACACAGGGAGGAAACAGCATGGGGGAGAGAGAGAGTGGATGGGGAAGTGCGCACAGGGGGGAAAGATTGCTGCCACCCCAGCCCCACAGGTCCTGCCACCATCATTGAATCACTGCCGTCCCGTTGCCATTTCATCAAGCCTTCATCTAGATATTATTATTTGCTAAATGTCAGAAAAATGAGAGAGAGAGAGAGAAAAAGAGAGAGAGAGGGAATTTAAGGCATTTTTATTACTTTCTGGAAAGTCACAAGTTTACTTACATTTCATAAGTATTTGATAAAGTTGCCCTTTGACTTGAGTCAAACATTTTGTATATCCATCCATAAGCTTCTTACAATATTTGGAAGGAATTTGGACCCATTCCTCCTAACAGAACTGGTGTAACTGAGTCATGTTTGTAGGTCACCCCTGCCTTTTCAGCTTTGCCCATACATTTTCAATAGGATTGAGATCAAACCTTTGTGATGGGCACTACAAAACATTGACTTTTTTATCCTTAAGCCACTTTATAACAAGTTTGGCAGTATGCTTTGGGTTATTGTCTATTTGGAAGACCCATTTCCCCTCAAGCTTTAAATTCCTTACTGATGTTGTAAGATATTGCTTCAGTATAGCCACACAGTCTTCTTTCCTCATGATGCCATCTATTTTGTGAAGTGCACCAGTCCCTCCTGCAGCAAAACAACCCCACAACATGATGCTACCACCCCCATGATTCACAGTTGGGATGGTGTACTTAGGCTTCCAAGTTCCTCCATTTTTCCTACAAACGTAATGATGGTCATGATAACCAAACAGTTCAATTTTAGTTTTAGACCACAGGACATGTCTCCATAAATGTCGGTCTTTATTTCTATACAAAAAGAGGATATCTGCCGTGACACTACTATATATGAGAAATGTAAATCAATGAGTGGCACTAGAGAAAAGAGGATCAAACTCTATTGTGCAAATGTGTAATGCAGAAACTGCCCTGTGCTAGATATGAAAATCAGAGATCTTAGTCTCGATATTGGCCACTAAGGATTAAGCTTGGCACCCACTTTCAAGGAGCCTCCACTGCCAGGTCCTGACACTATGCCCTAGTGAGATTGTGAAATGTGTATAGGCTTATATGTCCATGAATGTAATTAAAAACAGCAATCAGGTGTGTGTTAGGACCTCACAATGGTGTCCAAGTGTGGCTACCAGACTAAGGGAAGAAGAAATAGGAAAATTATATATAATGGGAGCTCAGTCAAAAATAGACAATATGTGAATATGCATAAGACTGGCATCACTGTACACGTAGGTGCCGGTCAGAAAATAATAATACTTACAAAAAGATGATATCTGCCGCGACACTACTATATATGAGAAATGTAAATCAATGAGTGGCACTAGAGAAAAGAGGATCAAACTCTATTGTGCAAATGTGTAATGCAGAAACTGCCCTGTGCTAGATATGAAAATCGGAGATCTTAGTCTCGATAGTGGCCACTAAGGATTAAGCCTGGCACCCACTTTCAAGGAGCCTCCACTGCCAGGTCCTGACACTATGCCCTAGTGAGATTGTGAAATGTGTATAGGCTTATATGTCCATGAATGTAATTAAAAACAGGAATCAGGTGTGTGTTAGAACCTCACAATGGTGTCCAAGTGTGGCTACCAGACTAATGGTGGTTTTACACGTCACGATATCGGCCCGATATCGTAGCCAACGACACGGGAGCGCGCTTTTCCCTGCATCGCATCGCCGGTTTAGACAGCCCGATATCGGGATACAACGTCCCGACGATGTGTACGCCCCCCAACCCAGGAACGGCCATTTAACATGGGAGTGAATGGGTGACGTGGCAAAACACATCGGAGTTGGGCTGTCAGACGGGACGATGCAGCTACAACCGGCATCCGATATCGGGAGGTTGAATAGCACGCTCATTCGACCCCCGATATCGGTTTGCCATCGTTCCTGCATAGTATCGGATGTTCAGATCGTACAACGCAGGAACGATATCGGGTCCAACTCACGAACCACGTGACTTTTGGTCGGAGTTGGACGCCGATATCGCAACGTGTAAACCCACCATAAGGGAAGGAGAAATAGGAAAATTATATATAATGGGAGCTCAGTCAAAAATAGACAATATGTGAATATGCATAAGACTGGCATCACCGTACACGTAGGTGCTGGCAGAAAATAATAATACTTACAAAAAGAGGATATCTGCCGCGACACTACTATATATGAGAAATATAAATCAATGAGTGGCACTAGAGAAAAGAGGATCAAACTCTATTGTGCAAATGTGTAATGCAGAAACTGCCCTGTGCTAGATATGAAAATCAGAGATCTTAGTCTCGATAGTGGCCACTAAGGATTAAGCCTGGCACCCACTTTCAAGGAGCCTCCACTGCCAGTTCCTGACACTATGCCCTAGTGAGATTGTGAAATGTGTATAGGCTTATTTCTATGTCCATTTGCAAATAATAATCCGTTTTTTTTTATGTTTCTTTTGGAGTAATGGCTTCTTCCTGGCAGAGTGGCCTTTCAGCCCATGTTGATACAGTACTCGTTTCACTGTGGATGATGGTCCGCTTCCACCATCATCTTCAAAAGGTCTTTTGCTTTTGTTCTTGGGTTGATATGCACATTTTGAACCAAAGAACATTCATCTCTGGGACTCAGAACCCTTTTCCATCCTGAGCCATATGATGGCTAGACATTTCCATCTTGTTTGTACTTGCATATAATTCTTTGTACAGATGAATAAGGTACCTTCAGGTATCTGGAAATTGCACCCAAGGGTGATCCAGACTTGTGCAAGTTCACAATGCTCTTCCTAATATCTTTGGTGATATCTTTAGATTTTCCCATGTTGCTACACAAAGAAGCAGTGTGTTTGTGCTGTGCATTAAACTACATCCACATGTGTGTCTCTAATTATCTCAGATGTTGCCAATAATCCAGAAGTTTCCAAATGCATGACATCATCATATCATGTCCAAATTTTTTTAAAGGTATAGTAATATTAGTCTATTTTCACACAGGGCATTTTTATTACCGTATATACTCGTGTATAAGCTGACCTGTGTATAAGCCGACCCCCCTACTTTTGCCCCCAAAACCTATTAACTCATGTATAAGCCGAGGGTGGACCCCAGCACAGGTATACAGCCCCCAGAAGTGTGGTATACAGCAGCCTCCCCAGTGGTATATAGAGGCCCCAGCAGTGTTACAGCAGCCTCCCCAGTGGTATATACAGCAGCAGCCACAGTGGTATATACAGGCCCCAGCAGTATTACAGCAGTCTCCCCAGTGGTATATACAGGCCCCAGCGGTGTATACAGCAGCTTCCCAGTGGTGTATACAGCAGCCTCCCCAGTGGTGTATATAGCAGCCTCCCCAGTGGTGTATACAGCAGCCCAGAGGTGGTATATACAGGCAGCCCCAGTGGTGTATACAGCAGCCCCAGAGGTGGTATATACAGGCAGCCCCAGTGGTGTATACAGCAGCCCCAGTGGTGGTATATACAGGCAGCCCCAGTGGTGTATACAGCAGCCCTAGTGGTGGTATATACTGGAAGCCCTAGTGGTGTATACAGCAGCCCCAGTGGTGTATACAGCAGCCCCAGAGGTGTATACAGCAGCCCCAGTGGTGTATACAGCAGCCCCAGAGGTGGTATATACAGGCTGCCCCAGTGGTGTATACAGCAGCCCCAGTGGTGGTATATACAGGCAGCCCCAGTGGTGTATACAGCAGCCCCAGAGGTGGTATATACAGGCAGCCCCAGTGGTGTATACAGCAGCCCCAGAGGTGGTATATACAGGCAGCCCCAGTGGTGTATACAGCAGCCCCAGTGGTGGTATATACAGGCAGCCCCAGTGGTGTATACAGCAGCCCTAGTGGTGGTATATACTGGAAGCCCCAGTGGTGTATACAGCAGCCCCAGTGGTGGTATATACAGGCAGCCCCAGTGGTGTATACAGCAGCCCCAGTGGTGTATACAGCAGCCCCAGAGGTGTATACAGCAGCCCCAGTGGTGTATACAGCAGCCCCAGAGGTGGTATATACAGGCAGCCCCAGTGGTGTATACAGCAGCCCCAGTGGTGGTATATACAGGCAGCCCAGTGGTGTATACAGCAGCCCCAGTGGTGGTATATACAGGCAGCCCCAGTGGTGTATACAGCAGCCCAGTGGTGGTATATACAGGCAGCCCCAGTGGTGTATACAGCAGCCCCAGAGGTGGTATATACAGGCAGCCCCAGTGGTGTATACAGCAGCCCCAGAGGTGGTATATACAGGCAGCCCCAGTGGTGTATACAGCAGCCCCAGTGGTGGTATATACAGGCAGCCCCAGTGGTGTATACAGCAGCCCTAGTGGTGGTATATACTGGAAGCCCTAGTGGTGTATACAGCAGCCCCAGTGGTGTATACAGCAGCCCCAGTGGTGTATACAGCAGCCCCAGAGGTGTATACAGCAGCCCCAGAGGTGGTATATACAGGCTGCCCCAGTGGTGTATACAGCAGCCCCAGTGGTGGTATATACAGGCAGCCCCAGTGGTGTATACAGCAGCCCCAGAGGTGGTATATACAGGCAGCCCCAGTGGTGTATACAGCAGCCCCAGAGGTGGTATATACAGGCAGCCCCAGTGGTGTATACAGCAGCCCCAGTGGTGGTATATACAGGCAGCCCCAGTGGTGTATACAGCAGCCCTAGTGGTGGTATATACTGGAAGCCCCAGTGGTGTATACAGCAGCCCCAGTGGTGGTATATACAGGCAGCCCCAGTGGTGTATACAGCAGCCCCAGTGGTGTATACAGCAGCCCCAGAGGTGTATACAGCAGCCCCAGTGGTGTATACAGCAGCCCCAGAGGTGGTATATACAGGCAGCCCCAGTGGTGTATACAGCAGCCCCAGTGGTGGTATATACAGGCAGCCCCAGTGGTGTATACAGCAGCCCCAGAGGTGGTATATACAGGCAGCCCCAGTGGTGTATACAGCAGCCCCAGTGGTGGTATATACAGGCAGCCCCAGTGGTGTATACAGCAGCCCAGAGGTGGTATATACAGGCAGCCCCAGTGGTGTATACAGCAGCCCCAGTGGTAGTATATACAGGCAGCCCCAGTGGTGTATACAGCAGCCCAGTGGTGGTATATACAGGCAGCCCCAGTGGTGTATACAGCAGCCCCAGAGGTGGTATATACAGGCAGCCCCAGTGGTGTATACAGCAGCCCCAGTGGTGGTGTATGCAGGCAGCCCCAGTGGTGTATACAGCAGCCCCAGTGGTGGTATATACAGGCAGTCCCAGTGGTGTATACAGCAGCCCCAGTGGTGGTATATACAGGCAGCCCCAGTGGTGTATACAGCAGCCCCAGATGTGGTATATACTGGCACTTGCCCCCCTGCTTGTAAGGCCCCCCCCCCCCGACTACTTAACTTACCATTCCTGGTCTTCTGCATCGGCCACGCAGGTCCCACCGTGCTCCCGTCCTCCATGCTCCCGGCGTCATCCGGGGTCCCCGGCCGTCGCATAGTGATGACGTCATGCGACCGGCCGGTCACATGACCCCGGATGCTACGGAGGACGGCAGCACTGAGGGACCTGCGCGCCCGATGCAGAATACAAGGGATAGTAAGATAAGCAGCCGGGGAAGGGGGGGGCTTACAAGCAGGGGGGCAAGTGCCATCATTTGGGGGCATATATTTAGTTATGCACTGCTTCCCCCTGCCGCTGATTGACAGGGGGAAGCAGTGCATATGTAATGAGCGGCCCCACGTGATGGGGCCGCTCCTTCAGCAGCCTCCCACCGCCTCCTCCAGCCTCCCCAGCCCCGGACACAGCCCCCACCACGCAGCCTACCGTATTGACCCGTGTATAAGCCGAGGGGGAGACTTTTCAGCCCAATTTTTGGGCTGAAAAACTCGGCTTATACACGAGTATATACGGTATGTTTTTGCTGCATTTTTGAGGTTAGGTTTTGCCTTGGTAATAAGATTATGTTTGCTAATCTAAACTTGCATGTTTGGTTCCCAGCAAAACCTATGTGATTCAGGGAAATGTTGTTCCCACACATTGGTTTTATTTCTCTGCAGAAAGTGTAAATTCTTTTCTACATTTTTGCCATGGTTTTGTGTCCAAAATACAGAAAAAGTGTAGTAACCAATAACATAGCAACAATGCGCTAAAAAACACTCAAAAAAGCAGCAGAAAATGTCAGTTTTTCTCCTGCCAAGAAATCCGGAGTTGGAGAAACTTAGGCACACCCCCTAAGGTTTTGCTGCAGCAAAATCTTACGAATGGCAACATACCCTTAGTGTATTTAAACTTGGGGCTTTGCAGAAAGTAATGAAAATGCCTTAAACATTTTCTGTGTCAAAGAAAAACATGTTTATGTGTCTTTTTTATAGTATATGTAAACGTTTGGTTTCAACTGAATTTTTAAATCACCAGATGGTGGCCTGATGCATTAGGAAGACGGTGACATCATTATGGGGGCGGGCTCTGTGGCTCTGGGGATGGCAGCCATTTCTGCTCCTGTGCACTCTCCCCCCTGTCCATTCTCTCCCCCTGTGTGCGCTCTCTATCCCCTATGCTGTCTTTTCTCTTATGCTTTCTCTTTCACCTGGCTCCACCCTGTGCACTATTTCTCTCCCCATGCGCTCTTACCAATGTGTGTAGTTTCTCTTTCCCCTATACTGTCTTTTCACTTTTGTGCTCTCTCTTTTGAACTGTCTCCCCCTTTGCACTCTCTCCCCCTTGTGCATTGTCCCCCCTGTGTGCTTGACCCTGTGGACTCTCTCTCCCCCTGTGCACTCTCCCTTCCTCCTGTGTGCTTTATCTTACTCCTGTGTGCTCTCTCTCCACTTGTAGTCTTTGTTTCCCCCATGAACTCTCTGAACTCTCTCTCCCCCTCTGGCCTGTCCCCCCCCCCCCTTGTGCACTCTCTCCACTTGGGCTGTCTCTCACAGTTCACTCTCTCCCTCCTGTAGGCTTTCTGTCCTCTTGTGCTGTCCCTTTCCCATGTGTGCTCTCTCCCCCTTTGCACTGTTTATCCCCTTGTTGGCTCTTTCCTTCTGTGGGCTGTCTGTCCCCACTGTTTGCTCTCCCTTCCCCAGTGGGCTGTCTCTCTCCGTGGGCTGTCCCTCCCCTGTGGGCTGTTTTTCCCCATATATTGCTGTCTCTTTCCCTGTGGGCTGTCCTCCCCCTGTGTTCTCTCTTTCCCCCTGTGGGCTGGCTTCCCCCTGTGTGCTGCCTTTCCTTTCTGAGCACTCTTTCCCCCCATTCACTCTCTCCCCCATGCACACTCATCTCTGTTGGCTGTCTCTCCTCTGTGGGCTGTCTTTTCCCCCTGTTTGCTCTCTCTTCCTTCTGTGAGCTCTCTCTTCCCCATGTGCACTCTCTCTTTCATTATGTGTGCCCTCTCCCCTTGTGCGCCCTATCCCCATGTTCAATCTCTCCCCCTGTGCACTCTCTTTCCCTCCTATGCATGCTCCTCACTGTATGCTGCTTCTCTCTCCCCTGTTGTGCTTTCTTTCCCTTGTACGCTCTCTCTCTCCACGGTGCACTGTCCCTACTGGTTGCATGCACCAGGTGCCCACAGCCAAACTTCCTCATTCAGCGGTGCAGGCGCTGGGCGGAGAGTGGCAAGCTGCAGGTTCCTGGCGTCCAGTGGTTTACTAGTGTCGGTTGCAGATGGCATTTTGTCCGGTTGTCAGCACCACCTCTGGTGGCACTGCACAAGGGACCAGTGCAATCAGCGGGCACCATATTTGCACATTCACTTGGGTGTGCAAATATGGCTGTCGCCAGGGCGTTGTAGGAGGACGCCATAACAGAAGTGGATGACAGACGCAAGAGGGCAATTATATAAGTTTGCTTATGCATAGTGTAATATATATAAATATATATATAATATATATTATATATATATATATATATATATATATATATATATATATATATATATACACATGTTAGTACTTTTTAAAAGTTGTTTCGTAATTTTCTCTTGACCGGATGAATATAAACAACAGAGATGGGAATATGTATGTTTTTTTTTTATTGGCTGCATGTAAGTTCTGCACACTATTAGCTGCCCAATAATTCTCCACACATTGATATTCTCATAAGGAAAAGAAACCTTACTTTTACAATATTCTGCTTTTGGGTTTATTAACCTTTAGCAATGTAGTTGTTGAATATTAAACTTAATTATTAAAAGTACAAATTTTCTAATAATTATGCACAAAGTGTACACATGAGCAAATTCAATGAAAAGAAAAGTAGGCTACTTTGAGAGTACCACTGAGCAAATGTGTAGTATTTTAGAGACAAATGATTTAGCAAATTACATAATTTAAAAAAATGCAAACTAAATAAAGTCAATAAAGTTAGAATAACTTTGCATGTCTTTTGAAAATTTTGTATTAATCCCCCAGAGGTTTGAACATAAATCTTGCATAGTGACTGCACAGCAGACTATTCTTCAGAAGCCAAATAAAAACTATACATGAGGTAAGAAAACCATGATAAACTAAACATGAATGGGCATATGGTTTTTGAGACAGAAAATTAAAATATAACATGTTATACACAATTGAAATGACATTACAGGAGTAGTTCTTAATGTAGTATTTTCTTTTTTTTTAGTACTCAGTGGAGAGGAAATTAAAACATTTCAGTAAATATATTATATGTGAAATAGCAATGTAGTTAAAGAATAGCATAAATTAATTTAGTTTTGAGTTGATGAAAATAATTGTTATAGTAGAAAATAAAATAATTAATATGTTTCTATTCACTGACTTATCTCTTGTTTAGGAATGGGCGAATACTAAATTACTCGGACTCGCTAGACTCTAATGAGTAGGATCCCGATACTCGTTACTCATTGCGAGTCTAGCGAGCCCAATGTAAATGAATGGGGAAGCGAGTATTGCAGCGGTTCCTCTGCTGCTGGACCCATAAGGGGTCTGGCAGCAGAGGAAAAACCTGCAATTCCACATTTTATTCTTTAAAAGCCAGCAGCAAAAAGCTACGGGCTTTTAAAGAATAGTTAAAAAAAAAAACGGATTGAACCGGATTGAACCGGTCCGGTTCAATCCGGTCCCATAGACAGTCATGTTAAAATAACCTGATTGAACCTGACCGGGACAATCCGATTTGTTTTAACATTGATGTCTATGGTACCTGATTGAACCTGACAGGGTCAATCCGGGACAATCCGGTTCAAAGAAGTAGAGGGATAGAATTTATAATTGATATTCATTGGACTCGTTACTGTGCGAGTAATCGCAATGAAACTCGCAGAGTAAGGAGTCGGCGAGTACCCTACTACTCGCAGAGTAGCGAGTAGTAACGAGTAGATTCGCCCATCCCTACTCTTGTTCCTTTGCCTTTTCTGAATCCTACTTTTTCTTCTGGCAGCTCTCTGTGAAAGTGAGGTGTAGTCATCTTTGCAGCATCTTCAGCAGTATTTAGATGACTTGAGGTATGAGCACAATAATCCAATAGTTTGAACCTTTCTTTGAAATAGGAATAAACACTGGTCAACATCAGTGCATATTCCTATTTTGAACAAGGGAGATGCCACTGACTGTGACAACTATCGGACTGTTGCACTCATACCTTATGCCAGTAAAATACTACTGCAGATTCTACAAAGATGGTTAACCTAACTTTCACAAAGAGCTGACATAGGAACAAGCAGGTTTCAGAAAAAAGCAGAGGAACAAGAGATATCATGTCAGTGAATAGAAATATTTCAAACATTTTAATAACTTTATTTTCTATTATAACAGTTATTTTTACCAACTGAAAATTCAATTGAGGCTAGGGTCACACATAGCAATCCGTTTTTGGAAGTGTTTTCCATGCCAAATCTGTTTTTCCTAGGCTGCTTTTTGTGCTTCCTGTGCCCCTGAACATTTTTGGGACTTTGCCATTTTTTACATAAACAATGCTCTAAAAAACAGATCCATTTTTCCACAGGGCCCCATGTTAAAAAAAACTGGTCAGTTTTTTTACTGCACCCAAAAACGTTCCTACCAACGTTTTGGGGTCTAAAAATCCTCTTAGCAAAGCTTTTGGGTTTAAAAAACCTCCTAGCAACGTTTTTGGTGCAGAAAAAACGGAAAGGGTATTTATTACATATAATCTGTTTTTGCATCAGTTTTTGTACTTAGAAAAAAAAATGCAAAAACTGATGCCAAAAAAGGACCAAGGGCTTATGTGTGACCCTAGCCTCATACAGTTGTGGCCAAAAGTATTGACACCCCTGCAATTCTGTCAGATAATTCTCAGTTTCTTCCTGAAAATGATTGCAATCACAAATTCTTTGGTATTATTATCTTCATTTAATTTGTCTTCAATGAAAAAAACACAAAAAGAATTGTCCTAAAGCCAAATTGGATATAATTCCACACCAAACATAACAAAGGGGGTGGACAAAAGTATTGGAACTGTTAGAAAAATCATGTGATGCTTCTCTAATTTGTGTAATTAACAGCACCTGTAACTTACCTGTGGCACCTAACAGGTGTTGGCAATAACTAAATCAAACTTGCAGCCAGTTGACATGGATTAAAGTTGACTCAACTTCTGTCCTGAGTCCTTGTTTGTACCACATTGAGCATGGAGAAAATAAAGAAGACCAAAGAACTGTCTGAGGACTTGAGAAACCAAATTGTGAGGAAGCATGAGTAATCTCAAGGCTACAAGTCCATCTCCAAAGACCTGAATGTTCCTGTGTCATCAAGAAGTTTAAAGCCCATGGCACTGTGGCTAACCTCCCTAGATGTGGACGGAAAAGAAAAATTGACGAGAGATTTCAACGCAACATTGTGCGGATGGTGGATAAAGAACCTCGACTAACATCCAAACAAGTTCAAGCTGCCCTGCAGTCCGAGGGAACGACAGTGTCAACCCGTACAATCCGTCGGCGTCTGAATGAAAAGAGACTGTATGGTAGGATACCAAGGAAGACCCCACTTCTTACCCCGAGACATAAAAAAGCCAGGCTGGAGTTTGCCAAAACTTACCTGAGAAAGCCTAAAACGTTTTGGAAGAATGTTCTCTGGTCAGATGAGACAAAAGTAGAGCTTTTTGGGCAAAGGCATCAACATAGAGTTTACAGGAGAAAAAAGAGGCATTAAAAGAAAAGAACATGGTCCCTACAGTCAAACATGGCGGAGGTTCCCTGATGTTTTGGGGTTGCTTTGCTGCCTGTGGCACTGGACTGCTTGACTGTGTGCATGGCATTATGAAGTCTGAAGACTACCAACACATTTTGCAGCATAATGTAGGGTCTAGTGTGAGAAAGCTGGGTCTCCTCAGAGGTCATGGGTCTTCCAGCAGGACAATGACACAAAACACACTTCAAAATTCACTAGAAAATGGTTTGAGAGAAAGCACTGGAGACGTCTAAGGGGGCCAGCAATGAGTCCAGACCTGAATCCCATAGAACACCTGTGGAGAGAACTAAAAATGGCAGTTTGAAGAAGGCACCCTTCAAATATCAGGGACCTGGAGTAGTTTGCCAAAGAAGAAACTCATTGATGGTTACCGGAAGCGGTTGATCACAGTTATTTTGGCTAAAGCTTGTGCAACCAAGTATTAGGTTGAGGGTGCCAATATTTTTGTCCGGCCCATTTTTGGAGTTTTGTGTGAAATGATCAATGTTTTGGTTTTTGCTTCATTCTCTTTTGTGTTTTTTCATTGAAGACAAATTAAATGAAGATAATAATACTAAAAATAATACTTAAGAATTTGTGATTGCAATCATTTTCAGGAAGAAACTGAGTATTATCTGACAGAATTGCAGGGGTGTCAATACTTTTGGCCACAACTGTATATGTTGTTCTTTAATCACATTGCTATTTTACATCTAATATATTTATTCACTAAGTGCCAAAAAATAGAAAATGGTTCATTAAGAATTAGGCCTGTAATTTCATTT
The DNA here is from genome assembly GCA_033576535.1 of Allobates femoralis. Classification (NCBI taxonomy): domain Eukaryota; kingdom Metazoa; phylum Chordata; class Amphibia; order Anura; family Aromobatidae; genus Allobates; species Allobates femoralis. The sequence continues at coordinate 379,911,152 of JARQOC010000005.1, read as the reverse complement.
CAATTGTGTATAACATTTTACATTGTATGTAATTGTTAACATTTGATGGATAATGGAAAGACCAAAGAAGTTAACAAAGAGATCTATTTTTGCTTCATCGACTACAGCAAAGCCTTCGGCTATGTTGATCACCTGAAACTTGGAATACAGTGAAGGATATAGGTGTGCCAAACCATCTGATAAGCCTCATTAGGAACCTTTACATCAACCAGGAAGCAACAGTCCGAACGGAATATGGTGACACAGCATCATTCAAAGTAGAGTGAAGTTTTTGACAAGGCTGCATCTTAATATGAGTTTGCATCCATGTCTCTTCAATTTATCTGCAGAAGCTATTTTTAGGAAGGCTGGACTTGTTGAAAAAGAAAAGAAATCTAAATTGCCGCATGTATCATTAATAATCTTGTATGTGGTGAAATGTCCTGACTGGCTACATTGTAAATGGCTAGTATATATCAAAGAGGTGATTGTCCTTTGGGGTATATGGAGGTTCTTTTGAGACTTGAAGTACTGTACATTTTTAGGGCATTTAAACCACATTAATAGGTAGCTTGAGACAGGGGTGTGTCTGACTTTTACACATGCCTCCATCCATGTGTGCTTCTCAGTTGTTAAGATGGAATTTGTGTTTGAAATGTGGAGAAAGAGACAGCAGACATTATGAAGTGTGCTGGGCTGTCAGAAGGAGGCCTCATAAAAAGGTCATGGGAGTAACTGACAGGAGTCATTGTGGGAATGCTGCCCAAACTTCCTGAGAGGAAAACGGTCTGAAAAATGACTACTAATTGCAGTCAGTGAATGAAGTCTGAGAGTGCTCCTTTGCAACACTTCTGGAAAAGTGTATCTGAACTTAAACGGCAGGACCCATGAGTGAGTTAATTGTACTGTAACCCTGTCTGTATTTACATTCCTGTAAACTAAAGGACGACTCGTGTTCTGTTATCTTTGGCGGTTAATAAATAAAATGACGCACTTTTAAAGGAGAAGTGATTCCTTTAGTTGCCCTGGGGACCAGCAAGCGAGTGAGGAACCCCATTATATAGAGTGAATTGTCAGGACACAGACAACACAACATTGTTAGCAATAATCAACGATGAAATAAGGGATTTATGGAGTGTCAAGATGGAGAGTTTGAACATGGTACTCCTATTCAATACAAAGAAGACACAGATATTGACTATTACCAGGTGTATCCAGAACACATTTGACATGGAAGAAGATGTACAGGAAGTTGTATAGGACTTCAATGAACACTGAAGATGCAACGATGACATCAGAAGCCAACAGGAGAACACCTATAGGCTAATCTACAATTAAGTCACTGGAAAAGGTCTTCAAATATAGGTACATTTCACTGGTGATGATGACATCGCTCCAACTCTAGTTTTTTTCTTTGGTGCCATATGGCAGGGAAATCTGTAGATCAAAGAAACAAGAGAGAAGAAGAATCAATGCTTTCTTAAAGTGGTGCTAGCATTGGATCTTATCAATGCCATGGATGGCAAGAAGAACAAATAAATCAATTTTGGAAAAAATCAAGCCATACATTTCGCTTGAAGCAAGGATGAAAAAGCTACAAGTTGCCTATTTTTGCCTGCATCTTTATTATTCCCTCAAACCTTATCTCTGTGCTGAACACCCTGGGCTCTGCTTCATTAGAGACCAAGGAGACGAGCAAAGCTTCTATCCCCGTGGTCCCTGAAGGAGAGCCTGGAGTGCTGCGGCATCGTAAGGGGGGGTAACTCACGTCATCTGAGGACAGCTCAGGTGATGCCACCTGAGCTGTCCTTGGGTGACCTGAGTTATTCCCCCTTACTCCGGCGTAGTCTAAATGAGTCTTCTTTAGCTCAGCTACATCTCCGGTAGATATGAAACTGAGCAACGGCCGTGGGAAAGTTAATTTGCGTTCATGCTCTCAAGCATGAACTCCCATGAACCCATGAATAGCACCGCAACTATTTTAAATAAACAGCTGATGCACCAGCTTTTCATTTAAACTAGGCGGCGGGAAAGCCGGTGATGAAAAGACTTCGCCGACTTTCCCGTCTGGTTCTTTCCTCCCCGCTGCCCACTGCTTTGCTCTCCCACCTGATCCTGTTAGAGTCGGGTGGGGAGGAGGCAGGGGAGCAAAGCAGCGAAGCAACAGGCAGTGAGAAGGGAAGCATCAGATGGGAAAGCCGGCGGTAAAGTCTTTTCACCACCGGCTTTCCCGCCCGCTATTGAAAACGAACAGCTGATGCATCAGCTGTTTGTTTAAAATAGCCGCGGTGCCGTCGCAGGGTTCATGGGAGTACATGCTTGACAGCATGAACTTAAATGAACTTTCCCACGGCTGGTGCTCAGCTACATCTCTACCAGAGATGTAGCTGAGCTAATGGACTCATTTGAACTAAGTCGGAGGGGAAAGTTTTTTCTTGAATAAAGATGGAGTCCCTAATGTTTTCTGTTTTTTTTTCAAATAAAAATCGTTTTCTCTGTATTGTTTTTTTTAACACTTTATTAGAAATTAATGGTGGCCATGTCTAATATTGGCGTGACTTTATGAATTTTGGGCTTAGGGACAGCTAATAATACAAAGCTTGCCCTAAACACATTATTACCCAGTGAGCCACCGCACCAGGGCCCTGGTTGAGCCAGATACAGCACCAGAAGATGGCGCTTCCATGAACATGCCATTTTCTGGGGTGGCCGCGGACTGCAATTTGCAGCGGGCGGGCAGAGGCTCAGAAAACTAGGGCCACCCTGCGCTGCAGATTCCAGCCCCAGCTGCGCAGCTGTACCTGGCTGGACACAAAAATATGGCGAAGCCCATGTCAATTTTTAAAAAATATTTCATGAAATTCATTAAATAATTTAAAAAAAGGGCTTCCTTATATTTTTGGTTCCAGCCAGGTACAACTAGAAAGCTGGAGGTTGCAGACAGCGCGTACCTGCCTGCTGTACCTGGCTGGCATACAAAAATAAAGGACATAGGACTATGTAGGCCAATACAATAGCCTGACAGCCTATGCTTCCATTGACTTATGCCATAGACATGCTCAATGATACCATTATATTAATACTGCCTTGGGTTAATGTAGGCCTATTTTAAAGTCCCATAGATGGTAGCAATGCTTGTCTATAGGGCTTCTGACATGAAGGGCTATGGTAATGTTCCTTTCGGAAAGCTAAGCATGAAGCCCCTGGCTGCATAGTTGTATGGGAGACTTCATAAGAGACAGCATGGGACAATGTACAGTTGTGGCCAAAAGTATTGACACCCCTGCAATTCTGTCAGATAATCTTCAGTTTCTTCCTGAATATGATTGCAATCACAAATTCTTTGGTATTATTATCTTCATTAATTTGTCTTAAATGAAAAAACACAAAAGAGAATGAAGCAAAAAGCAAAACATTGATCGTTTCACACAAAACTCCAAAAATGGGCCAGACAAAAGTATTGGCACTCTCAGCCTAATACTTGGTTGCACAACCTTTAGCCAAAATAACTGTGATTAACCGCTTCCGATAACCATCAATGATTTTCTTACAATGCTCTGCTAGAATTTTAGACCATTCTTCTTTGGCAAAATTCTCCAGGTCCCTGATATTTGAAGGGTGCCTTCTCCAAACTGCCATTTTTAATATCTCTCCACAGGTGTTCTATGGGATTCAGGTCTGGACTCATTGCTGGCCACCCTAGAAGTCTCCAGTGCTTTCTCTCAAACCTTTTCTGGTGCTTTTTGAAGTGTGTTTTTGGTTATTGTCCTGCTGGAAGACTCATGACCTCTGAGGGAGACCAAGCTTTCTTACACTGGGCCCTACATTATGCTGCAAATTTTTTTGTAGTCTTCAGACTTCATAATGCCATGCACACGGTCAAGCAGTCCAATGCCAGAGGCAGCAAAGCAACCCCAAAACATCAGGGAACCTCCGCCATGTTTGACTGTAGGGACCGTGTTCTTTTCTTTTAATGCCTCTTTTTTTCTCCTGTAAACTCTATGTTGATGCCTTTGCCCAAAAAGCTCTACTTTAATCTTATCTGACCAGAGAACATTATTCCAAAATGTTTTAGGCTTTCTCAGGTAAGTTTTGGCAAACTCCAGCCTGGCTTTTTTATGTCTCGGGGTAAGAAGTGGGGTCTTCCTGGGTATCCTACCATACAGTCCCTTTTCATTCAGACGCCGACGGATAGTACGGGTTGACACTGTTGTACCCTCGGACTGCAGGGCAGCTTGAACTTGTTTGGATGTTAGTCGAGGTTCTTTATCCACCACCAGAACAATCTTGTGTTGAAATCTCTCGTCAATTTTTCTTTTCCATCCACATCTAAGAAGGTTAGCCACAGTGCCATGGGCTTTAAACTTCTTGATGACACTGTGCACGGTAGACACAGGAACATTCAGGTCTTTGTAGATGGACTTGTAGCCTTGAGATTGCTCATGCTTCCTCACAATTTGGTTTCTCAAGTCCTCAGACAGTTCTTTGGTCTTCTTTCTTTTCTCCATGCTCAATGTGGCACACACAAGGACACAGGACAGAGGTTGAGTCAACTTTAATCCATGTCAACTGGCTGCAAGTGTGATTTAGTTATAGCCAACACCTCTTAGGTGCCACAGGTAAGTTACAGGTGCTGTTAATTACACAAATTAGAGAAGCAACACATGATTTTTCTAACAGTGATAATACTTTTGTCCACCCCTTTTTTATGTTTGGTGTGGATTTATATCCAATTTGGCTTTAGAACAATTCTTTTTGAGTTTTTTCATTGAAGACAAATGAAATGAAGATAATAATACCAAAGAATTTGTGATTGCAATCATTTTCAGGAAGAAACAGGATTATCTGACAGAATTGCAGAAGTGTCAATACTTTTGGCCGCAACTGTATGGCGAAGCCCACATGAATTTTTTTTTTTAATTATTAAAGAATAAATAAAAACACAAACACATTTAGGGACTGCATATTTCTTATCCCCTCTACCCTCATGTCTGTGCTGAACACTGCTTGCTCTGCTTCATCTGAGACCAAGGGGACAAACAATGCTTCTATTCCTATAGTCCCACGGGGATAGAAGATTTATTCGTCTTCTTGGTCTCTAATGAAGCAGAGTCCAGGGTGTACAGAGCAGAGATTAGGGTTGAGGGAATAATAAAGATGCAGTCCCTAAATGTATTTGTGTTTGTATTTATATTTTAATAAATTATTTTAAAAAAATTTGACGTGGGCTTCACCATATTTTTGTATGCCAGCCAGGTACAGCAGGTAGGTATAGGCTGCCCCCAACCCCCAGCTGCCTAGTTGTACCTGGCTGAAACCAAAAATATAAGGAAGCCCTTTTTTTTAATTATTTCATGAAATGATTAAAAAAAATATGTGGGCTTCGCCCTATTTTTGTGTCCAGCCAGGTACAACTAGGCGGCTGGGGGCTGGAATCCACTGCGCAGGGTGGACCAAGCTTTGTGGGCCCCCCCACTGCAAATTACAGTCTGCAACCGCCCTGTCTTCTGTTGCTGTATTCAGCTTTTCCAGCGGCCCTGGTGCCGGGTGGCTCGCTGGGTAATAATGGGGTTAGGGCCACCATGAATTTCTAGTAATCAGATAAAAAAAAAGCAACACAGAGAAGATATTTTTATTAGAAATAAAAAACAAACTGAATCAGTGACTCCATCTTTATTAAAGAACCCTCCCTCCAACGAAGTCAAGGTTTGAGGATCCTGTGACGTCCAATCCAAATCCAATATCATCTTATCGGTCTGCTGGAGAGCAAACAAGTGAGATGATCAGGTTCAATGACCTAAATCAGCTGTCAAATCAGCTGTGTTTAAATTTCCTGAGCTGACACTGCTGGGAGATCAGTGGCTCTAGCCACCGGGAGATCAGCGGTGCCTGTCGCCGGGAGATGAGTGGCGGGTGCCACCGATCTCCCGGCAGCAGCAGCAGCCGCTGATCTCCTGGAGACGGACATTGCTGATCTCCCAGCGGTGTCCGTGCAGGAAATTTAAACACAGTTTGTCTGACAGCTGTTTAAATCTCCCGTATCGACATTACATATTGGTGTCGGCATAGGAGATTTAAATCTCCCATGCTGACAAGCCGACATCGCTGGGAGATCACCTATTGGCTTCGGTGTGGGAGATTTAAAAAGCTTTCAGATTGACTGTGTTTAAATCTCCCACGCCAATAATCGCCAGTAGATCAATGGCTACAGCCGCCAGGAGATGAGCAGTGCTAGCCGCCGGGAGATCCGCATCGCCCGTCGCCGGGAGATGTCCGTAGGGTGCCGCTCATCTCCCGGCAGCAGCCGGTGATCTCCTGGTGACGGGCACTGCTGATCTCCCAGTGGTGTCCGCACGGGAAATTTAAGCACAGCTTGTCTGACAGGTGTTTAAATCTCCCACTTCGACATCACCTATTGGTGTCGGTGCGGGATATTTAAATAGCTGTCACATCAGCTGTGCTTAAATATCCCACGCCGATACCACCGGGAGATCAGCAGTGTCAACAGCCGGGAAATCAGTGGCGCCTGTCGCCGTGCGATGTGCGGCAGACGCCGCTCATCTACCGGCAGCGGCAGCGGTTGATTCCCTGGCAAAAGGCGCCGCTGATCTCCTGGCGGTGTCCGCTCCGGAAATTTAAACACAGCTGGTCTGACAGATATTTAAATCTCCCACGCCGAGATCACCTATTGGTATTGATGCGGGAGATTTAAATAGCTGTTAGATAAGCTGTGTTTAAATCTCCCAAGACGACACCGCCGGGAGACCAGATAAGCTGCGCCCGTGGCTTGGAGGCCGGCACGGGCGCCACTGATCTCCAAGCGGTGTGAAATTTAAGCACAGCCAATATGACAGCTGTTTAAATCTCCCATGCCGACATTACCTATTGGTGTCAGTGCAGGAGATTTAAATAGCTGTCAGATCAGCTGTGTTTAAATCTTCTGCACCGACACTGCTGCAAGATCAGCGGCTGCCGCCTCCATGAGATGAGCAGTGCTAGCCACCAGGAGATCAGCAGCGCCCGTCGCCAGGAGATGAGCGGCAGGTGTTGATCTCCTTGGTGACAGACACCTCTGAGCTCCCGGCGGTGGCAGCCGCTGATCTCCCGTCGGTGTCCACGTGGAAAATTTAAACACAGCCTGTCTGACAGCTATTTAAACCATCACCGATTGGTGTTGGCACGGGAGATTTAAATAGTGGTCAAATCAGCTGTTTGTTCACACAGTGCGGTCTGGTCTGATATAGATCTGATGATGCTGTGCGGCCAGCCAATCACTGTAATGCCACAACCAACATGACTGTGGCATTACAGTGTGAGTCAACCAATCCCTGCATGTGGGCTGGCTCTGTAAAGAGTGCCAACATGCAGGGCATTGGAACCGAGCAAAAGCCCGAGCATCTTGCCAGTACTCGACGTGCTCCAAGCATCTCGATTACTGAGATGCTTGGGTGAGCCCTGAGTACCAGTGAGCATGGTAGCTCATCACTAGTAGATGTCCTGAAGACATTGAAGAATTATAACATAAAATAGACAACATGGGGTTATGCTGGGGTCACATTTGCCATGAGTTTTTTAGTGCCTTTAAAAAAAGCATGCGTTTCTGCATGCGTTTTTTCATTTCAGCATGCGTTTTTTAAGGTGTCTGATGGCGCCCTGCATTTTTCATGCGTTTTTTAGAAATGGTCCCCTATGGATGGTACTAAATGGTACCAATGTACCATGCATTTTTGCATGCGTTTTTGATGTCAGCTAATCACATAAGTGCAAAAACTCATGCCAAAAATGCATGGCACTTTAGACATGCGTTTTTGCTATTAAGACATGCGTTTTTGCTATTAGGGCATGTGTTTTTTTAGCATCGGGGCCTATGGGTGCGTTTTTACATGCTTTTTTAAAAACGCAGGTCTCCAAAAACGCATGAAAAAAAACGCAAGTGTTACCCCAGCCTTAGAGTGATTCCATTTTAGCTAGTTGCAGACCTTTGAATGTTTAAAAAATTTCTGAATTTTTGATTTTGTACAACTTTTTTGGATGTATGCTTTTGGCATATGTTTGTCTATAACAATTCATAGACACATTAGACAAACATTTTTCTTTTGTTTTGCTTATCATTTTTTTAAGACTTTTTTCTCTTTTAGTCATGTGCCATTCACCTCCATTTTTATACCAAGTTCTTCATGATGGTGCACATTGACACAAATTTTGTGCAAGATCATAAATGCTCTTTATTTTTTCAAAGCTTTTGTATTGTTCTAATAATCTGTTTATTGTTTTTTTAAAGCATAACAATACGGTAATGATGCTATTATAATATGAGGTTAAATAACATAACAGGTGAAAATATATACTGTAATGCACTCTAGTTTCAAAAGAGGCTCTCAACAGTATCTGTGCTCAAAGTTCAGAGGTATGGGTCATGTGCTCTTTGTCCAAAAGCTCTCTGGGCCCTTTGCCAAATCTGAGGGTGGAGGAGAGGTTCCGATCTTGCTAAAGAGTTTGATTATCTTTAAGCTTGTTTACTTGGAACCTCATTCGATCATGTGATTGTTGGTGTGCTGATATTTTGTGCGCTATTAACCTTTGGAGAATGTATAGAGGCGAAAGAAAAGAGTGTAGTTTCCACACCTATATGGAAGGTAAACCCTTTCAATACCTTTTACCTTCAAGGTTGAAAGATTCCCATTATGCAAATCTTTGAAGTGTTTGGAGAGTCCCGACATGTTGACACGTAATGCAGTGGAATTAGGGTTGGATGCGGAGATGTGCTCTGACATCCTTTTTTTTAAGGTGCGAGTGGTGCAACCTACATAATTCTTACTGCAACCCACGCATGTTGCTATATAGACAACATGCGTGGTGTTGCAATTCATATAAGAACTTATGGGAATTTTTTCACCTGTCAGAGTGTTCTGAAACTCTGTTGTTTGATCGATAAATTGACAGAGATTGCACTTCTTGCCTCCGCATCTAAATGTGCCTTTATAATTTAACCATGTCAGTTGTTTCCATGTTCCGCTGTTAAAAGTACTCGGGGACACCAATCTTGCTAGATCACGTGATTTTCTTGGAATGGTCTTCCACTCTCCTGACAGGATTTTATACAATACATCATCCTGATAGATGATAGGTATATTTCTATTAAAAATATCCCTAATGGCACCAAAGTCATTGCTATATGATGTCACAAACATGGGCAAATTGATGTTATTATTTTTGTTCTGTAATTTGTTAATATTTTTGACTATGGTTGTGTCATCACACAGCAGCGACTCTCTAGATCTTTTATTTGTAATTTCCTGTGCTCTCCTCACCATCCAAGGCTTGTAGTCGCCTGATTTCAATCTGCTTTCCATGATTGCAGATTCTGTCAGATAATCCTCTGTCCTAGAGCAGTGTCTCTTTGCTTGTACAGATTCGCAGACAGGCAAGTTTTTAATTATGTGGCTCGGGTGACAGCTGTCTGCTCTCAACAACGAATTGGTCGGCTTTCTGTATAGTTTACAATTGATCCTGCCTGTTCTGTCATCTCCCATTAATACAAAATCCGGAAAGGCAGTCTCATTTACATGTACTTCCATAGTGAAGGATAAGTTGTAATTGTTGTGGCGAAAGAATTCCAGCAGGGACTTGGGGATAGGGACAGGAGATACATCTCAGGGTACGACCCAAATCAGGACCATATCATTGATGTATCTCCCATACCATCGAATTGGGTTGGTGCAACCATTGTAAGGCAAGGGTCAGACTTGGCTGGGTTTTTGAGGATGTTTTTGGCACCCTGCGTTTTGGGCTGCGTTTTTTCTGTTAGGTCTGGAGCAGCCTTTAAAAACGCAAGCAAAAACTCTTGCAAAAACGCATGGTACCATTTAGTATTTGCATGCGCTTCCCATAGGGCCCCATGTTACAAAAATGCATGCGTTTTTGAAAATCACCAAAAAAAAGCACCAAAAAACGCAGCATGCAAGGGGGGATGTACCCTTGTGTGTCTTGAGGAGGGCATGGAAAAGAGTGGAAAATTGTTTTTTCTCACCAACAAATATTCTTTAGATTTTTCATCTATCGCAGCCATAGCTAAACCTTTCTCAAGTAAAACAGACAATTCACTCTGGAACATTCTAGTGGGATCCTCTGACAAATAACGATACGTGGCCGCGTCAGACAAAATTTCCATTACTTTCCTTCTGTATAATGATGAATCTAACACGACCACTAATCCTCCCTTGTCAGAAGACCGATTTGTAGTATTAGGAAAGGATTGTAATTCTTTCAAGGCGGCCCGTTCTGATACAGTAAGATTATTGCAATATGAACATTTGGTGCTTAATAAATTCTTCAAATCTGTCTCCATTTTACTCTGGAAAACATCCATTGCTGGTGTTCTTGATGATTTTATACAATACATCATCCTGATAGAGGATAGGTATATTTCTATTCAAAATATCCCTAATAGCACCAAAGTAATTTCTATACGTTGTCACAAACACGCGCAAATTGATGTTATTATTTTTGTTCTGTAATTTGTTAATATTTTTGACCATGGTTGTGTCATCACACAGCAGCGACTCTCTAGATCTTTTATTTGTAATTCCCTGTGCTCTCCTCACCATCCAAGGCTTGTAGCCGCCTGATTTCAATCTGCTTTCCATGATTACAGATTCTGACAGATAATCCTCTGTCCTAGAGCAGTGTCTCTTTGCTCATATAAATTCGCAGACAGGCAAGTTTTTAATTATGTGGTTGGGGTAACAGCTGTCTGCTCTCAACAACAAATTGCCACTATTCGGCTTTCCATATAGTTTACAATTGATCCTGCCTGTTCTGTCATCTCCCGTTAATACAAGATCCAGAAAGGGAGCCTCATTTCCATGTAATTACATAGTGAAGGATAAGTTGTAATTGTTGTGGCGAAAGAATTCCAGCAGGGACTGGGGGATAGGGACGGGAGATACATCGCATAGTACGGCCCAAATCAGGAATATATCGTCAATGTATCTCCCCTACCATCGACTTGAGTTGGTACTATCATTGTAAGATTGAAAGATGAATTCCTCATCCCACCACTGAATATAAAATTTAGCAAGTGATGGTTTGAATCTTGCCCCATAGGACAGCCGCACTGATGAAGAAAAAATTTGCCATCAAATTTAAAATAATCCCTTTTTAACAGATGGTTAAGGCACATTATGATGAACTCCTTTTCTGGATCACTGAATACACTAGACCTGAGCAGGATGTCAGAGACCACTCATACTGCTCTGTCATGGGAAATGGAAAAATATAAATGTATTACATCGCAAGTTATCCACACAGCGTTATTGTCCCATTTTAATGCATCCAAACTTTGTACAAGATGCTTGGTGTCCCTTATCCTGCTTGCCATGCCCTCCACCAAAACCTGCAATATGACATCTACTCCCTCCAACAACCGCTCGTACAGGGATACAGTCCTTGCCACGATCGGTTGCAGAGGCGGGGGGATTGTACCCTTGTTTGTTTTGTGGAGGGCATGGAAAACAGGGCAAATTCCACCAACAAATATTCTTTAAATTTTTCATCTATCACAGCCATAGCTAAACCTTCCTCAAGTAAAACAGACAATTCACTCCGAAACATTCTAGTGGGATCCTCTGACAAAGAATGATACGTGGCCATGTATATAATGAACGGTATCAAACCAGATATTTTTTGGTCCAGCCAAAAAATGGGTCAGGGGTAGGAGGCCAAGGAGGACATCAACCAGGAAAATCAAGGCACAAGACAAGTAATCGCAAGTAAATGACCATTTCTCAGACCAAATGTAAATAAATTGTTATTCTCGCCGGTACTCAGGGCTCGCTCGAGTATCTCAGTACTCGAGATGCTCAAAGCTCGCCGACTACCGCAAGATGTTTGGGCTCATGTTTGGGTCCTATTCCCTGCATGTTGGCACTCTTTACGAATCCAGCCCACACGCAGGGATTGGCTGTCTCGCACTGTAATTCCACAGGCAAATCGATTGTGGCATTACAGTGATTGGCTGGCCTTATCTATATCATACCTGACCGCGCTGTGCTCGTGGCGGTGGCTGGCAAACAAACAGCTGATCTGACAGCTGTTCAAATCTCCTGCGCCGACACCAATAGGTGATGTGGCGCAGGAGATTTAAACAGCTGTCAGACCAGCTGTGCTTAAATTTCCCACGCGGACACCGCTGGGAGATCAGTGGCTCCAACTGCCAGGAAATGAGTAGCACCCGCCACTGGAAGATGATCAAATCCTGCCGCTCATCTCCCAGTGATGGGTGATGCTGATCTCACGGTGCCTGGCGCCACCGATCTTCTGGCGACGGGCGCCGCTGATCTCCCAGCGGTGTCGGCGCACGAGATTTAAACACAAATGATCTAGCAGCTATTTAAATCTCCCACGTCGACACAAATAGGTGATGTCAGAGTGGGAGATTTTAACAGCTGTCAGACCAGCTGTGTTTAAATTTTCCACGTGGACACCGCCGGAGATAAGCAGCGCTCGTCACCAGAAGATTAGCATCTCCCACCGCCGGGAGATCAGGGGCACCCGCCGCTTATCTCCCGATGACGGGTGCCACTAAATTCCAGCGCTGCTGATCTCCCGGCAGTGTCGGCGCAGGAGATTTAAACACAGCTGATCTGACAGCTATTTAAATTTCCCCTGCTGACACCAATAGGTATAAATAAAAACAGAAACAGATTTAGGGACTGCATCTTTATTATCCCCTCGACACTCATCTCTGTGCTGAACACTCTGGGCTCTGCTTCATCAAAGACCATGGGGACGAACAAATCTTCTATCCCCGTGATCCCTAAAGGAGAGCCCGGAGAGCTGCAGCATCATAAGAGGGGGTATCTCAGGTCACCCGAGGACAGCTCAGGTGGCATGACCTGAGCTGTCCTCAGGTGACCTGAGTTACCCCCTCATGATGCCGTGTGTTTGTGTTTTTATTTATATTTTTTTATTTTTTTTAATGAATTATATTAAAAAAATTGACGTGGGCTTTGTCTTTATGCCAGCCAGGTACAGTAGGCAGGTATGGGCTGCCCCCAACCCACAGCTGCCTAGTTGTACTGGCTGGAACAAAAAATATAGGGAAACCCTTTTTTTAATTATTTCATGAATTTTATTAAATAATTAAAACAAATTTACATGGGCGTCGCCCTATTTTTGTGTTCAGCCAGGTACAACTAGGCAACTGGGGGCTGCAATACGCAGAGCAGGGTGGCCCAAGTTTTCAGGGCCCTCCTCCACTGTGAATTACAGTCCGTGGCTGCCCCGGAAAATAATGCATTCATAGAAGTGCCATCTTCTGGCGCTGTATCAAGCTCTTCCTGCGGCCCTGGTGCCGGGTGGCTCGCTAGGTAATAAATGAATTTGAGCCAGCTTTGCATTATCAGCTGGCCCTAAGCCCGAAATTCATGGGTTCACGCTAATATAAGACATGACCACCATGAATTTCTAATAAAGAGTTTAAAAAAAATACAACACAGAGAAAAAAAAATTATTTGAAAAAAAAAAACACATTAAGGAATACATCTTTATTCAAGAAAAAACGTCCCCCCTCCGACGTCCAAACGAGTCTTCTTTAGCTTAGCTACATCTCTGGTAGAGATGCAGCTGAGCACCCGGCCGAGGGAAAGTTCATTTGAGTTCATGCTGAAGTCTTTTCACCGTCAGCTTTCTCGCCGCCTATTTTAAACGAACAGTTGATGCATCAGACCCCATGAATTTTGGGCTTAGGGCCAGCTGATAATGCAAAGTCAGTCAGGCTGCAATAATGCAGTGAGTCACCCAGCACCAGGGCCGCTGGAAAAGCTGGATACAGCGCCAGAAGATGGCACTTCTATGAACAAGCCATTTTCTGGGGCGGCCACGGACTGCAATTCACAGCGAGGAGGGGGGCAGAAAGCTTGGGCCACCCTGCTCTGTGGATTCCAGCCCACAGCTGCCTAGCTGTACCACGTCAAATTTTAAAAACTATTTCATAAAATACATGAAATGGTAAAGAAAAGGGCTTCCCTATATTTTTGGTTCCAGCCAGGTACAACTAGCCAGCTGGGGGTTGGGAGCAGCCTGTACCTGCCTGCTGTACCTGATTGGCAAACAAAAATATGGCGAAGCCCACATCAATTTTTTTTTTAATAATTCATTAAAAAATAAAAAATATATAAATAAAAACACAAACACATTAAGGGACTGCATCTTTATTATTCCCTCGACCCTCATCTCTGTGCTCAACACTCTGGGCTCTGCTTCATCAGAGACCAAGTGGACGAACAAAGCTTGTATCCCGTGGTCTCTGAAGGAGAGCCAGGAGCACTTCGGCATCGTAAGGGGGGGTAAATCAGGTCACCCAAGGATAGCTCAATTGGCATGGCCTGGTGCCCGTGCGGGAAATTTAACCTCAGCTGGTCTGACAGCTGTTTAAATCTCCCGCACCGACACCGCCGGGAGATCAGCAGCGCCAGCCACCGGGAGATCAGCGGGTGCCACTCATCACCCGGAGGTGGGCGCCACTCATCTCATGGCGATGGCAGCCGCTTATCTCACTGTGGTGTCCGTGCAGGAAATTTAAATACAGCTGGTCTGACAGAGTGAATTGTCTGTTTTACTTGAGGAAGGTTTAGCTATGGGTGCGATAGATGAAAAATCTAAAGAATATTTGTTGGTAGAAAAACCTATTTGCCCTGTTTTCCATGCCCTCCACAAGACACACAAGGGTACATCCCCCTTGCATGCTGCGTTTTTTGGTGCTTTTTTGGTAATTTTCAAAAACGCATGCATTTTTGTAACATGGAGCCCTATGGGAAGCGCATGCAAAAACGCATGGCACTAAATGGTACCATGCGTTTTTGCATGCATTTTTGCTTGCATTTTTAAAGGCTGCTCCAGACCTAACAGCAAAAACGCAGTCCAAAAACGCAGCCTGCCAAAAACATCCTCAAAAACGCAGCCAAGTCTGACCCTAGCCTTGCAATGATTGCACCAACCCAATTCGATGGTATGGGAGATACATCAATGATATGGTCCTGATTTGGGTCGTACCGTGAGATGTATCTCCCGTCCTTATCCCCAGTCCCTGCTGGAATTCTTTCGCCACAACAATTACAACTTATCCTTCACTATGGAAGTACATGGAAATGAGACTGCCTTTCCGGATTTTGTATTAATGGGAGATGACAGAACAGGCAGGATCTATTGTAAACTATACAGAAAGCCGACCAATTCGCTGTTGAGAGCAGACCGCTGTCACCGAGCCACATAATTAAAAACTTGCCTGTCTGCGAATCTATACAAGCAAAAAGACACTGCTCTAGGACAGAGGATTATCTGACAGAATCTGCAATCATGGAAAGCAGATTGAAATCAGGCGGCTACAAGCCTTGGATGGTGAGGAGAGCACAGGAAATTACAAATAAAAGATCTAGAGAGTCGCTGCTGTGTGATGACACAACCATAGTCAAAAATATTAACAAATTACAGAACAAAAATAATAACATCAATTTGCCCATGTTTGTGACATCATATAGCAATGACTTTGGTGCCATTAGGGATATTTTGAATAGAAATATACCTATCATCTATCAGGATGATGTATTGTATAAAATCCTGTCAGGAGAGTGGAAGACCATTCCAAGAAAATCACGTGATCTAGCAAGATTGGTTTCCCTGAGTACTTTTAACAGTGGAACATGGAAGAAACTGACATGGTAAAATTATAAAGGCACATTTACATGCGGAGGCAAGAAGTGCAATCTCTGTCAATTTATCAATCAAACAACAGAGTTTCAGAATACCGTATATACTCGTGTATAAGCCGACCCGTGTATAAGCCGACCCCCCTACTTTTGACCCCAAAACCTGGGAAAACCTATTGACTCGTGTATAAGCCGAGGGTGGACCCCAGCACAGGTATACAGCCCCCAGCAGTGTGGTATACAGGCCTCCCCAGTGGTAGTATACAGCATCCCCCCCAGTGGAAGTATACAGCAGCCTCCCCAGTGGTAGTATACAGCATCCCCCCCAGTGGTATATACAGCATCCCTAAAGGTATAAACAGCAGGCCCCAGAGGCATATACAGCAGGCCCCAGAGGCATATACAGCAGGCCCCAGGGTATATACAGCAGGCCCCAGGGTATATACAGCAGACCCCAGGGTATATACAGCAGGCCCCAGAGGTATACAGCAGGCCCCAGAGTATATACAGCAGGCCCCAGAGTATATACAGCAGGCCCCAGAGTATATACAGCAGGCCCCAGAGGTATACAGCAGGCCCCAGGGTATATACAGCAGGCCCCAGGGTATATACAGCAGACCCCAGGGTATATACAGCAGGCCCCAGAGGATATACAGCAGGCCCCAGAGGTATACAGCAGGCCCCAGAGTATATACAGCAGGCCCCAGAGTATATACAGCAGGCCCCAGAGGTATACAGCAGGCCCCAGAGGTATACAGCAGGCCCCAGGGTATATACAGCAGGCCCCAGAGGTATACAGCAGGCCCAGGGTATATACAGCAGGCCCCAGAGGTATACAGCAGGCCCCAGGGTATATACAGCAGGCCCCAGAGGTATACAGCAGGCCCAGAGGTATACAGCAGGCCCCAAAGGTATACAGCTGGCCCCAGGGGTATACAGCTGGCCCCAGGGGTATACAGCTGGCCCCAGGGGTATACAGCAGGCCCCAGAGGTATACAGCAGGCCCCAGAGGTATACAGCTGGCCCCAGGGGTATACAGCTGGCCCCAGGGGTATACAGCTGGCCCCAGGGGTATACAGCTGGCCCCAGGGGTATACAGCTGGCCCCAGAGGTATACAGCTGGCCCCAGGGGTATACAGCTGGCCCGAGGGGTATACAGCTGGCCCCAGGGGTATACAGCTGGCCCCAGGGGTATACAGCAGGCCCCAGAGGTATACAGCTGGCCCCAGGGGTATACAGCAGGCCCCAGGGGTATACAGCAGGCCCCAGAGGTATACAGCTGGCCCCAGGGGTATACAGCTGGCCCCAGGGGTATACAGCTGGCCCCAGGGGTATACAGCTGGCCCCAGGGGTATACAGCTGGCCCCAGAGGTATACAGCTGGCCCCAGGGGTATACAGCTGGCCCCAGGGGTATACAGCTGGCCCCAGGGGTATAAAGCTGGCCCCAGGGGTATACAGCTGGCCCCAAGGTGTATACAGGCAGCCCGCAGTGGCACTAGCCCCCCCATCATGGAAAGAGCCCCCCACACTGTCAGAGCCCCCCCCCCCCGCTGCATTAACTTACCATCCAGCGTCTTCATCACCGCGGGCTGTCGCGTCCTTCCTCCCGCGCTGTCTTCCCGGTCTCATGTGACCCGGCGGTCGCTGTGGAATGATGACACTGGATGGTAAAGCATCGGGGGGGGGGGGCTCTGCCAAGTGTGGGGGCTCTTTCCATGATGGGGGGGGGATAGTGCCACTGGGGGGCTGCCTGTATACACTGGGGGGGCTGTATGCACGGCTCCCCCTGCCGCTGTGATGGGCGGGGGGAGCCGTGCATATCTAATGAGCGGCCCCACGTGACGGGCCGCTCAGTCATCAGCCTCCCCCCGCCTCCTCCAGCCTCCCCAGCACCCGGACACAGCCCCCACACATATATTACCGTATTGACCCGTGTATAAGCCGAGGGGGTGACTTTTCAGCCCAATTTTTGGGCTGAAAAACTCGGCTTATACACGAGTATATACGGTACTCTGACAGGTGAAAAAATTCCCATAAGTTCTTATATGAATTGCAACACCACGCATGTTGCTATATAGCAACATGCGTGGGTTGCAGTAAGAATTATGTAGGTTGCACCACTCACACCTTAAAAAAAAGAATGTCAGAGCACATCTCCGCATCCAACCCTAATTCCACTGCATTAAGTGTCAACATGTCGGGACTCTCCAAACACTTCAAAGATTTCCATAATGGGAATCTTTCAGCCCTGAAGGGAAAAGTTATTGAAAGGGTTTACCTTCCATATAGGTGTGGAGACTGGGAGAGACTCTTTCATAGTAGAGAAAAGCTGTGGATACTAAAACTAGATTCCCGGGATCCGAATAGTCTTCAGAACCTCAGAACTTCAGAATGGATCTTTTATATTTCTATTAGTATACCCTAAATACTTGAAAATTTTGGCATTAACCATATGACATGTGTTCAAAATAATATTACATTAATATTGTTTTTTTTCAAAATTGTTTATTACTTTACTCTGTAAGCTGTTCAGTTTTGTTTGACGGGTTAACGGCAACGAAGGGGTTAATGGTTGATAGTACGATTTGTATCACGTGTTGTGTTGTATATAAATTTCTGTTCACTTGTATATGGTCACCAATGATTAAGGGTGCAATCCCGAAAGGTGTCTGGTGTGTTGGTCTCCCACGTGGGACAATGATGTTTTTATCATTTTTACACCGTTAAAGCAGCTAAAAATTGAGAAGTGGCTCCAGCAACTACTTTTCAAATCCGTTTATTCCTTGGATTTTTTATATGTTAGGCTGGGGTCACACTTGGCATGAGTTTTTTTAGTGCCTTAAAAAAACGCATGCGTTTTTTTTAATTTTAGCATGCGTTTTTTAAGGTGTCTGATGGCACCCTGCTTTTTTGCATACGTTTTTAAAACAGCACCCAAAAATAGTGCATGCGTTTTTTGATGGTACTAATGTACCATGCGTTTTTGCATGCGTTTTTGATGTCAGCTAATCACATAATTGCAAAAACGCACACAAAAACGCATGGTACTGTCACACATGCGTTTTTGCTATTTACACATGCGTTTTTTCTATTAGGGCATGCGTTTTTTAACATGGGGGCCTATGGGTGCGTTTTTACATACTTTTTTAAAAACGCAGGTCTCCAAAAACTCATGAAAAAAACGCAAGTGTGACCCCAGCCTTATCCATGGGGCCCATACTCTACTGAATTTGACATATGAGTGGTGGGCATAAGCAGCTAGTTCTTCAATGTGGTAGAGCTAGTCTACCTTAATCACCCACTTTGAGATGTTCAGGCAATTTTGAGTGTCCCACTGCGGAGTTATTAGGAGTTTGTTTACTGCCAGTAGGAATAAAAGTAATGTTTTATGTCTAAATTCGATCAGGCTACTTGTCCAATTGAGAAACATAAGGTTTGGTTGTGGAGGTTCGAGAAGTGAGCATATTTTAGTGATCATTTTCAGGGAGTTCCTCCAGAATGGATTGATCTTCTCACATGACCACCATATGTGAAGGAACGACCCAGTAACCTTCCCACAGCGCCAACACGTTAGAGATATGTTGGGGAACCAAACGTGTGTTTTATTCGGGGTGTCACTACCTTGTGACAATTTTGTATGAGTTTTCTTGAACCCTAACACATTTGGATGGGTCAAATGAGTTCTTATAGATATATTCCATCTCTTCATCGTCCAGTCTGAGTCCCAGATCCTTTTTTCCACATCGAGACATAAGCTCGTCTTATGGGTATGGAGTCGGTTATGAGGGCCTTGTATAGCTTGGCCAGTATCCATTTTGGCTGTTTAATTTGTATTAATATTGCTTCAAATAAAGTTGGTTCCCTAGTTGGGATTCCATCTGGTAGGTAAGAGTCAATGGCTTTTTTAAGCCAGGTATATTGGAGGAAGTTGATCAGGTGTTCTGCAAGGGTGGTTTGTATCTCTGGGAACGGAAGCAGTGCACTATCCTCAAAGAAAAATATTAGAATCTGAGCGTTCTTAGTGGTTGATACCTTTTAATTGCTAAAAAATGGCTGAAAAGATGGTAGACATAGCCATTTCAGTTAGTCATTAAATGATATCAACCGCTGAGGACTCTCAGATTCTAATATATTTCTATCTACTGTCTAACACGGTACAAACATTTTTTACCCTATCCTCAAAGAGCGATTCAACCCAAGTCTTGATTGTGTGGAACAGATCTACTAATTTTGTCAAAGTTTGGTCAAAATAGTGCCATCGTAAATCCATGACTTTGACTAATGGTGATGGGAGTGGCATTAATGTACTAGAATAGTTAGCCCACTTAAGTAGTGTATTCCTAATTACTGCATTTGGGATTTCCAGCCTGTGTATGAACTCTTTGGGTGCATGAAGTGCAGTGTTAACCAATATTGGTATAATGTCATATGCTATTTTGGTCCATAGTTTGTGTTTGGGGCTTCTTGCCCAGTCAACTAAAATAGACAGGATAGCTGTTAAGTGATATTTCTGTGGGTCTAGTAATCCCATTCCCTCTTTTGTTCTAGGCACCAAAAGAGTATTGAAATTAAGTCTTGACTTTGTTCCTTTCCAGATATACCTCTCGAATATGGTGTGTGTTTTGTTGAAGAACGTGATGGGAACTTTTATAGGGAGCATACATCCACGATATATAACTAAATTTGGCAGCATGAAAAAGTATGGAATGCCTCACGAATTTGCGTGTCATCCTTGCGAAAGGGCCATGCTTATCCTCTCTGTATCATACCAATTCTAGTATACAATTGTGGCCAAAAGTATTGACACCCCTGCAATTCTGTCAGATAATACTCAGTTTCTTCCTGAAAATGATTGCAATCACAAATTCTTTGGTATTATTATCTTCATTTAATTTGTCTTAAATGAAAAAACACAAAAGAAAATGAAGCAAAAAGCAAAACATTGATCATTTCACACAAAACTCCGAAAATGGGCCAGACAAAAGTATTGGCACCCTCAGCCTAATACTTGGTTGCACAACCTTTAGCCAAAATAACTGCGATCAACCGCTTCCGGTAACCATCAAAGAGTTTCTTACAATGCTCTGCTGGAATGTTAAACCATTCTTCTTTGGCAAACTGCTCCAGGTCCCTGTTATTTGAAGGGTGCCTTCTCCAAACTGCCATTTTTAGATCTCTCCACAGGTGTTCTATAGGATTCAGGTCTGGACTCATTGCTGGCAACCTTAGAAGTCTCCAGTGCTTTCTCTCAAACCATTTTCTAGTGATTTTTGAAGTGTGTTTTGGGTCACTGTCCTGCTGGAAGACCCATGACCTCAGAGGGAGGGAAACCCAGCTTTCTCACACTGGGCCCTACATTGTGCTGCAAAATTTGTTGGTAGTCTTCAGACTTCATAATGCCATGCACACAGTCAAGCAGTCCAGTGCCAGAGGCAGTAAAGCAACCCCAAAACATCAGGGAACCTCCACCATGTTTGACTGTAGGGACCATGTTCTTTTCTTTGAATGCCTCTTTTTTTCTCCTGTAAACTCTATGTTGATGCCTTTGTCCAAAAAGCTCTACTTTTGTCTCATCTGACCAGAGAACATTCTTCCAAAACGTTTTAGGCTTTCTCAGGTAAGTTTTGGCAAACTCCAGCCTGGCTTTTTATGTCTTGGGGTAAGAAGTGGGGTCTTCCTGGGTCTCCTACCATACTGTCCGTTTTCATTCAGACGCCGACGGATAGTACGGGTTGACACTGTTGTACCCTCGGACTGCAGGGCAGCTTGAACTTGTTTGGATGTTAGTCGAGGTTCTTTATCCACCATCCGCACAATCTTGCGTTGAAATCTCTTGTCAATTTTTCTTTTCCGTCCACATCTAGGGAGGTTAGCCACAGTGCCATGGACTTTAATTTTCTTGATGACACTGCGCAGGGTAAACACAGGATCTTTCAGGTCTTTGGAGATGGACTTGTAGCCTTGAGATTGCTCATGCTTCCTCACAATTTGGTTTCTCAAGTCCTCAGGCAGTCCTTTGGTCTTCTTTATTTTCTCCATTCTCAATGTGGTACACACAAGGACACAGGACAGAGGTTGAGTCAACTTTAATCCATGTCAACTGGCTGCAAGTGTGATTTAGTTATTGCCAACACCTGTTAGGTGCCACAGGTAAGTTACAGGTGCTGTTAATTACACAAATTAGAGAAGCATCACATGATTTTTCTAACAGTGATAATACTTTTGTCCACCCCCTTTTTTATGTTTGGTGAGAAATCATATCCATTTTGGCTTTAGGACAATTCTTTTTGTTTTTTCATTGAAGACAAATTAAATGAAGATAATAATACTAAAGAATTTGTGATTGCAATCATTTTCAGGAAGAAACTGAAGATTATCTGACAGAATTGCAGGGGTGTCAATACTTTTGGCCACAACTGTACATTGTCCCATGCTGTCTCTTATGAAGTCTCCCATACAACTATGCAGCCAGGGGCTTCATGCTTAGCTTTCCGAAAGGAACATTACCATAGCCCTTCATGTCAGAAGCCCTATAGACAAGCATTGCTACCATCTATGGGACTTTAAAATAGGCCTACATTAACCCAAGGCAGTATTAATATAATGGTATCATTGAGAATGTCTATGGCATAAGTCAATGGAAGCATAGGCTGTCAGGCTATTGTATTGGCCTACATAGTCCTATGCTGTTTCTTATGAGGTCTCCCATCCAGCTATGCAGCCAAGGCCTTCATGCTTAGCTTCCCAAATGGAACATTGCAACAGCCCTTCATGTCAGAAGTCCTATTGACAAGTCCCATCTATGGGACTTTAAAATAGGCCTACATCAACCCAGGCAGTTTTAATATAATTGTATCATTGAGCATGTGTATGGAAAAAGTCAATAAAATCATCACATTGAATGTACCAGGAGAAAAAGGGCACCAAGACTGATTCAGCAGAGCCTGCCATTAATGCCTGTTATAGATGCAAAATTCCCTGGTACTCCACAGATCAAGTATGATGAAAAGCAAGGAAAAAAGAGATGGCACTCACTGGGATGAATTGATGCGGTGCTTTATTTACAGGTTCGTTAGAACATTGTGCAGGGAGGGGGTGCCTGAACAGACAACGGCACCATTTTGCGCACTTGTTGCACTTCAACAGGTCAAATTGGCTTACATATCCCCATGCTGTTTCTTATAAGGTCTCCCATCCAACTATGCAGCCAGGGCCTTCATGCTTAGCTTTCCGAATTGAACAATTCCATAGCCCTTCATTTCTGAAGTTCTATTGACAAGCCTTGCTTCCATTTATTGGACTTTATAATAGGCCTACATTAACCAAGGCAGTTTTAATATAATGGTATCATTGACCATGTCTATGGAAAATGTCAATGGAAGTATTGCATTGTATTGGCTCTGTTTCTATTGGCTTACATAGTCCCATGCTGTTTCTTATGATGTCTCCCATCCAACTATGCAGCCAGGGCCTTCATGCTTCGCAAATGAAACATTGCCATAGCCCTTCATGTCAGAAGTCCAATTGACAGGCATTGCTACCATCTATGGGACTTTAAAGGGAATCTGTCACCTGGATCTAAGCCCCTACACTATCACTACCTGTCTCTGCACCTTCCAAGCTGCTCCATATCTATCCCTCTATGAGCTAAATCCGCCCTATAAAACAGCAGAAAAATAACTTATAACTTACAGACGTCCCTGAGGCTGGGGACTGAAAAGGTGGCCCCAGGCTCCATTCTGCCTCTCCTCGACGCAGCAGCACACGCCCCGCTGGGTGGCATTATTCTTTCTTCATCGCCGCCTCCTCCATTTGGAATCTCCCGCCTGCTTTACACCTATCATGTTGTGGTGATGCGACCTCGATGTGTTCCCTGACCGGGACACAGCATATGGGAGATTGTATCTTCTGCTCGGTAGCAGCACACACAGGGTAAGCTGCTACTGGAGCTGAGTGCTGATTTAAAGCACTGACACCCAGGTGTGCGGGTGAAAAGGAGATGATATGAGCTGCCCAGGGCTGTGGGGAGGGGGTGGAGTGTGTCAGGACAGCAGCAGGAGCTGCTTTGTAGAGAGAGCTGTGTGAAGATTTATCACAGCCTGTGAGCTCTCTCAGAGTGGACGTTCATGAGGCTAATGAGCGGACGGTGAGGAGGGAAAGGTTGTGTGCTGACCTAACACAGCCTACCCGGGGGAAGGTACAGAGCTTCTATATCAGCTGTTGGGATTGTATGAGGTTATACTCTGCTGCACTCT